>BTPG01000003.1:70785025-70827525 GCA_036245525.1 Semisulcospira habei | reverse complement strand
GGTGATATACATATACTCGGTGATTTTAATGTTGATTTATTGAAACCTGGCAACACGTCATGGAAATCCATGATAACGTTCTTAGGCCTTACACAAGTAGTTCAGTCAACCACCATGGTCACTGCTACTTCATCCACAATTATTGACCATGTATATACAACCAACGACAGTGCCCTTAGCAATGTCTATGTACCCAGCATCTCTGTCAGTGATCATTTCCCTATTTGTTTTTCATTATCTTTGAAGATGCCAAAGCAACCTCATAAGGAGCATATAACCATCCTCTACATATCATTTAAAAATTTTAACCAAGATGATTTTTTGCATGCCCTTTCCCAAACACCATTTTCCGATGTGTATAACTATAACGATCCCAATGTAGCGCTGTCCCTCTGGTATAGGTTGTTCCTCGGTGTTCTTGACAGACATGCCCCGAGGCGCACTAAGCGTGTTAAACACCCCACTGTGCCTGAGTGGCTGACGGATGAGATTAAAACTGCGATCGAAAAAAAGAGATCTATTGAAACAACTAAAGGAATTTGACGAGTACAAAAAACAGCAAAGCATAGCTAAATCATTAGTACGTAAAGCACAGAGGCAGTATGATGAAATGATTATTGTGGGCGGGAAAGACATACGCAGCGTGTGGCAGGTGATTAACACATTTACTAAAAGACAATCTAACAAATCAACGAGTGTCCCCCCGCACCTTACAACTGATGTATTTAATGAACACTTTCTTAACATTGTTAAAACCCTGTTACAGGCGAACACCAGTGAGCCAAGTGAATACGTATGTTCAGAACAATTGAAACAGCACAGTCAGATAAACGCTGTCAATACTTTCTCAGTTCCCCTAATGCCCGTCCTTGATGTAGGAAGATATATAACCAACATGAAAAGTAAAACATCTTGTGGTGTTGACGGTATTAGCAGTAAAATCCCAAAAATTGCGCTCCCTTATATTGTTGAATCCTTAACTTTTATATATAACCTTTCGATTCAAAAGAGCGTGTTTCCCGATGAATTGAAAATAGCAAAAGTTACTCTTCTACCAAAAAGCAAAGATCTGAGCGACCCAATTTAGTACAGACCTATTTCAGTGTTATTAGCAGTGTCCAAACCACTTGCAAAGCATATACACAATCATTTACTTCAATTCCTTTGAGGAAAACTGTCTTATTAATACAACACAATCAGCTTTTCGGCATAAACATTCGTGTCAGACAGCCTTAACTCTTATCTATATCTATATATCTATATCCCGTTGTCTTGCCGACCGTTGGGGTACCACTGATGACTTGGCAACCAGCTCCCTCCATTCCTCTTTGTTCTCTGCCATTCTTAGGGTATGGCGCAGCTTCAGTCCTGTCCACTCTGAGATATTGTCCTCCCATCTTTTCCTCTGTCTTCCTCTCCTTCGTCCTCCTTGCACAGTGCCTTGCAGGATTGTTTTGGCAAGCCCTGCTGAAGGAGTGACATGCCCATACCACTTCAGTTTGAGTTTTTTTCACAATGGTTAATAGGTTTTCATTTGACCCGATGGCTTGCCTGATTCTGCTTCCCACTTCCACGTTTGTGACGTGATCTCTGTATGAAATGCCAAGCAGCCTTAACTCTTATAACACACAAATAACTTACTGCCATAAATGAGTCCAAACTTTCAGATATAGTATTTCTACATCTTAAAAAAGCCTTCGATCTCATTAATCACTCAATCTTACTAAAGAAGTTACCTTTATATCACATTGATTCAATGCAGTCGCTTTTCTCTCGTCATATCTCTTAGACAGAACGCAGAAAGTGTTCTTGAATGGTAAATACTCAGCGGAAGGACTGGTGACCCATGCTGTTCCTCAGAGATCCACCCTAGGACCGTTATTATTCAACATCTTTATAAATGACCTTTCACTGTCAATATCACACCCCGACACAAACAATGAACTATTTGGCTGATGATACATCCTTACATGTATCTGATAAAAATGTTTCAACCGTGAGCGCTGTCCTCCAACATAGTTTAGATGAAGTGTCAAATTGGTGTGAAGAAAATTATATGATTATTAGTATTCCTAAAACGAAAATTATGTTGGTGACGACACGCCAAAAGCATCAACGGGGTTTGCGATTAGTCGCGATACAATCACACAACACTATCCTGTCCCTAAGATGTTCAGGATTAGCACTATTTGACCTCTGATGACTGATCATTGTGTGATGACTGGCTTAGTGGTCAGTGTGGACAGACACACACGCGTGCAATTCTCATCGGAATGCGCGTATAATTATGACAATTGCAGCGCTCTGTGACTTTACAAACTGTGCTAGCCTGTGTGAATTGAACAGAGTGCACAACTTAGTGGCTATTAAAGTAATTCTTATCACTGACTGTGGCGGTAGCAAAGAGAAAAAGATTACTCTGGTACGCTTCTTCGCGTTTTTGTTCTTAGCAACGGTACGTTGCACACGCAGAGACCTATATATTCTGCAGACTTTTTTTCATTTATATCTACGATCCGCTATTTTTTCTTCCTTTTTGTATCTTTCGCGCATGTTTCAGTGCTGTGTTTTGACCACTGATCTACATGCCACATGGTGACTTTTTGTTATTGTTGTTTAAACTGTCATTTAGTTTGTCAGTATATTTGGAATTAGTATTTGGTTGCGAAGTTACCTGACATGTTTACTTGTGTCAGCGATCATTTGCTTAGAAAAGGCCACCTCAATGTACATCACCTTTGCAGTAAAGTATCAGACGTTACAGTACTACACAACCAACCCTCCCCATAACATATATTTGGCTTTACAGAAAATAGGTTGACAGAGAATATAAGTAACCAAGCTATCACCATACACAATTTCTTCATTCATAGGCGAGATGCTTCAGCGCCTGGTTATACTGGCATTTGTGTTTATGTTCACAAAACTGGTACTAACAACGTAACACGACGATGTGACCTGGAATCCACCCTTGTGGAAAGCCTGTGGCTTGAGATAAAAGCAACCGCCAAGTCAACCCCGACCTTCGTATGTTTTATTTACAGAAACCCCGCAGCTACAGTGTCATGGCAAGATGGTTTTGTTGTAATGGTTGACAAAGTACAAAACTCCAAGGGTGATATACATATACTCGGTGATTTTAATGTTGATTTATTGAACCTGGCAACACGTCATGGAAATCCATGATAACGTTCTTAGGCCTTACACAAGTAGTTCAGTCATCCACCATGGTCACTGCTACTTCATCCACAATTATTGACCATGTATATACAACCAACGACAGTGCCCTTAGCAATGTCTATGTACCCAGCATCTCTGTCAGTGATCATTTCCCTATTTGTTTTTCATTATCTTCGAAAATGCCAAAGCAACCTCATAAGGAGCATATAACCATCCTCTACATATCATTCAAAAAATTTAACCAAGATGATTTTTTGCATGCCCTTTCCCAAACACCATTTTCCGATGTGTATAACTATAACGATCCCAATGTAGCGCTGTCCCTCTGGTATAGGTTGTTCCTCGGTGTTCTTGACAGACATGCCCCGAGGCGCACTAAGCGTGTTAAACACCCCACTGTGCCTGAGTGGCTGACGGATGAGATTAAAACTGCGATCGAAAAAAAGAGATCTATTGAAACAACTAAAGGAATTTGACGAGTACAAAAAAAAACAGCAAAGCATAGCTAAATCGTTAGTACGTAAAGCACAGAGGCAGTATGATGAAATGATTATTGTGGGCGGGAAAGACATACGCAGCGTGTGGCAGGTGATTAACACATTTACTAAAAGACAATCTAACAAATCAACGAGTGTCCCCCCGCACCTTACAACTGATGTATTTAATGAACACTTTCTTAACATTGTTAAAACCCTGTTACAGGCGAACACCAGTGAGCCAAGTGAATACGTATGTTCAGAACAATTGAAACAGCACAGTCAGATAAACGCTGTCAATACTTTCTCAGTTCCCCTAATGCCCGTCCTTGATGTAGGAAGATATATAACCAACATGAAAAGTAAAACATCTTGTGGTGTTGACGGTATTAGCAGTAAAATCCCAAAAATTGCGCTCCCTTATATTGTTGAATCCTTAACTTTTATATATAACCTTTCGATTCAAAACAGCGTGTTTCCCGATGAATTGAAAATAGCAAAAGTTACTCTTCTACCAAAAAGCAAAGATATGAGCGACCCAATTTAGTACAGACCTATTTCAGTGTTATTAGCAGTGTCCAAACCACTTGCAAAGCATATACACAATCATTTACTTCAATTCCTTTGAGGAAAACTGCCTTATTAATACAACACAATCAGCTTTTCGGCATAAACATTCGTGTCAGACAGCCTTAACTCTTATCTATATCTATATATCTATATCCCGTAGTCTTGCCGACCGTTGGGGTACCACTGATGACTTGGCAACCAGCTCCCTCCATTCCTCTCTGTTCTCTGCCATTCTTAGCGTATCGCGCAGCTTCAGTCCTGTCCACTCTGAGATATTGTCCTCCCATCTTTTCCTCTGTCTTCCTCTCCTTCGTCCTCATTGAACAGTGCCTTGCAGGATTGTTTTGGCAAGCCCTGCTGAAGGAGTGACATGCCCATACCACTTCAGTTTGCGTTTTTTTCACAATGGTTAATAGGTTTTCATTTGACCCGATGGCTTGCCTGATTCTGCTTCCCACTTCCACGTTTGTGACGTGATCTCTGTATGAAATGCCAAGCAGCCATAACTCTTATAACACACAAATAACTTACTGCCATAAATGAGTCCAAACTTTCAGGTATAGTATTTCTACATCTTAAAAAAGCCTTCGATCTCATTAATCACTCAATCTTACTAAAGAAGTTACCTTTATATCACATTGATTCAATGCAGTCGCTTTTCTCTCGTCATATCTCTTAGACAGAACGCAGAAAGTGTTCTTGAATGGTAAATACTCAGCGGAAGGACTGGTGACCCATGCTGTTCCTCAGAGATCCACCCTAGGACCGTTATTATTCAACATCTTTATAAATGACCTTATACTGTCAATATCACACCCCGACACAAACTATGAACTATTTGCTGATGATACATCCTTACATGTATCTGATAAAAATGTTTTAACCGTGAGCGCTGTCCTCCAACATAGTTTAGATGAAGTGTCAAATTGGTGTGAAGAAAATTATATGATTATTAGTATTCCTAAAACGAAAATTATGTTGGTGACGACACGCCAAAAGCATCAAAGGGGTTTGCAACCCTTTGAGCTGTCCCTTCACTCTCAGCCCATAAAGCAAATTTCAAAACATCGTTTGTTAGGAGTGACAGTCGATGAACAGCTCAGCTGGGAGCCTAACATATAAACTGCCTGTAAAACTATTTCGAAGAATCTCTATTTATTATACACATTAAGTAGTACAGTTGACATTGATGTTCGAAAACTATTCTTTAACGCACACATCAGGACACGTTGTAATTATGCTTCCAATATCTGGGACGGCTGTTGAGTCATTTATTTGAAACAAAAATTAATTCACTTTACCGGCGAGGTATTAAACTTATTCGTCCTGTACTCAAACCAAGGGGAATCACAGCGCTGGACAGACAACAGTTAGATCCCCTGCCCCCGCCTATCAGGCACCCAATCGCCAGCCCACAGAGAAATACGCAGGTATAGAATAAGACAATCATTTCCATCCTCTCATTATTCTTCCTGGTTCGTCCGCTACTGATGAAAGACTGAAGACCCTTAAAATGCTGCCACTTAGTAATCAAATGGAACTTAATAGATGCTTACTTATGCCAAAAAAATATAAACGATGCCGCCGTCCCTATCTCCGCCCTCCCTATTTCGCACACAAATAGAGAGAACACGAGGAACAGCTTACTCCATCTCCAAAAACCGAGAATCGACATCTTCGAATTTAACATATCATTTTCCGGTGCTAAATCATGGAATAACTTGCCCCTCATTTAAAGTCTATTTAAAAGTTATCTATTTTCATAGCTCGCGTCCATTAATTTCTGCTGTCGATGTGAATGTTCTATCTTTCTGCTTAGTGTGTTGCTCCAGCACAGCAGAATGGTGCTGATTGTGTAATAGTTTGTATGTCTGCATTAACATGTGAGGTTCATACAATATATATATATATATATATATATACATATATATATATATATATATATATATATATATATATATATATATATATATATATATATATATATATATATATATATAAATATATATATATATATATATATATATATATATATATATATATATATATATATATATATATATATATATGTATGTAGGGCCTATGTATGTATGTATATATATATATATATATATATATATATATATATATATATATATATATATATATATATATATATATAGTTTTCATTCTTTTTGTATTTTATTTATTATTATTATTATTATTTTATTATTTTTTGTTTGTTTCTGATGGTGGAGGGGGAGCAAAGGGGGAGGGGGGGGGGGTGATGAGTCTTATTACTTATATATGTTTTATCTTTTTCTGTATCGTCTGATGTATTTTTATCTGTGTAGAGTAGGAGGACAGTTTGGAAGATAGGCATTACTATGCCTAAACTTTTTTATCCTAAATAAAAACGTTTCATCATCATCATCTTTCTCTCTCTCTCTCTCTCTCTCTCTCTCTCTCTCTCTCTCTCTCTCTCTCTCTCTCTCTCTCTCTCTCTCTCTCTCTCTCTCTCTTTCGCCCTCTCTCTCTCTCTCTCTCTCTCTCTCTCTCTCTCTCTCTTTCGCCCTCGCTCTCTGTCTCTGTCTCTCTCTGTCTCTCTCTCTCTCTCTCTCTCTCTCTCTCTCTCTCTCTCTCTCTCTCTCTCTCTCTCTCTCTCTCTTTCGCCCTCGCTCTCTGTCTCTCTGTCTCTGTCTGTCTGTCTGTCTGTCTTTCTCTCTCTCTCTCTCTCTCTCTCTCTCTCTCTCTCTCTCTCTCTCTCTCTCTCTCTCTCTCTCACTCCCTCTCTCTCTTTCTCCCTCTCTCTCACACACACACACATACACACACACACACACACTCTACACTCCTTCACGCACCAATATGATAAGTACCGAAGTGTATTCTTCTTTGATTGTCAATTTTGAAAAAGGAGTTTAACCCGAAATGTCAATAGATTGTTTTGTTTAAGCGTGCTTCTTTCTTGGTTGGGTTATTATCTGCTTAAAAGAAATAAAAACGCTTGTGAGCCAAAACAGCACGTTGGACTTTGGGATGAAATCCTCATCTTGTTTTATGATGGTCATATTTTATTCTTGTTCTACATCGGAACTAACACTGAAAATGGTTCTGGGTATTTATTCTGGAGTGTTACATCAGAAACAATACTGAGAGAGGTCATGGCTATTTATTCTGGTGTGTTATATCGGAACCAACACTGAAAATTATCATGGACTTCCGACACCAGGTGCGTCGATCAAAACACCATATAATTATAAACATAAAGTGCTTAGAGAATGGAGTTCGAGTGGATTGCCGGAAATTGTTAACCGAGTACGTTATTTGGTGGAGCTCGGAATGCGAGATTCACCGAACATTCCGGCTCCACCAAACAACATACGAGACAGGGGCCGATCTGGGGGTGCCAGAGGTTAGGAAACCTCCCCCCCCCACCCCCCCCCCCCCCACCCCACTCCAAGACCCAAAAAAAGTCACTGTTGAGGGAGTTTGGATTTCTCCAGACCCCCTCCCCCTCCCCTCCCCATTGTTTTGATATTTCGGCTAGTGGTGACAGTCCCGACATACACTCCGCCTCCGCCCCCGAACACCCATTCAGGTGTTTGATATTTTGACAAGGGGTGACAGTCTAAACACATGCCCCCCCCCCCTCCCCCTCCTCCCTCCGCGTTGTTTGATATTTCGGTGAGTGGTGAGAGTCTTGACATACATCTAGCGTCGGGAGACCTTTTGTTAAATGAAGTTAACCCCCTAACGTGTTTTATTTCTTTTAGTTTTTACTTTGTTGTATTTGTATATTTTGTTAGTGCGTTATATTAAAGAATGCTATGACTTTGGCTGTAAAGCAATACATACTTGCATAATTAATTACCTTTTCAGCGTCACAACCGCGGGAGGTATCAACAAAGCAGGCGTAACCATCCATGTAAGTGTTTCTTGTGTTATTACAGTGTGTGTAAAACCGACATCATTTTCCCCGAGTTATTGCGATATATTTTAACCCTTTGGCTGTTTGTGGCGCTTTCTCGCGACAAGGACCGCTACCGACAGCTAAAGGGTTAAGATGAAAAGGACGTATACACACACATTTCAAACCCGCAGCAGTGCCACAATAGCCGAACTGATGAATAGTTTTCTTCACAATACAGCTAAAAACACTTATATGCCATCGTTTTACCTGTATTGTACAGTAAAGTCCGGATATAACAAATTCGCAGAGGACCATGAATTTTGTTGTTGTTATAAGCGGAGTTTGTTTTAAGCGAATTGTCAGATTGTTTTAGTGTAATAATCCCGTCATATCGTCAAAGGCTTGTTTATAGCCTAAGTGCACTTTTATTAATTTTCTTTTTTGTCTTCCGTGTTGAAAATACGATAGGCTTTAGGTTGAGGCTGATAGAGCCCGTTTAGTAAAATTCAATCGAGTAAAAGGTGGGCGGGCCCCAGATTGTTGTAAAGAAGTAACAAGATCAAAATGACGCAATATGTAGCTACTGTAACCTTGCTGTCGAACGTACTTGTGGCTCGAAAGGCCGGTGTATGTGTGTGTGTGTGTGTGTGTGTGTGTGTGTGTGTGTGTGTGTGTGTGTGTGGTGTGTGTGTGTGTGTGTGTTTGTGTGTGTGTGTGTGTTAGTGTGTGTGCGCTTATGTGCGTATTATATGTAAACACTACAATCTCCGAAGCTGGCTCAGGTACACGCTTGAAAATAGAAGAAATGCTTTACTTAGGGGGTGTTTAGGTGACATCCGAGCGAATGAAATGTCACATTGAAGAGTTAAATGGCCATTTACAGAAAGTCGGCTGGCCAACATAGGAGTCCGTCATTTTGATTATATGCACTTGAAATTTTGGATATAGCTAGTTTGTAGACAGATATTAAATGAGGTCGTTAGTCAGCTTTGTATCTCTTCAACATTTTCGGGGGGGGGGGGGGGGAGAGAAAAGAATGCGGGAAAAAATGTAAAAAGTTATGCTCCTCGATTTCATCATGAGAACCAGACAGTGAGGGTGACGTAAAAGCAGCAAACGCGTCAGTGTTTTATTCCCAAGTAACGCAAAGCACCAGCACGTAAGTCTTTTACATGTGTATGAGCTGATGCAATGATCTCCTTTATTTAGGAAGACAGTCTCTCTATTTTTGTTATGATGTTTGCGAACGTATCGTGGAAACGGTGGAAAACGCTGGCTGTCTGATTTTCTGAGGAATGTGTAAAGGTTCAGAGCCGGAGATAATAATACCGGTTATTATATAGGCGCTCTTTCTCAATTCGGCGAATGAGCTCAAAGCGCTACAAACTGAACCCAACACGCACGCTCACGTGACACACACGCATTCACTCTGAAGACAAACACAGTGCAAAAAATACATAGTCAGCTCAGCTATTGAGGTTTCGGAAATTTTGATCGCTTGTATTTGAAATTTATAAAATGGCTTGAAACCGGTACCAAGTGGAGTGGGTCGAAGAACCGGAGTACACGGAGAAAGAACCGCCGACGGTCCGCACGAATTAACGGTGACACTTACTAGAGGAGAAAAATCCAACGCTAAAACCCGGTATCGAAGCTCGCACCTTGGTGGCAGGCGCCTTAACCACTGCGCCATCGACCGCCACTGGAGCTACACACACAGTTTTCGGGGTAGGGGAGCACATGGATCTCTGAGAGTGTTGTCTGAAAAAGGCACTTGCATGGAGGTGCACAGAGTCCTGGTAGGAAGGGTTGCGTGGGGAGCAGCAGAAGAATAATCTGAAGAAGTTGCTTGGTGAAGGATGTGTGGAGCCACCGTGGGTAGGGAGGCAGGTGAAGCACTGGGGTGCAGCCTGGAGATAACACATGCATGTGTGTGAGAGAGTACCCAGCCCTGAGGGGTAGGACGCACTTGAAACTAAAGGGGTGATGATGACAGTTATTGGACGCCCCTGCCTGCGCCGTCCTCCTCGGAATGGCCGCTTCCGCTTGGTTCTGTTTACACAGTGAAGCTCAGAAAGAAGGATGTGAAGATCAAGGGCCCTTAGGTGTGCACACACCTATGGGGAAGGGGCCCCAGTACTTCTCCACGTTTGTGCGAACGTATTGTGGAAAGGGTGTTGAAAATAGCTCCCGTGAATGCTCGGTGGACAGCTTTAAGGGTCTATAACACCACGCATACATGATAGTTTTCACCAAAATAAAACATAAACATATATCAGACATGGATATATGAGATTGGTGAAAGTGAAAAACATCTTGGATGCAGATGCCTGCCAGGAATCACGTTTTTCCATTATAGAGGTGCACGCGAGAAGTGTCATGGAAAAATGAATGAATCTTAATCCAGTGCAGCTTGCTTCTTGGTTACAGCATCTATGCAAAAAGAGTGCATTTCCCAGTCGATTGTTGAGTGGTGAGATCGCGTAAAGCCCCGATATGATACGATTGAGCCGTGTGTTCCTTTTCCAGTCTTAAAATATTCTTTGATCAAGGAAACTCAGAGCTGGTTTAAATTGTGCATGCCCCTGATAGCTTTGTTTTCTTCAAACGTAACATTCAAAGATGCTTTCATTGGAATTGTCCAATAACAGTTTTGGACAAGCACTATTGTATTACTTAAAACATCTGCCATCAAACAGCCATACCTTTTTACACTTGACGTCAGTGTGATGAGATCACGCTTTGCAATGTTTGCTGTTTACCTCTCACGTATCTGACTTGGAGCATGTCTGCTGTTAATAACACATTACTGTATTTAAATTTACAGTAAAATGTCTGCTTGGTTCACTCTTTAAAAAAAAAGACTTAATTTTTCCACTTGACGTTATTCGCTTTTAAAGCCATAATTGTGCAGCCCTCCAAAATCACACGAACAGCTACATTTAGAGACATGCAAGGGTACACATACTTTGGAAGTCATTATATTAAACAGCCGTATGTCGAAGGCATTCACACGTTTTGTACGGTTAGTAATATGATCATGCTGCTTATGAAGACATTGCATTTGACATAAAGACTCGGACAAAATACCTGTATCTCAATACAAAGCCAGTTTTAACAAAACACATAAAAACACACAAATGTTGTGAAAATGAAGCATTCTCCTGTTTACTTTGCTGCCAATTAATAGCTGGCCAGAGTTCCGGATCAGAACTTGGGCGAGTTTTTTTGGTCAGAGCGCACGCACCGTTCCGGTTCTGCATCCGCCCACACTGTGACGCTCTCACTATGACACCTCAATCTCACGCTCATTTCTACATTAATTTCTCACGATGACACATTGAACCCGGCAAAACTTTTCTGTCAGTTGGACAAAATGACGGAGGCGTTTTATTCCCGTGACTCTCACTTGTCAAACATGTAAGACAACATCTAACAGAACCAGTAGGTTTACTGATTGTTTCCTTGGCAAACCTAACGGGAAACGCCAGTTTTTTCCCCACACAATTGAGAGAAAGTTGAGTGTTCAAGGTGTCGGTCATTTCCAAATAAGTGCACTTCTGAAGAAATCTTGTATATGTTGAGGTATTTGGGCCAAGTATGATAGGTATGCAATGCTTTTCCAGTCCCCCAAACACTTCTCCACATCACCAGGCACTCCACAAGACAGGGCCCAGGTAGCCTCGCCACGCAGCAAGCTGTGGCTTGTATAAACCCCTTCAGCAGTAGAGGTCAGTTCTCGTTTGTTGAATTGTGATCCCCGAATGGGCAAGGCCGGTGCCTTAGGAGGCGCTGGGCCTAGCGCTCTAAACATCTAGATCGCTGCCGTCACAGGGCACAGAGGGTGACGCAACATGACCGGTAGCGCGATCACTAGATTTTTTTTCACGGTTTTGAATAATTCTTACTCCACCTATCCAGTATCTTGACACTACTGTTGTCATTCACAATAAAGCAGTCTCTAGTGAATTGTTTCCAAGGATCGAAGCCTGCACCCTCTTTGAAAAGATTGGATCGCTGAAGCAGTCCGAAGAACATAACCACTATCGCTGCCAAGAAGACACGGTCCTTAGAGCTGCACAAATCACGTTATTTTTTAATCTGAAGAAAAAGTTGCGGGCTCATCGGCGTCTTGCGGTTCCGCAATGTGCTTTTCACCATCCACGTGTCTTGGTATGGGTGCGGTTCCCCGCATTCTAAATGCAAAAGGCGAACAATGTTGATGTATTGTGCCACGGAGCTTGGCTGAGGTGTCCTGGCCCAAAAGGCCGCGTACCGCGTACCGCGCCACTGTTCTCTCACACATAGGTACCGGCTGGATGTTCATTTGGTCACAAAGACTGTGATAAGAGCGCAAGTGAGTGATATGTTTGGTCACAAAGACTGAGATAAGAGCGCAAGTGAGTGATATGTTTGGTCACAAAGACTGAGATAAGAGCACAAGTGAGTGATATGTTTTTGGCCTTAAAAAAAACAACAAGAGTAGCTTTAGAAACAGAGCTCACCGATCAGATAAACAAAGGTTATTATATTGTAGCATCTCCAAAACAAGTGTAATTAGTGCTTTGGCAGCGATCATAAAAGACAATAGCATGACCCTGATACATGACGGCAGCAAGCCTGTAGGACATGCAATGGACGATTACTCAGTCCTGAAGTCAGAAAAGTTCCACACTCGTGTGGACTTGCTCTTTTTCTAAAGCTACTCTGTTGTTGTTTTTTTAAGGCCGATGTGTCATTTTTCTGCTCTACAGATCTAACAGTCTGATGTTTGTTCGTAATATAAAACCCAGGTTCGATACCTTCAAGGAGAAAGTTTTTGTCTTATCAGAAGCTAGTTCGTCTTGCCACACTAAAAGCTTCGAATCAATGAACGCTCCAGAACCTAACAGTTGACAGTTGTATGGACTTAGTGCAGACTAAGGGCTATGGTAAGAAGTGCTTGACTGGGTGGGGCCTACCTCGCCTTGTGCAACCTGCTGCGCTGTGTCCTAGGCTGTCCCATGCTTGCCACCTGCCGCTGCCGCAGGTATGTCACGATGTTTCCGAGCCGCGTGATCTCTTTAGCAGGTGACACAGATATGGTCCAGCCTGGCAGCGTGCGCCGTATGTGCAGTAACCTCTGTTGTACTGCAAGCACACTTCCCTGCCAGGTGGGGCGTTGTGGGCGCGGTCCAGCCATCACTCCTCTTTTTCTGCGAGCAGGTGAGCCAGCGGGTATCGCTGAGTTCATCAGTACGGTCGCGCAGCACCACCTAGGACAGGTGTGCGGCGTCCGTGCCTTACTGGAATGCTTCGGCCGCTTGCCGCTGACAATACTCATCGTCGAACAGCAGGACACTTTGCCAGGTGTATTTTGCCGCCAGCTCCCCCAACATTGCCGAGTACTTGAGGTAGGAGTGCGGCGTGAAACTCGGTGTGGGTTTGTCCAAAATGGCAGCCATAATACGGCTGTTTTCCACTATCCAATGGGCGGGGGAGAATTTGTCCAACCTTGGTTTGCTGTCCACGTTTATAATGACACCTCCCCAAGTGCCACTTCTTCCTCTGCCGCTGCTGCTGAAGACAGAAGGTCTACAATACGTAAGTGGGGTCCACCTTTTGATGCCGCAATACCCCCGCTACTGTTGCCACTGACGCACAGGCTGTCGCGCAAAGTTCATCCAGTCCGGCACCGCTATGGTTTGTACTTTATATGGCGTCCTGCAGGCACTGTAGCGCTCTACTGCCGCTGTTGTCCGCTACAACTCCCAGTCCGCCGCACAGTGGGCCACCCCCGCTGTCCACCTGGAACTTGGCCACCACTGCACGGCGCACTGTTCTGTTTCCACGTTTTAGCGCCAGAGCGTCAATGTCTTCGTCACACATTATCAGCAGTGCCTGCCTGGAGATGATTTTTTCCCTTATCAGCGCACTCTGCACCTCTTCGTGGAAGCCCCGGTCACTGAAAATATGGTCCATCTCACTATCTTTTTGTAAGTCCTTTTTATCTCAGATTTGGGAGCCATTTCAAATTATAGCTGTCGCTTGCGGCTGCTGCCCAAGCAGAATGACTCTCGGTATATGGTGTACCTCTTAGTACCGTTCCCTAGTCACCCCTGTACCGCCCACGCATCTACCTCCCACACACTCTCACTCATCCCACCCAATCGGCTCTCATCCTCGCATACGCACTCACTCTTTCCAGGCCCCACCCGGGTCTGCCCTGGGGGACTTGGGTGGGGTTAGGGACTTTTTAGTTCCCAGGGTCACCCTGGTCAGCCCCACAGGGTGGGTTTCCTTTCTATTCTGGGGCATGTGTTTCTGTCTACCCTTGGTCCATTTACCTGTATTTGTCTTTATAAAACTCTCCCAACTGTCTGCACTGCCTGTAGCTCTTGATATTGGACGTGTGTTGCTAAATGGTCTTAGCTTTATTTAGGCCCCATGTAGGTTTATTTAACGTATTTGACCGGCTGGCGACATACATTCAATTTTCTGTTTAGTTTTTTTTTTTTTTTTTTTTTTCACAAGCAGTGCAGGCACGTCCTGAGAAAGCCTTGTTGCTGTCGGGACGTTAAGCAATGTACAATCAATAAATCACTCTTTCCAGGCTTCCTCACCCTCTCTCTCTCTCTCTCTCTCTCTCTCTCTCTCTCTCTCTCTCTCTCTCTCTCTCTCTCTCTCTCTCTCTCTCTCTCTCTCTCTCTCTCTCTCAATCTCCATCTCTCATCATAGCATTACACAGTCGCGAATTCCCCCTCCTAGTCATACTCAGTACTTCGGCTAGCACCGGACACCGACCCCCCCACCCACGCATTCAGTCTTTTTTTGCCCACTCGCCACCGGCCTCCACGTGTCGTGGGTGGGTAGTCTCCTCAGTCACTGACTGAGCGGGCTAGCAGAGGGGTGCCATCTTTTCCAGGTTTAGGACTTGATGTCAGCAGATATGTTGTTCAGTCTTTTTCACTGGGTCCGGTTTTTGAGGAGTTGTGCTAACCCAGGTCTTACCATGATGGATTGGTCCTTAAAAATACACGCGAGCTTTTGGTCGTTTGGATCCCAAGTGTTTGCCGTGCTTGGAGACCCTTTGACTGGAAGGTTCACGACGACCTGTGTGGTAGTGACCACTTCCCAGTAGTCCTGTCATCAGTCAGCTGTGAGGAGGTTTCGCCGGTGGGACGCTGGAATCTCACGAAAGCGAACTGGCCTCTGTTCGCCTCCCTCTGTCAGTCTCGTATTACAGAGGAGGTGGTCGTGTCAGCTGAAGAACCTGTTTTTTGTTTTACTTCTATTTTGTTGGACGTAGCAGGTAAAACCATCCCTAGAACTCCCACATCACTCCCTTGGAAGCCGAGAGTACCATGGTTAAATGAAGAATGCCGCAAGGCCCGAAAAAATGCGCAAATCTGCTCAGCTACGTGCTTTTCGCAATCCGTCGCTAGCAAATATTTTAATATTTAAAAGACAGCGGCGAAAGCCCGTTACATTTTTAAACGTGCACGCCGTGCTTCCTGGAGAAGCTTCGTCTCATCTTTATCTTCTAGGACTCCATCCCAAAAAGTCTGGAAGGCTGTTCGAAGAATTCGGGGCTGGGGGTGGGGGGTGGGGGGGGGGGGTGGGGGGCTCGGCTTCTAGCGGCCATCTTAGAGATGGTGCCAGTTTGGTCACGGATAAAAAGGCTGTGGCCAATTTGCTTGCCTCCACCATTGCCCATAATTCTTCAACAGAGCATTATTCACCTTTCTTCCAGAGAGAGAAGGAGAAGCGAGAGTCTTGTACTTGTGATTTTATATCGGATAACTCGGAAGACTATAATGCCCCTTTTACGTTTTCCGAATATAAGCAAGCCATGCAGAAATGTACTGATTCTGCTGCTGGATTAGATACCATCCACCATCAGCTCCTAACACATCTGCCTGAGGATTCACTCATTGTACTTCTCCAGGGTTTTAACCGTATCTGGATAACTGGTTATTTTCCGCCATCTTGGCGTCAGGCTGTGGTTGTGCCAATCCCCAAGCCGGGTAAAGATCCTTCCGACCCGGGCAACTATCGGCCAATCGCTTTGACATCATGTTTATGCTAAACTATGGAACGCTTGGTCAACGCCCGCCTGGTGTGGCATCTTGAGTAACAGGGTCTCATCACGGACCTCGAGTGAGGTTTCCGGCGCTTCTTTAGTACAACTGACCATCTAGTCCGCTTTGAGTCTTTTATCCGAGATGCTTTTGTCAACAAGCAGCATGTCTATGCAATTTTCTTCGATCTCGATAAGGCGTATGACACTACCTGGAAGTATGGTGTAATGTCTGATTTGTCGGACATGGGTTTTAAAAGGCACCTGCCCGTTTTTTTTTTTTTTCACAATTTTTTTCTCATCGGTCGTTCCATGTCCGTGTGGGCTCCACCCTCTCCTTTGAACAGGAGATGGGTGTCCCGCAGGGCAGCATTTTATCTCCTGTTTTATTAAGCATTAAAATTAATAACATTGTGAAGTCCGTCCAGGATGATTCTGAATGCTCTTTGTTTGTGGGCGACTTTGTGTGCACGAGGTCGAGGGCTTACGTCCCTTGAGAGGCGCTTGCAGCTGTGCGTTGATCGCATCCAGGGGTGGATGTCTCTCAACGGATTCAGGTTCTCGCCCTCCAAGACACTCTGTGTGCATTTTACTAACCAGACGAAATTTTTTCCAGACCCTAGACTGAGCATTGCTGGAGTGCCAATTAAGGTGGCCGAAGAGGCAAAGTTTTGGGGGGTCATCTTTGACAAAAGATTGACCTTTTGCAACCATGTTAACTACCTTAGAACCTCTTGTCGGAAGGCCCTCAACATTCTTCGTGTCGTTGGTCGTACTGACTGGGGTGCAGACCGCATTGTCTTACTTCGACTGTACCGGGCCCTTGTTCGTTCCAAATTAGATTACGGCTCTGTGGTATATGGCTTGGCTTCCAAGTCTGTTCTACAGCGTCTGAACACAATTCACCATCAAGGTCTGCGAATGTGTCTGGGAGCCTTCAGGACATCTCCAGTTCCTAGTCTGTATGCCGAGGCAGGGGAGCCTTCTCTCAGGCTACGCCGCATTCGCCTCATGCTCAGCTATGTTCTGAAGCTGAAGGCCCATCCAGACAATTCTGCCTATGATTGTGATTTTAACACGTCGTTTGCAGAGATTTACGATGCCCATCCGGGAGATGTCCGTCCACTTTCATTCCGTGTCCGACCTCATCTGCAAGCGGCCGGAGTGGACCTGGACAAAGTATCGGAATCTCTGCGGCACATCACTCCACCCTGGCTACTGCCAGTTCCTGACATCTTGCTGGACTTGACCGCCCACAAGAAGGATTGTACTCCACCAGCCATATACCAACAGAGCCTCAATGAACTCCTTTCAATGTTTCCTGGCTATCGTCGTCTTTATACGGATGGGTCCAAGTCTGATGATGGGAGAGTGGCTGCGGCTGCAGTGTCCTCTCGCCATCCTTGACGCCCATTTAAGCTCTGCCTCCCTGACCATTCCTCTGTATTTAGTGCAGAACTGCAGGCAATTCTGCTGGCACTAAAGCATGCCTATCAGTCTCGGGAAAGGAACTTCCTGATTCTGTCTGACTCTCTTTCTGCCCTGCAGGCCTTTCAGGGAGCGGGAACAGACCACCCACTGCTAGATCAGATTAGAGAGCTCTATGCAGACTGGATGAAGGAATATTATGACATCATTTTTATTTGGGTCCATCTGCTGCTAACAGTGCCCGCAGTGACCCTGTCCCTGACACACAGACTGTTTATAGTGATTTTAAACCTGTGATTAATGCGTACATAGCCCGCGAGTGACAATCCGAGTGCGACAAAGAGAAAGAGAACAAGCTGCATGAAGCTCTTCTTACGGTGTCCGACAGTCTACCTTTCCGCTGCGCAGCCGCCGTGAGGAGACTGTCCTTACTCGGCTCCACATCGGGCACACGTATGTTACGCACTCTTACTTACTTAAACAAGATGAGCGTCCGTGGTGCTGCCTGTGACGAGCAGTTTTCTGTTCGACACTTTTTGCTGTATTGTGCCCATCTAATTGACACGAGATATAAACACTTCACAGCAGACTCCTTGAAGGTTTTGTTCCGGGATGTTGCCCCGGACAAAATCTTCAATTTCTTGAGAGAATGCAATATTTTTTATAAGATCTGAGCATTCATGGAATGTGAATTTCTTTATTTTGCCATTTTTGAGAGTCTGTAGACATTTCTTTTATAGACTTGTGTGACATTTTAGCCTGACATATTTTTAAGATATATTTACATTTTGTCTTAAGACCTTGCTTTTCATCTGGCTGACCAGATTTTTACCCATCCCGCCGTGAGATGGCCTTAGTCGCCTGCTTGGCGTTAAGCCCAAAATAACTAACCAAAATAACGCAGTCTTCTTTCCCTCCGTTTAAAATATGTTTATCACTCATCACTTGCCTAAACACCACATGAAAACACACAAATGTTGTGTCAATGAAGCATTTCCCTGTTTACTTTGTTGATTATCATGTAACGGTTTGTTATGAGTGAAGTCAAAGTGTTATAACCGAAATTGTGTTATATCCGAAATCGGCGTAATTTTTACAATGACAAAGAACTTTTTTTTTTTGCCGTGTTACGTTTGTGGTTGTGTTATTGTGTGAGAGCGTGTGTTTGTTGGTCGTGGGAAGGATCCGATATTTGTTTGATGCGCTCTCCACACAATGAATTTCCAAATGCACCAACACTGATACAATGTCTCTTCTGCAAATGTCTACACTGCCGACACAAAGTTCCTTACACAACATATACCACTGTTATGCTGCGTCTCTCACGATGTACACCCTATGTCTCTACAACTGACAATGCAAGACAATGTACATCCGTGCTTCCCAGCACCAATCTTTTATATTACCACGAATTACCAGAATAATCCAAGAAAATCATACAACGCAACCAATCAGAACGGAGCACTAAACTGAAACTCATAAATATTAATTTTAAAAAAACGAACTTTCCAGAAAACTACAATAGGCTATAAAAATGTGACTGCTCATTTCGGCCCCAAATCCTAATGTAAAATGACATCTCACAAAAGTATGGCAGGCAATTCACGACCTAGTCGGAAACTTCCATAACGTTCACGATTTTTTACAACATACAAAAAAACGGGTGCTAACTTCACGCGCACAGTAAACAACTCTGACTCTTTTGAATGTCTATAATACAATGTAGCGAAACGTTACTACTCTTCTGACGACACACGTACGCGGTCACAAGACAGTGCGACCTGCTTGAAGTTTCTAATCATAATAACAAAGTGAATTTCGCTCTACGCGCGGACGAAGGAAATCTTACTACAAAGGTACGTGAATCGTAACCATGATAGCTCAAATAAATATCGGATCGTTTCTTACGATTAACACATGTATGCTCTCACAGGACAACACAACTACAATCGTAACATTCATTAATATTAATAAGTTAGGATTACGTTTTCCTTTCTGATTGCTTGTGTTGTGCGAATTTGATGGATTATTCTTGAAAACATAATACTATAACAGACTGTGCTAGGAAGCGTTTGTGTTCATTGTCAGTGACGGAGTTATGCAGAATAACATTGGTGTACATTGTATGAGAAACGCAGTCTGTCAAAAGTGTTGATACATTGTAGAGGAGACACTGTATCATTGCGGATGCATTTGTGAATGCATTGAACGGAGATCGCATCGCTGCAATAAAGTATTGTTGGAACTCTTGTGGTCTACATCTTTAAACCACGTGTGACGGGTTGCAGCTGAGTAAAGTTTCTTTACAAAGAACGCAAGTTCGTGCGTCTGGTTTGATATCATACTACGGCCACGACTACCATGTAACATGCCGGAACCTCCCAAAAGTTTTGTTAAATCCGACTTTTCTTGTAGCCGACTTTGTTATAAGCGGATTTTATTATAGTTCCATTCCATGTTGCCTGTGGATTCAGGTGGTACAGACAAAAAAATCGTATCCGTTCGGTACAGCAGTGGACTCGAGGCGGTACAACCAGAACGTCGCAAACGGGAAATACCGGGACTTCATCCACAGGCACTTCAACTGGATTGTGCACGAAAACGCGCTGAAATGGTATTCCATCGAGCCTCAAAGGGTATGACGTTTTTGACGATTGTTAACTTTGTTTTCACACTAGAAAGTCGGGGTCTGTGCATATTGTAGCGACGGTACATTGAGTGTAATCACAGAAACTTATCACTAATTTTGATTTATGACTTTAAGGGAATTCGATACTACAGGTCTTCCAGACTGCACATGCTACTTCTCATCAGGCTTCCGACGGAGCTATCCAAACAGTAATTAATTTAAAACCAAAGAAACCAACGGTAGCTATGTCAGAGTGAGAAATTCTTTTTTTAAAAGCGTTCAGTCCATGCACTAGTCCAATAGTCAATATAATGTTTGTGTGTGTGTGTGACGTTCCAGGGGCAAAGGAACTATCAGCCTGCCCTGGATGTGATTCACGGAGTGAGGAGCCATGGGTATGTCAATGTACAGTCTGAACAGTCGCCGGCGCTCAGAGTGTAATTTTTTTTCCAAGAACGAAGCAGTGATCTCAAGTAGCGAAAGAAGACGTAATTTACTCGAGCTGGAGGTGGGCGTGTGGGGGGGGGGGGGGGGTGGGTGGGGAGGATATGGTTCCTGGCACGTTACTTTCCAGCCCCCAGACAAAAAACAGCGGGAGGGATACAGAGGGCAGGGGAAGAGTGTGTGTGTGTGTGCATGTGTGTAAGGGGGGGGGGACGAGTGGGGGTGGGGGGGGGGGACCAGGGTCAGTTCAACCGAAAGCTGAAAAGCTTCAAAACAATATTATTTGTTTCTCCAGAAATGGTGTGTGCGTGTGTGTGTGCGCGCGCGCACGTGTGTGTGTGTGTGTGTGTGTGTGTGCGTGTGTGTGTGTATGTATGTGTGTGTGTGTGTGTGTGTGTGTGTGTGTGTGTGTGTGTGTGTGTGTGTGTGTGTGTGTGTGTGTGTGTGTGTGTGTGTGTGCGTGTTTCAGCATTAAGGTGCGTGGACACAACCTAGTGTGGTCTGTTCCTGGCACGGTTCAGGACTGGATAAAGGCGCTGAGTCCGAATGATCTGAAGGCGGCCGTCCAAAGTCATATCCAGGAAACCATGCAAGTGACTAGAGGACTGTAAGTAGTGTTCAGCTATCTCATTTGCTGTGTGTCTGTTGCTGTCTTGCACCGTGTGTCTATCTGCCATCGGTTTTTTCATTGACACTCGCCTTTTCCGAAAACGAGATTGTCACATTGTAGGCCTAAGTTGTAATGAACTTTGTGACAATCTAACACGTTTTACTTCATAGTATCAACTTGCTTTGTAACAAACTATTTAGTTGTCACAAGGCCCGTGCCTGCTTTGTGCCAATTGTTGCAGATCATCTAGAGACTTCATGGGCTTTGTGACTAATCGTCACGACTCTTGACACCCCTAAAGAAATATTTACCAACTTCGTGACGACTGTTACAACTCTCGTGGAGATTGCATGAGATTCGTGATTAATTCAAAACGAAACGATGACTGCCAAACGTGTAAATGTAGAGAACATTCCCAAAAAGAAAGAAACATGCTTAGAAAGACAGTTACAGCATAAGTTGTTAATAATACTCGTTTTCAAAATAGACATACCAACAAGTAGAGTGTGTTCTTAATGTGCAAAATGTTAATAATTGCGTTGTAACCACAAGAAGGACTGTACTAAACCAGCCATATACCAACAGAGACTCAATGCACTCCTTTCAAAATTTCCTTGCTATTGTCGTATTTATACGGATGGGTCAAAGTCTAAGGATGGGAGGTGGCTGCGGCTGCAGTGTCTTCTCGCCATTCTAGACGCCCATTTAAGCACCACCTCCCTGACTAATTATCTGTATTTAGTGCAGGACTGCAGGCAGTTCTGCTAGCATTTAGGCATGCCTATCAGTCCAGGGAAAGGGACTTCTTATTCTGTCTGAATCGCTTTCTGCCTTGCGGCGCGGGAACAGACCACCCACTGCTTTTGCAGATTAAAGAGCTCTACGCAGGCTTGATGAAGGAATATTATGACATCATTTTTATTTTGGTCCTAGGGTATGTGGGCATCGAAGGCAACAGGATCGCAGATTCTGCTGCCAACGATGCACGCATGAAACCTTTTCCTGACGCACACACTGTACATAGTGATTTTAGACCTGTGATTAGTGCGTACATAGCCCGTGAGTGACAGTCCGGGTGGGACAAAGAGGAAGCTAACAAGATGCATACAGCTCTTCCTAAGGTGTCCGAAAGTCTACCTTACTGCTGATGCCTTACCGTGAGGAGACTGTCTTTGCTTGTCTCCATATCAGGCACACGTATGTTACGCAATCTTGTTTCCTAAAACAGGAGGAGCGTCCAGCCTGCGCTGATCAGTACTTTGTTAAACACATGTTGGTGTCTTGTGCCGATTTAATTGACACAAGATATACATACGTCACAGCAGACTTCTTGATGGTTTTGTTCCGGAATGTTCCCCCCGACAAGATCTTCAGTTTTCTGAGAGAGTGCAATATCTTTCATAGGATTTGAGCATTCATAGAATATGAATAGGATATTTCTCCCTTTTTTTTAAAAAATGTTTTGAGAGTCTGTAGACGTTCCTTTAAAGACCTGTGCGACATTTTAGCATTTTAGCGGTCCTTTGCGTAGTGGTTAAGGCGCCTGCCAACAATGCTAAAGCTGCGAGGTTCAATGACAGGTTCCGGCGTCGGACTTTTCTCCTCTGTCACTGTGTCACGGTTAATTAGGGCGGATCGTCGGGGGTTCTTTCTCCGGGTTCTCCGGTTCTTCCTCCCCCTCCCCTATGGGCCACTTTATAAAAAATTTCAAATACAAGCGATCAAAATTTCCGAAATCTCAGTAGCTGAGCTGACCCTTCGCACCACGTGAATGTCCTGAGTATGTCTTCAGAGTGAATTTGTGTGTCACGTGAGCGTGCGTGTTGGGTTCAGTTCGCGGTGCTTTCAGTCGATTCGCAGAATTGGGAAAAGTGTCTGTATAATAACCTGTATTATTATTATTATTATTATTATTATTATTATTATTATTATTATTATTATTATTATATTTACATCTTGTCTTAAAACCTTTCTTTTAGTCTGGCTCGACAGATTTGTACCCATCCCGCCGTGAGATCATTAACTATTGCTGTCTTCCGGACTGACGTACTAGAATTTTTGCAGGTGTATTTTAATTCGGACTATACCGTAAGCATAATACGAACATTGTACTAGTGTGTGTGATTTTTAGGTTTTCTTGACTGCACGTTTGAAAATTCTACTTATGATGATGGTGTTAATGTTGATGATGACGTTATTATTATAAATATTTCATTGGGACATTTTTTTCCACCGCACACTGCGTGTCAATACTCGTGTTTCATAAAAGTTTAATGTCATCAATAATGACGCACTAATATCACGAACTTGTGCACGTGCTTTTGTACCTTAGTCTATATATGTAAAAGTATTACGATAATTTAGAATTTTAAAGTGCATGTGTGTACATTCTGTATCTATTTTGACGCAGTACATTCTCACACGTAAATCAAAACAATTGTGCAAAGAATATATAAAATATATATTCATATATACACGGACCTTTGTAGACCTGAGTTAGGTCAAAGGAATCGTACCCAGAAGGCCGAAGGCTTGAGGGATACAACGATTCCTTTGACCAATAACGTATTTGTTTTTATTCCCCCGCTATTTTCGTAACAGAAATCAAGAAGACATCTGGCGACCTGGTTCACGCCAGACATGACTGACGCCAAAGGAATATACATTTATGCATAATAGACTAATGACGTAATTTAAAATATGTCATGACCTTGCCGACTCCAGTACTGAGTGTGCTTGTTATTTCGAACAACACTACGTAACTTTTTTACTTTAGATCGTTTGACGCTCTTATATAGAACAAAACTGGCATTAAAGATGAGTCATCGAGAGGGCTACAATACGTCCGCCATTTTTCGCTACAAGGGTTTTTATATCACGGTCACAATGATCCGGTATACGCTAAAGTGATTGGTCGTGTGACGTAGGGAGGAAAACAAATATATATATATATATATATATATATATATATATATATATATATATATATATATATATATATATATATATATATATATATATATATATATATATATATATATATATATATGAATAAATAAATCCAGTCCAAGAAAGCTGGCACCACACACTCCAAATGTGGATCCAAGCAGCAGTGAAATACTTAAAATGTGAATAAAGGATCCACAAACACCACGTAGTTTAGAAGGAGTTACACTTTTATTCTATGCACAACTTTTCGCCCTCTCAGCGAGGGCTTCTTCAAGGGAATGCCCAGGCAACAGGTAACTAGATACCTGTTACCTGGGCATTCCCCTGAAGAAGCCCTCGCTGAGAGGGCGAAATTATAATTATATATATATATATATATATATATATATATATATATATATATATATATATATATATATATATATATATATATGGTGACCCGCCACCACGAAATAAGTCTTTAAGTCACCTTTTGGACATTGTGACATATTGATATCAGCAAAAAATAGAAAGAAAACTCTTTTCAATGGTGCCAATGTGAATCAGACGATTGGTCACCGAGTTATGGTTTATAGAAACTGGGGACCCCACACATGTACCCGACCATGCCACTCGACAATTTTCACCGATAGTGAGAAATCGGGTCAGGGACATTATGACTCATTTAGCACTGAGCGTTGCTGTAGCGTTTACTATTACGTCACAGTTTTTGACAAGGAACAGTGTTGTTGCATTACCCACTTTTGTGTGTGTAAAAGATAGATTTTAAAATTACTTTTTACAGGCTGGAACACTGGGACGTGAACAACGAGAACCTTCACGGCACATTTTACCAAGACCACACACATGACCCTAATTACAACCTTGAGATCTTCCGCATCGCGCACAGCGCCGACCCCAACGTCAAACTCTTCCTCAATGACTACAATGTCGTGTCCAATAGTTACTCCACTGGTGTGAGTATACAGCAGACAACCCCTTGAAAGATATCGATGTATCCCTTAATTAGCAAGACCTTGCATGTATCTTTGTTAGCAATGTTGAGAATGCAGAGAGGCAGGCACGTATTTTTCAAGCATTTTTTTTTTTCCTCTGCGGCAATCCAGACATACCACTTCTTTTCTGTTTCGATTTTAAAAATTCGAATGGGGGCCAGAGTTTGTATTGACGGATTTCTGGTAAGCGGGTTAGAACAATTATATGGGTTAGGGAGAGGGTGTGCGTGTGTGGGGGGTGGGGGATGGGTGGGTGTGGGATGTAGAATGCGGGGGGGGGGGGGGGGGGGGGGGCAAGGGGGTTATCTATCCTACGTTTTCGTTAGTGGGCTATATTTTAAGAGCTATAGCACTTGTTTTCTGAAAACATTGATTACGGGTTTGGAACAAGTAGGTGGATATACTCCCCGTATTCTCTACTAGTGGGTTGTGTACGCATTCCATACAGGTTTTTTCTTCTTTGACGCATATGTATATGTTAGTGCCGATAACCATGTGATTATTTCACCCGAATCAAAATGTCCTCTTTTGACGACTCGAACATTTTGATTCCGGTCTCATAATAACATCTGCCTGATATCGGCACTATAGCAAGCGAAATTTTGCTCAATATATATATATATATATATATATATATATATATATATATATATATATATATATATATATATATATATATAATTTATAATATAATATAATATAATATAATATAATATAATATAATATAATATAATATAATATAATATAATATAATGTAATGTAATAGGACCTACAGCTCAAATGTTATCAAAACAATGCTCAATGCATTTAGTATTCAATAAAAAGAAAGTTGTTCTACTCTTGTCATTTGAGGATAGGTTGATCGTACACTTCCGAAGTTAACTAGTGATGTGCACATAATGCTTGTTGGTGTGCCTTTAGATCTTTCACTTTTAATTTCGGTACTAATTCTACTCTGTGCAGTTCACGCTCAGCATTTGTCAAAAGCATCTAGCAGGTTACCATCGTGAGTCATTAAGTATGAATCTGCTTTGCTGATTTTTGTACATGTATTACAGCCCTACAGGGATCAGATTCAGCATTTCAAGAACGCAAACGTAGGACTGTACGGCGCAGGTGCCCAGTGTCACTTTGGCAACGAGGAGGAGCCAAATGAAGCAGCTGTCCATGTACGCATCTATCAGTCTATCAGATTAGGCCAAGCTTGACACAGATTGGACATGCTCGGCAACTGTTTTTTTTTAATTGCTATGAAATAAAAGTACCAACCAAATGTGTTAATTATGCCCCTTGCGTCGGATATCGCTTCGTTTGTAAAAAAAAAAATTGTATCACATCGCACACTATCCGATGAAATGGCCTGTTTTTTTCGGCCGGCGGTATACACAAAACTAGTTGACGTTTGGTCTTGCTTTTGTCAATAATTTGCGTTTGTGTATTTCGAGTAAGTTTTTGCTTTATTTGCCAGGTACTACTCTCGTCAGCGGACCAGACCTGACCACTTTTATGTGGATTTTTGTTTTGTTGAAAGGTGATGATCTTCTTCACTCTGTTAGAGTGTTGGTCGCCACTTCAGCTTTCAATTTTTAATCTTGTTGGCGTCACTTGATGTCGGCTGCGTGTCAGAGTCTGCGCCCGGCAGGCTGGTGGTCTGTTTAGGCACTCGTTCATTGCGTGTACTGTAGAGTCCGACTGCGCTCGTTGCTGGCTCCGTTTCAGTGAGACTGGGAGGTATTCCGTTCCGTAGTATATCGCTCGGCACAGCTGTATTCTTTAGGGCACCGCGCTTACTCTTTCTTTTGAGTATAGCGCTCTTGACGTGGGGGCTTGGCGTCTGCTGTCTTTCGCTGTATCGTTTTCTTATCTGGAGCTGGTTGCTGATTCAAATTCAGGGGGCTGTCCATAACATTCGTGTGCGATTTATATCGCTGTGCGGGAGGAGTGTAGTGTTGGCGTTGAACTGTAGGTTAATTGTCATTATTTTATCGCAGGGTGTAGCTGTTTTCTCTGTGTTTATTTCGCTTAGTCAAGTTCAGAGTGTAGTGCCGGGTAGGAGTGCAGCGCGAGGGCTGTATGTTTGCTGTATGTCGCTGCAATGAGCTGCCATTGTTTCTGTACTAAGGTCTTAGGTCTGGTCCCCGATACAGATTTCGGGGGCTGTCCATTCCGTTCGCTGGCGATTTATATCGTTGTTCGTTCAAAGGGTGTGGGGTGGTGACCGCGTCAGCGACAGGCTCAGTGTAAGATGCAGTGGAGTTTATTCTCCGCCAATTTGTCGACTTGGGTGTTGTTGTGTCTTTTTCACATTTTTAGGTCTCTCTGGGAGCCTAGGGGTGGTGGTGGGAAGGGGGAGGGGTGGTGATGGGAAGGGGTTCCTTCTTCCTTTTCGAAAATCCCTTAAGGTTTTCTTCTCAGCAACTTTGATGATTCATGTGACAAGACCAAACATCGTTTAGTGCATGAGTGCACAAAAAGGCGGTGCTCTCATCGCACACACGTCAGTTCTCAGGATTTATCCGGTCTGGCTGTGTAGGAAGAAACTGTTTTCTCTGGGGCCTCGCGCTTGCTACGCTTGGTTAGGAGTGTAGTGCCGGGTAGGAGTCGAGCGTGAGAGCTGTCTGTCTGCTGTATGTTGCTGCAACGCGCTGGCATTGCGCTGGCGTTGTTACTGTACCAAGGGGTGGTGTCTCAGGTCCGGTCCCTGATTCAGCTTTTCGGGGGGCTGTCCATTCCAGTCGCTGGCGATTTGTATCGTTGTTCGTTGGGAGGGGTATGGTGTTGGCCGCATCAGTCGCTTCTGGCGGAGAGCTGTAAGGTGTGTTCACTGCAGTGGAGTTTATTCTTCGCCAATTTGTCGATTTGGGTGTTCTTGCGTCTCTTTGACATTTTTAGGTCTCTCTGGGAGCCTAGGGGTTGTGGTGGAAGGGGGGGGGGGGTGGTAGGAAGGGGTTCCTTTTTTCCTTTTCGAAAATCCCTTAAAGTTTTCTTCTTAGCAACTTTGATGATTCGTGTGACAAGACCAAACATCGTTTAGTGCTTGAGTGTAGAAAAAGGCGGTGCTCTCATCGCACACACGTCAGTTCTCATGATTTACCCGGTCTGGCTTGTAGGAAGAAACTAGTGTGTGGTGCCGGGTGGGAGTACAGCGCGAGAGCTGTCTGTTTGCTGTGTGTTGCTGCGATGAGCTGGCATTGTTTCTGTACCAAGGGTTGGTGTCTCAGGTCCGGTCCCTGATTCAGATTTCGGGGGCTGTCCATTCCATTCCCTGGCGATTTGTATCGTTGTTCGTTGGAAGGGGTGTGGTGTTGGCCGCGTCAGTCGCTTCTGCCGGTGAGCTGTAAGATGTGTTCTCTGCAGTGGAGTTTGTTCTTCGCCAATTTGTCGACTTGGGTGTTGATGCGGTCTATTTGTCATTTTTAGGTCTCTCTGGGAGTTTAGGGGTGGTGGTGGGATGGGTGGTGGTGGTGGGAAGGGGTTCCTTCTTCCTTTTCGAAAATCCCTTTGGGTTTTCTTCTGAGCAACTTTGATGATTCATGTGACAAGACCAAACATCGTTTTGTGCTTGACCAAGCATCGTTTTGTGCTTGACCAAACCAGGCTAGCCTGTTACCATACATGCGGATCGACCAAAGATCAATCTACGCGGAAGAGCACGAGAGGGGTAGTCCCCAACAGTCAGTGTATTCAAAAACGGTGCTCTAATCCACGACGACAGGGAAAGATATGCTTTTGAAATAAGGAGCGCCGAAACAGTTTTCTAACTTTTAGGGCGAAGACACCGTCCTCAGAAAAATACGTCGTATAGATAAACAATTAAGGTGAGTTTGTAAGCGGACATAATCTTCCTGAACTGATTACGAAACAAGTTTAAAGCATGAGTATAAAACACTGGAACCTTTTCATAATTATAGCAAGATTGATGCCAATACATTACATACTGCATGTGTTCACAGCAACGCCTGGATACTCTCGCATCAACCGGTGTTCCCATCTGGGCCACAGAGCTTGATGTGCAGGCGGCGGACGAGAACAGACGTGCTGATTTCTACGAGAAAGCTCTGCGGGCTCTGTACGGCCACCCGGCAGTGGAGGGCATTATATTCTGGGGATTCTGGGATCAGGCCCACTGGAGAGGAGAGCACGCTTCGCTTGTCAAGGGAAATGACTTGACGGTGATTGTTGTTTTACAAATAATTATTAACAATAGTATTACCTATACACCGATGTAAGAATATATTTCTGTCTCACCTTTTTCTTGGCAGAAATCAGATGTTTTTTTTTTATCTTTCGGCACACGCCTAACCACAAATAGCCGCCATTTTTTATTTGTAAAAAACATGACGTCATTATACACCCAATCAGGTACCGTGTCAGCACCCTAGCCTTTGGTTATCCAAAACCTAACCTGCAAGGCAGCAGGGACTCGTGGAGGGCGGGGTCGTCTATGTCCCGTGCAGATGTGAACATCTGCCCACTGCCCATAACCTTCCTTGATGAAGACACCAACCAGGGCGAAAGAGTCCCATGAGGGTCTCATCGGCCACGTATCCAGGATCAAGGCGAGCCACATGTTATATGGAGTTTCGGTTGTGGTTAACAGCCTGGAGAGGGATGGGCTCCGTCAGGCTATTTTGCCCAAGACACACCACATGCAATGACAAAATTACCTCAATCCATACTGGATCGGTCGTCGCCCGGAACATGGACCGCGCCTTCTGTCTTGTGCCAGGGTAGAGGTGTTAAGTGTGCTACTGGTGCACCATCAAAACTCTGTGCCAGAAACAACATCAGCATTGGCATCTGAAACGTCAGAACAATAAGAACGCCTGGAAAGGTAGAGGAACTGACGCACGAAATGAACAGATACTACTGGACCATTCTAGGACCTGGCGAAGTACGATGGCAGAACATTAGGGAAACATCAACCCAGCAAAACCACAAACTGTATTACAGTGGCAGAGAAGACAAACACGAACAGGGTGTCGGATTTGTCGTCCACAAAGACATCGTGAACACTGTTATGAGTTGTCGGCCATTTGTTAGTAGGATTATCACCATACGCTTGAGGGCAACCCCATTTAATATCATCATTGTACAAGATCACGTTCCAACAACATACTATGACAATGAGGAAATAGAATACTTCTATGACCAACTGCAAGAAGTATTGGACCAGACCCCCAAGAAAGACATTCTTGTGGTGCAGGGGGACTGAAATGCCAAAATCGGAGAGGATGCTGTTAAGAATTGGAAAGGCACATGCGGACTCTACTTCAATGCAGAGACCAACGACAGAGGCTTTAGGCTCCTGGAATTTGCCAGCTCAAATGATCTAAAGCTGATGAACACGTTTGGCCCACACAAAGCATCCAGAAGGTGGACATGGCACAGCCCGAACGGAGAGCACCATTACCAAATTGACTACATCATGGTGATGAGACGCTTCCAAATCAGTGTGAACATTGCCAAGGCAAGACGTTTTCCAGGAGCAGACCACGGAAGAGACCATGACTTAGTGATGATGACCTTCTGACTCCGCCTAAAGAACGGCAACAAGCAGGCTCCCACCAGAATCAAGTTTGACCTCGAGAAGCAGAAAGACCCAGAGGTACCGGAAGCCTTCCAGGCAAAGATAGGCACCACTGCTACTTCTAGGTGCAGAAGACACGGATGTGGACACATTGATCGACACATTTAACACTGTTGTAACCCAAACAGCCAGTGAGATGCTTGGCAAACACCGACAAGCAAAGAAACCTCGCGTTACAGCTGACATATTTGCTCTAAGTGACAAGCGTCGAGAATTAAAGGAAAAAAAATCAGAGTTAGAAGGAGCTAAACAAGACAGAAAAAGTAACCAAGATATCAAGAAAAGCACGAAAAGGCAAAGAATAAGTGGACTGAAGTCTAGTGTAAACACGTAGAAGAAATTCTGAACAAAAATAATAGCAAAAACGCATACCAGCTGGTGAAAGACTTGACCAGTGTAAAATAAGGACGTTCCTCCATCATTTAAGATAGTGAAGGGAACTTTCTTACATACTGAAGAGATCTGCTGAGTACTGCTCATATCTTACAACCACCGAGCTACTTGTCAACCCACCCGTGTCGAACAATGGCAACTATCACATCTACCGACAAAAAGTAGAGCCTGCAGTGAAGTCGCTGAAAAAAGGGAAGGCAGCAGGAGCAGACAACATCCCTGCAAAGCAAGCCCAAGAAGGGGGAGAAGACATGATAATCGCCTTACTAACAATCTGCAATAAGATCTGGCAGTCAGGGGATTGGCCCACACCATGGACACAATCACTTATAATAACTCTTCCCCCCAAAAAAGACAACTTACATCAATGCCAGAATTATCGTACGATCTGTTATGCTACCCAAGCAAAGTCATGTTATCAGGGTATTGGCCCACACCATGGACCCTATCAAGTATGATAACTCTCCTCAAAAAAGTCAACTTACATCAATGTCAGATTTATCGCACGATCAGTCTTATAATTTATGCCACCCAAGCAAACCCAGAATTACTAACAATTTGCAATAAGATCTGGCAGTCAGGGGGTTGGCCCACACCATGGCCCCAATCACTTATAATAACTTTCCCCCAAAAAAGTAACTTACATCAATGCCAGAATTATCGCACGATCAGTCTTAAAAGCCACGCAAGCAAAGTCATGTTAAAGATCTTACAGAACAGGCTGAAGCCACAGTCAGAGGAAATCATATCTGAGGAACAGGCAGGCTTCAGACCAGGGCACAGCACAACTCAGCAGATCTTCAACCTGAGAGTTTTATGTGAGAGGTACCTGAATCACCAGCAAGACCTCTATCATGTCTTTGTGGGTTTTAAGAAAGCGTTTGACAGGGTGTGGCATGCAGCCCTTTGGTCCACCATGAAGCTGTACAACATCAATGCCAACCTGATCAAAGTCATAGCAAACCTTTACAACAAGGCCACTAGCGCAGTCTGCTTCAACAGCAAAATAGGAAACTGGTTTAGGACTACAGTCGAAGTCAGACAAGGCTGCTTGCTCTAACCTACTCTTTTCAACATCTACCTGGAAAGAATCATGACAGACGCTCTGAAAGATCATGAAGGAATTGACAGGATTGGAGGCAGAGCAATCACGAACTTGCGCTTTGCAGACGACATTGATGGCCTTGCAGGAACATGGAAGGAACTAGCTCAGCTGGTGGAAAAGCTGGACAGTACAGCCATTGCGTATGGGATGGAAATCAGTGCAGATAAGACAAAACTGATGACAAATAACACCAGTCACATTGGCACTGACGTCATGATTGGACGCCAAAAACTGAAAATAGTTAATAAATTCAAATACTTAGGAGCCATTATGACAGATGAGGGATCAAAACCAAAAATACCGTCCAGGATTGCGCAGACAACAACAGCATTGACAAGATTGAAGACCATATGGCAAGACAGAAAACATCACGCTCTACTCCAAGATCAAACTGATGCGCTCCTTAGTCATCTCAGTGTTCTTGTATGCCTGTGAGTCATGGACCCTGAAAGCAGACCTTAAAATGAGATGTTTTCGAAGCCTGGTTGGCATTTCATACAGCTATCAAATCACGAACGAGGAAGTGTGAAGCAGAATCAGGCAAGCTATCGGGCCCTATGATTACCTATTAGCCATTAGAAACAACGAAAACTGAAGTGGTATGGGCATGTCACGCGTTCAGCAGGGCTCGCCTAAACAATCCTGCAAGGCACTGTGCAAGGAGGACGAAGGAAAGGAAGACTGAGGAAAAGTTGGGAGGACAATATCGCAGAGTGGACAGGACTGATGCTGGGCGATGGCAGAGAACTGAGAGGAATGGAGGGAGATGGTTGCCAAGTCATCAGTGGTGCCCCAACTGTCGGCAATATTACGGGATATAGATAGATGATAGATAGATAGATAGATAGATAGATAGATAGATAGATAGATAGATAGATAGATAGATAGATAGATAGATAGATAGATAGATAGATAGATAGATAGATTAGATAGATAGATAGATAGATAGATAGATAGATAGATAGATAGATAGATAGATAGATAGATAGATAGATAGATAGATAGATAGATAGATAGATAGATAGATAGATAGATAGATAGATAGATAGATAGATAGATAGATAGATAAATCGATCGATCGATCGATCGATCGATCGATCGATCGATCGATCGATCGATAGATAGATAGATAGATAGATAGATAGATAGATAGATAGATAGATAGATAGATAGATAGATAGATAGATAGATAGATAGATAGATAGATAGATAGATAGATAGACGACATCATTTACTTTGTAATGTGACGTAGATATTTGGATGTCAGACAAATGTTCCTGCATGACGACGTAATAGCGCAATACATGACGCCAGAGTGTCAGTCGTCAGTAAGAAATGGCGTCATTGTATGTGAGCTGAACGTCGGTCTAGTTTTAAAATCGTGTTCCAGTACTTTTTTGTTGACCAGATTTCTACAAAACAGCATTGTGCACACGTGTCCGTTCGCGCACCATGGCTGTATCACACAGGTGTGATGCAGCCAGGCTATATCACACGTGTGTGCATGTGATACAGGTTTTCCGCGCAAAGGCAGCAAAAAAAGAGTTGTGTAAGAATATAAGTTATTGGTTGCAGTGGTTTGCTACACGGACCCTTGTAGGCCTGAGAGAGGTCACAGGAAACATTGTACCCCGATGGCCGAAGGCCTGAGTGGCTCAATAGTTCCTTTGACCTCCCGAAGGCCTACAAGGGTCCGGGCAGCAAGCACCTGCTACCAATAACGTATTTTGTTTTAATTCCTCCACTATTTTCGTAAAAGAAATCAAGAAGACATCTTCCGACCTGGATCTCGCCAGACTTTTCTGACGTCAAAGAATTAGACATTTATGCATAATAGACTTTTGACTTAATTTAAAATATTTCATGACGTTGCCATATCTAGTACTGAGTGTGCTTGTTTCGAACAACACTAAGTAACCTTTTACTTTAGAACGTTTTGGCGATCTTTTATAGAACAAAACTCACATCCAAGAGGGCTACAAGAAGTCCGCCATTTGTCGCTGCAATGGATTTTGCATCACGGTCACATGATACGGTTTGCTCTATAGCGACTGGTTGTGTGAGGTAGTTATAAAAACAAACACCTTTCTCACACACCGCCTTCTTTGCAGTTTTTTTACATGGGTGTTCAGGTGATACTGAGAATCTCAATCGAGTGGTCTTAAAACCGTATCCTACTCTCTTTCGCTCGAAGGTTAAGGTTTTAAAACCAATCGATTGAGATTCTCAGTATCACCTAAACACCCATGTAAGACTATATAAAGATGATTTTTTCAAGCTGAACTTAAAATCTATAGAAAGACATAATAAATTCTTGAATGCGACCACATACCCACCATTATTAATGGCATACTCAGACGCATAACAGTTATAAATAACGATGGCTTAAACTAAGCAAATGATATATAAAAATTAAGATGAATATTTAATCCCAAAATCTGCGTATTGTCTGGAGTTCATATGAGTAATCTTTTAGGTACATTCAGAGTTGTAAGCTGATCCATTGCCCTCCTCTCTAAGCCAAAGTCAGATCTACGCACACGTCGGCGCAAACAAATAAATGCGGACACACGGCGCTTCCCGCCATTAGTAAGATCTGTGGGCTCGTGTATAGACAAGAATCAATCTCCTTCTACTCTACCGCTTATGTAAATACCGTATATGAAAAAGCATGCGTTTAGATTGTGTTTTTCGTTGAGAAAAAAATATTTATTTGTTTTAATATTAACCCATATAATTCGTGAAATTAATTCCCCAAACGTGAAAATATAATTAAAAATAAATTAATTATCACCAAAAAACGTTATAGAGATACAAATCTGGTTAACAAACTCATTTAATATCTCCCTTTTATTTAGCTATGTACAAAATATCTAGTACGAATAAAAAAAAATACGGACTCCAATGTGGATCAACCGGGTTTTGTGAAACGGCCATTTTCTCGCCAACGAGCATCTCTTAATAAAAAAAAAATCTAGAAAATTGTCTCGAGATAATTCTTTTAGAAACAATATCCTAAAATTTCAAGCTTATCCGTTCTCAAACGCGGGCTGTAGTCGCTGTCACACACACACACACACACACACACACACACACACACACACACACACACACACACACACACACACACACACACACACACACACACACACACACACACACACACACACACACGGCGCTTTAGCGCCAAAAAGACGTTCTGTAGGCTTGCGTATATAGAGATGACGTCATTTTTATCTTGTTCCTTCTTTGCAAGGATTTCTGCCCCGCACGCCAAAATCGTCATGTGCATGCTCCGGAATGTGCTACGACCAAGCCCATTTCAATGTCCAAGTATCTTCAATACGGTAGACAAACAAGATGAGGATGTCATCCCAAAGTCTACCGTATTGTTTGAAGCACGGATGCCTTTATCTTTTTGGAACATTCAGAGTTGTTCATATTTTTAGGCTTATAATGCTGGTCCATTCCCCTCCTCCCTAAGCCAAACTCTGATCAACACACACGTCGGCGCACACAAATAAAGACAGACACACAGGCTTCCCGCCATTAGTACGCTCGGTGGGTTCGTATAGCGACATAAATCCATCTTCTTCTACTATAACGCACCCTCTGATCCACACACACACTGGCACACAGAAATAAAGACGGGCACACGGCGATTCTCGCCATTCGTAAGCTCTGTGGCCTGGCGTAGCATTGCTATTCTGAAGAAGAATAATAGCACGAGCATCGAAATGACGTCACTTAAAGCTTGACGTCATGGCGTCTTTTCTCCCAAGACGCCGTGTTCTTAGTGACAACTCGGTGTTATATGTCACTCATCCCAGCATTAACATTTGACGTATCAGAGGATGAACTTTGCAATTTTATTGCTGATTTTGACATGTAGGGCTTACAGGTAAAATTTTATGCCTAATCTAACTCAGGGCCGGGACAAACAGCAGGCTTAGGCGAACACTTTTTATCAAACTTCATGCGGATATTAATGAGAACATATTTATTTTCGTAAAAAAAAAAAAAAAAAAATTAAAGTTATATTAGCTGTTTTACAGAAGACTCCGAAAAAGTGGTGCAAAAATTGTCTGATTCGCATACCTAGAGCATACAGTTCACAATTGTCCTAATCGTACCCGACAACCGAGACAAACTGTAGGCATATTTAAATACCGTATACCAAAAATCATGCGATTATTAATGAGAAATTATTTTTGCTGTAAAAACCATTCAGCTGTTTTGAGATTTGCCCATTTAATTCGTAAAATTAATCCCCAAACGTGATATTTATATTATTATTATTATTATTATTATTATTATTATTATTATTATTATTATTATTATTATTATTATTATTATTATTTTTTTTTTTAATTTATTTATTTATTTATTTCATTTTATTTATTATTTTTATTTATTTTATTTTTTTTTTTGGGGGGGGATTTATTTATTATTGTTATTTTATTTCATTTATTTTATTTTATTTTATTCATGTATTTTTTATTATTTATTTATTTATTTATTTTATTTATTTATTTATTTATATATTTTTGGGGGGAAGTGGGGGGGGGGGGGATTTAATTATCACTCAAAATGTTCTAAAGGTACAATGCTGGTTAACAAACTCATTCAATGTCTCCCTTTTATGTAGCTATATGCAATATTATAAGTTATTGGTCGGAGCGGTTCGCTACACGGACCTTTGTAGGTCTTTGGGAGGTCAAAGGAATCATTGTACCCCGAAGACCTGATTCTTTTGACCTCCCGAAGGCCTACAAAGGTCCGTGTAGCGAACCCTTCCGACCAATAACGTATTTGTTTTTCTTCCTCCGTTTATTGTTTAGAAAAAAATCCAGTTTATGAAGACGGCCGCTTCTTTGGCGGATCTCTTGGCTTGACTTCGCGAACGAAGATTCTATAGGCTTGCACACGTCGTCCGCAGGCATTTTCGTGGCTGCGGAGGCCAATCCGGGACAGGCAGGTTCGACCGCAGTGGCTGCAGGGGAAGGTCTGGTCAGGATACTGAGTTACGACAACTCTGTTTTTTCTTCTGAGCCGTTTGTCCTTAAGGTTAGCTCTGCGAGAGTCCTCAAAAGAGACGGCTGTCTTGTGAATGGTGGAGCGCCACGTGTCACGGCCCGCAGCAAGCGAAGACACTGGCGGTGGTCGATTTGGCAGGCACTAAGTGACTTCTTGAGACCGTCTTTGTATCTCTTATTTGGTGCCCCTCTGTCTCGGTGTCCAGTGGCGAGCTCGCCGAACAGAGTGATCTTGGGTAGGCGATGATCCTCCATCCTGGAGACGTGCCCCGCCCAGCGAAGATGTGTCCGCAGCAGCAAAGCCTCGATGCTCACAGTTTCCGCCTGTTCAAGGACCTCGACGTTGGTGACATAGTCACTCCAGTGAACGCTGAGGATGGTACGCAGGCAGCGCTGGTGAAAGCGTTCGAGGAGTCGTAGTTGGCTGCCGTAGAGGGCCCAGGACTCGGAACTGTACAGCAGGGTGGTGAGGACGACAGCTCTGTACACGCTGATCTTGGTGCCTTTTTTCAGCTGTTGGTTGTGCCACACCCGCTTGAATAGTCGCCCGAAAGCACTGTTCGCTTTTGCCAGCCTGTTGTCCAGCTCCTTGTCCAGCTTGGCGTCTGACGTGATGATGCAGCCAAGGTAGGTAAACTGGTGTACATACTTCAGTTCGGACTCGCCGATGGTGATCTGGGGAGGGCGATGCTCTTTCTTGGGTGCCGGCTGATGAAGGACCTCTGTCTTTTTCAGACTGATCTCAAGTCCAAAGAGCTGGGCGGCATCTGCGAAGCAGGACGTAATGCGCTGCAAGGCTCTCTCTGTGTGTGCAACGAGGGCAGCGTCATCGGCAAAGAGCAGCTCACGAATCAGTTGGTCTAGGGTTTTCGTGTGGGCCTGCAGTCGTCTGAGGTTGAACAGGCTGCCATCGAGACGATACCTGATGTACACTGCGTCGTCATCGTCGAGGTCCACTGTGGCCTGCTTCAACATCATGCTGAAGAAGATGGTGAAGAGGGTCGGTGCCAGCACGCAGCCTTGCTTCACGCAGTTGCGAATGGGGAATGGTTCTGAGAGGTCACTGTTTAGTCTGACCTGGCCTTGCTGGTCCTCGTGGAGCTGGACGATCATGTTGAGGAACTTTGGGGGACAGCCTAGTCGCTCCAGGATCTGCCACATACCTTGCCTGCTCAAAGTGTCAAACGCTTTTGTTAGGTCGACAAACGTTACTTACAGCCCTCTGTTGTAGTTCAGTGTCATAGTCCGTGGGCGTTTCCTAAAGCCTGCGCGGTGGAGCTTTTTGGTGGAGTGCAGTGTGCGCAGTACTGGCCCCACCCTTTAAACCCTTGGTTCGTTTGCCATGGCCTAGCAAGCTGGGACGGTGGCATCGAGGTCCTCGGGTCGTAGGTTTTATATCAGACTGTCCTTGTCTTAGTCTCTGGCTCAAAAGCCTTCCCCGGAGACACGGGGGCTTTGATTTCAGGGGTTTCCTCCCTCAGCCTTTCCGCAGCCAAGCGGCCAGGCCTGCAAGGCAGCAGGGGACTCGTGGGGATATTGCTTTGGCGGATAGGTGACACCATTATAATGCTTGCCGGGGATTCCCAGTCTTTTCGAGACAGAGTGTGACGTAGCATGATTCCGTGTGAAGCACAAGTTTCGCGAGTAAAAAGCTAATCTTGGCTTGTGTACAGAATGATTCAAGCTGCAATGTCTACAAAAGGTCGTCAAATTATGACAGTGACAGTGCTTCTTGACTGCTGTGTGATTCAGAAAAATTAAGAAATTTTGGATGAAGCGATCGGCATTTGACCACTGATGTGACAGCTTGTGCAAGTTAGCATGGTTCCTTGTGTTTTTAGATTCAAGATGACTGAAGTGTGTAGTAGATTGTCATTGTTATATTCTAAAGTGTCATGTGTGTTTGGATATATATGGAAAAAGGAATACCAAAAAAACGCTCGTTGTTAACAGCAGGACTAGTGCTGAGATGGATTTTTAGGTGAGGTTTTATTTTGCTGCGTTGACATATCAGAGAGTCTTCGAAAATTCGTGAGATGTTTTTCTGCAGATAGTACCGTATTGAGTGACGTGAAGAGAGAACTTTGGCAATATCGTGCTTTGTGCATAGTGTTGCTGGGTGTATATTTTTGTTTTAGTTCTTGAATTTGTTGCTCTGTGCTTTGGTGAAATTGTGGCATGTTGCTGGCTGAGCAGACGACAGAGTGTTGCGGTTTACAAGGATTGCTGTCTCTGATTGGTTAATAAAAACTCAGAAGCTATTTTTGTTCCGTGGTTTCCCGAACTTTAAAAATGCTCGTTGCATGGCGATGAGATGGATTTGGCTAAGGCTTTTGCTGTTTGCGCTGTGTAATTAGTGGTGAAATATTGTTTAAGTTGGATCATTATGTCGTAAAAAAATAAGGCAGGGGATGTGTATTACGTCAAATAGGACTACTGTAGTGTCTTTTTTTCTGCTATTTTGTCGAACCGAGTTGGTATCAAGACTCGTAAACGAGGTCCTAACGCGTCAACGAGAGGGCTATAAAACGTCCGCCATTTATCGCAATAGTGGTTTTTATATCATGGTCACATGGAACAGTTTCCGCTAAAGTGACTGGTCGTGTGACGTAGGGAGGAAAACAAATATATATATAGTAAACATTAGAACAATAACGGACTCTAGTGTCGATCTACCGGTTTTATGAAAACAGCAATTTTTTCGCCAATGAGCATCTTAATCAAAACAACTAAAAATAAAAAAATCTCCAGATAATTCTTTTAGGGACAGTATTATAATTTTTTCAAGCTGGTCCGTCCTCAAACGGCGGGCTTCCTAGATGTCCTCGCACGTTTGTGGTGCAACTAAAATTGGACGTTAAGTAAATAGGAGCGTGATGATGATGATGATGATGAATCGTTTTTATTCAGGATAAAAAGTTTTAGGCATAGCATCATCTAATCTGTCCTGCTACTCTGCACATATAAAAATCCATCAGACGAATCAGAAAAAGATAAAACATGTTATAAGTAAACAGACCCATCCCCCCCTACCCCCACCATTAAAAAAAAAAGAGAAGAAATTAAATTATATATATATAATTTAATAATATATATATCTTTTCTTCTATATATTATATATATATATATATATATATATATATATATATATATATATATATATATATATATATATATATATATATATATATATTAATATATATAATCTTCTACTGTTGCTGCAGATTATGTAATAATTCCACTGTCTGCATTATCATGTCAGGTTCATACCTGTATGTGTGTATATATATATATATATATATACAGGTATCTGACATGTTATATATATATATATATATATATATATATATATATATATATATATATATATATATATATATATATATATATATATATATATATATATATATATGTGTGTGTGTGTGTGTGTGTGTGTGTGTGTGTATTATGAACCTGATATGTTAATGCAGACAGTCGAATTATTACATAATGTGCCGCAAAAGTAGAAGGTTTTTAGGTAATAGAAAACTTGTCACGAACTATACGAATAGTAGCATATGGGAACCGAACATACTATTACTTCTGAAGTAAATATTTATGTATGCGATATTTAAAGACGATAATCTTACAATCTTATCTTGATTTCAGGTGTGGAGGTAAAATACTTCACGCTTCAGCGCCTGTAAAGGACAGGCTGGTTTTACAGATCTCTAATCTAATTTTTGGAAGGTAGATCAAACTATTTCTCGTGTTTTTCCTATTATTGTCGGAAAATATAGTTTTTAGATAGGGTGGGGCTTTTTCGTGCATGATCTTGTGCAGTAGAACACAGCGATTAAATTCAATCTGTTTATTCAATGTTAGTAACTTGAGAGATTTTAAGTTTTGGTTAGTCGAAGTAGGACCGGGAAGTATTAATTTAATGTCCCGACGATACAAGAAATTAACTTTTTTTCATGTGCACTTCGCTGCATCCGTCACAGACGGTAGAAATGTAGTCATAATGCGTTTTATTATGTGCATGGAAAAAGAGTTTACGGTTATCAGTATTAACTATATGGCGTAGTTACAATATCAGGCACAGATTTTTTATAGATTGTTTTGCATGTAGAGTCAGTATGCGGTTCCCAACTTAATTTGTTGTCCACGATAGCGCCTAATAATCGATGCCTAGTTACCTGTTCTACAGGCTGGCTATCTAATGATTTTAAATCCTTCCAAAACGGAATGCATGACGATAGAAACCCGTCAGAAGCACCAGCTCAAGCCACTTACACTCAACCTGACTATCCATAATGATACCGTTACTCAGGTCACGGAACACCGATTACTTTGTGTAATTGTTGATGACCAGATTAAATGACAATTACACGTCAATTCTGTATGTAAAACTGTTGTCAGATATGTTTTAATGCTTTCAACGTTGAAGTACATCATCGATGATGATGCACGCAAGTTATTTTACAATGCACATGTCAAATCCCACATCGATTATGCGTCCACGATATGGGAAGGCAGCGGTCACATACACTTGAAGAGGCTTAACTCCCTGCATCGGAGGGCAGCGAAACATATCCTGCCTGATTCAGCCCTGACAACTGACGAAAAACTTGAAAAACTGAAAATGCTACCTATTAGCAGGCATCACCTTTTAAACAAGGGTGTGGTTATGTATAAAATCTGGAATGAGATTCACCCAGAATATCTTTGTAAGCTCTTTACCAAGGCAAGTTCATGTTATTCTACTTAAAGACAACTTTATTACACCTCGCCCCAGGATAGATCTATTTAAAACCAGTGTTTCTTTCTCAGGCGCATCTTTCTGGAACAAACTGCCTACACGTCTAACACACGCTAGCTCCCTCTCCTCTTTCAATGAATACCTCTTCAAGTACTTGTCTGCTGATACATTATCTTCCACAAGTATCCGTATCAGACATGTGCTTATCGTAATCAGTGCATGCTGCCGTATGGTCTGTCCGTACTAATAAAAATCGCCGAATTACAAAATTCATGTTTCTATTATGATCTAAATAATTTTAGCTGTCTTAAGTGATTTTTCACTATGATTCAAGTGATTTGCTTCGAATATAGTCATCATTAGCGCGCCCCCACCCGGGTCTGCCCTGGGGGACCTTGGTAGG
>BTPG01000003.1:70732525-70780025 GCA_036245525.1 Semisulcospira habei | reverse complement strand
TCCCACGACGCCGTGTTAATACGGATTACTCGACGTTACACATCACTTATCGCAATACTAACAATGGTGAGTTGCCGCGCTGCCGCACAAAACGATTCCAGTCTACTTTTAACGTTCCTTCTGTTTATAGAAGGGACTTTTTTTTAGTATTGGTCGCGGTGGGCAAATTTAATAGCATGTCCATGATGTGATATCAAAATCTCTAACAAATGAAGTAACAAGATAAATATTACGTCATGTCTAGTTACACTAACCTCGCTGCTGAACGTACATTTGGCGCAAAACGCCGTATGAGCGTATGTATGTATGTGCGTATGTATGTATGTGCGTATGTATGAATGTGTGTGCGAATGTATGTAAACAAGAAAATCACCGACATTTCTGTACACACAAGCTTGAAACTTGGCGAAATACTTTCTTTAAGTGAGTAGCTAAAAGTGCCTACGAGCATATTGTAACTGAAATGTCTCATTGAAGACATAAACTACCGTTTATAGGAAGTCGGTTGACCCAGATCAGAGTCCGTATTTTTGTGATAATTACTTGAACTTTTGCATATAGCAAGTTTGGAGGAAAACATTGGATGAGTTCGTTAACCAGCTTTGTATCCTTTCAACTTCTTTTGTAAAAATTAATACTTTTCGAAAAAGAATTAAAACACTAATAAAACTTGACAACTAGAGAAAGTCGGACAGTGGCGGTGACGTTAGAGAGGCAACTCCGTCACCACGCAGACACTGCCATAATGCCCTAAATATGACATCATTCTCTCCCCCCCCCCTCTCTCTCTCTCTCTCTCTCTCTCTCTCTCTCTCTCTCTCTCTCTCTCTCTCTCTCTCTCAGTCTCCTTTTTCCCCTCTGTCTGTCTGTCTGTCTGTCCATCTCTGTCTGTCTGCCTGTCTGTCTGTCTGTCTCTCTGTCTCTGTCTCTGTCTCTGTCTCTGTCTCTGTCTCTCTCTCTCTCTCTCTCTCTCTCTGTCTCTCTCTCTCTCTGTCTCTGTCTCTGTCTCTCTCTGTCTTTCTCTGTCTCTCTCTGTCTGTCTCTCTCTCTCTCTCTCTCTCTCTCTTCCTCTCTCTCTCTCTCTCTCGCGCGCGCGTGCGCAGTTTCAAGAGGAATAGATCCTTATGAACCCTCCAGGCGCATGCGGATCTATGCCTCTTGGAGATGTTTGGAGCGCTCGCGCACGCATTAACACGCACACACATATCGACGCACTTTCAGACGAGCATGCAGGTGACCCGTGTACTTAGTATATCATGTTAGTAGGTAAAGTCAAATTGCTTTCACACAAATTATAACAAGACTGAAATAGTACCATGCAGTTCTAGTTTTATCACCATTTTCCCAAGCCTTTAAAGCAAAAGTCAAACTGATATCACGTAAAATATAAACTTACGTAAAAATCTAAAACTTGCCTCATAACCAATTACGTTTGACAGATCAAGGGCGCGTATGTTCTGCGCCCCTTTTAGGACTCACTGACGCATTGGCATCTTCGAGACTTTTTACAATAGGAGATAATTTAGCATCAAAATCAGGTCAACGACATAGCACCATTGACAGCGAGGACAGCTCTCATATAGAAGGGACTTTGTGGGTTATGGTTCAGCCTATCTTGTTTGTCCCTTCAGCCATATCACGTACATCTCTCCTAAACTTGCTGCATTGACTGTACGCAGGTCATCTGTGGCCGTGGTCGGGGTGTGCGAACGATAGCTAATCTTACTAAAAAAAATACGTGATTCGTAATCATGATAGCTCAAATAAATATAGGATCGTTTCCTACGATGAATGCATGCATGCTCTCACAGAACAACACAACCACAATAGTAACATTACCCCCCATGTTTTAGAATAAAATTTCACACAATTTCTTCTCAAATCTCAAAATACGGTTGTGCCTGTGTTAACCTACACAGAATCCTAAATAAATACAATTTCACATCAACATCAAACCAAATTAACAACTTTCTAATAATCGTCTCACAGTTCCATTAAAATGTCCTGAACACAGACATGACCTTTTAAATTATCATGGACACGGTTAGTGACTCTTTTGACAGCGGTAGTCGAAAGTTACCGAAGCACCGGCCAGTGTAGGAATAGTGAGTTGTTTTCATGTTGGTAGACACGGGTTAGTGTTCCTTGTTTTGCACGTGCGGGGCGCCCTAGTGGATGCGGTAGTGTGTTCACTGCCGAGTTTACCTTGTCGGTAGCAAGGGAATAATAGTTTAGTTCGCAGCTGTACTCGGTTAGACCAGGTTGTCTTGCCCAGCTGACTGTCGGTAGTCAGTGGCTGACCGTTGTGAGGGTCAGTGACACAGCGCCGATCCAGTCCCTTGGTCGTTGGTGGCCGGAGACTGGGGGTTCTGCCTACGGGTGACGGCGTTTGTGACAGGTCGCAGAGGAGGTAAGTGCGTTAAAAATCCCGCGTTCGGATGTTTTGTTATGTTATGGTTGTTATAGGTGTTTTGTACTATGTGCTAGGTCTAGGGGTATCGTGGGGGAAAAAGGAGGGTAGAACTCGATGGGTGTTAAAGGGAAGTATTGTTTCGGCGTTATTGTCTGGTTCTGTAATTATTAGTTGGTTTTAACTGTTTAGCGAAATGATGCATTGGTTAGTGGAATGTGTTAGTGAAATGTTGTATTGGCTGTTGTGAAAGTGCGGAGAATGTTAGGAAGGTTTTTTTTTTATAATGTTTGAGAACTTTCGTTGTTTTGGTTCATGTGTAAATTTTGGAATGATTTGGAAAGCACGTGTCATATGAGTGAAGGTCAAGTGCTTGAATGGTTAGCGGTAGTGTTTTTGTAAACCAAGCAGGGTGGGTATGGTGGTTAGCTGTTTTTAAAACCCTCTGGTTTATGTTGCTTACGGGGCCGTTTAGGCTTCTGCTTTTGTTTTGCATGATTTTGACGTTCGGGGTCGGGACCTGTTGGAGGGCCGACGGGCATTAGGACCAACCACGCCTCGCTGGACTGAGTGTCGGCGTGGAAGGGGCGCGGTCAGCTGTACTGCCGAAGCTGCCGTGTCGCCGTTGCAACTCGACCTCGCGCCAGGGAAACGGAGAGAGAGACAGAGAGAGAGAGGAGACCCGCGAAGCTCTACGACCGTGGGAGGGATCCACAGGCGTTCGTCGACTTGCCACGGTGGTCCCATTCTTATTCAGCTTTCCGTCGCTCACTCTGCCTTGGTGTAGTTACATGATTCTTGTATATGAACAGTATATTGTAAATAACGTTTTTCAGCCATCAGTTCGGATGGCTGTAACCTGACTTCTTATTATTGTGGAGCAACAGTGCTGTGTAGCGTGGGGGAGTGTTTGGTTCCACCACTCGATGCAATGCTGATGCTGTGGAAGTAGTATTAACCTTGATTTAGTTTTTTTCCTTTTGTTTTTCTTTTCTTTCTTTTTTTCCGGGATGGGGAGGGGAGTAGGGGGCAGGGAGGGGAAGTGTCGGTGGGAAGGAAGGAAAGGGGGAATAGTTAGCATGATAGTAATAAAGATTGAGTGTGCGTGTAAAGTAAATGTGTTGTGTTGCTTGTGCTGAGCTGTAACCTGTCTTGAGGCAAGACGCTAGGGTCCTTTATCTATCTCTTTCTTCTCTTCTACTCCTAACCCCCATTCTCGTCTATCTCTCTAGTCGGGGACATTTGGGGGGTTCTACTCTATTCTATCTTCCATTCTCGTCTGTCCCTCCCCAGCCGTGACATTTGGGGGAGGCTCGTCCGGGATACAATAGGGGGAGGTAACTCACCCGTATTGTAGTACGAGGTACAGTGTTTGTTTTGTATTGTGTCGCCGGTCTCGGCTGACAATCTGACGTTGACGGACGCTGACGGTAGACTAAGGGCGGTTGTTTGGGTGCTCGTTCGCACGCGCTGGGGCTCGCACGCGGGGTTTTTAGGCCTATCGTCTGGGTTCGAGACTCGTCACAGTGCGCGTTGCTTGTGGGCATTTCTGATCTGTGTGTTTCATCTCCTGTATAGTATGGAGGACGGACCGGCCTTCAACACTCGGGGCAGGATGGCGCTTGCCGGGGATCTCCCGCGGTCAGTCACTGCTACCGACGTAGAGGGGGCCGCCGCTAGGAGTCCAGGGTTTCAGCCACGGTCTCGGGCTTTTCAGGTTGCGTCACCATCGCTGGGTAGAGGTAGGGGAAAGTTAGTTCCATTGTTGTACTCACCTACTAACATGTCCCCAGGCCCCGGTAGGCTTACTAACAGTACTGAAACGGAGGTAGTTAAGAGGCCTATGGATGATTCCACCATGAAGGACCTTATCGTCTACATGATGCAGAAGGACCAAGCCGACCGGGAGGAACGTTGTCGTCAGGAGGAGTTGCGTCGTCAGGACCAAGCCGACCGGGAGGAGCGTCGTCGTCAGGACCAGATTGACCGGGAGGAACGTTGTCGTCAGGAGGAGGAGCGTCGTCGTCAGGACCAGGCTGACCGAGAGGAACGGTGTCGTCAGGAGGAGACGCGTCTCCGGAAAGAGGAGGAGAAAAAGGAAAGGCAAGAACTTTTAGAGCTGTTGTCGAGTCCCATCACTAAGTCACAGCCAGTAACGAAGTCGGAGATCTTCCAGCCAGTGAAGATTAATTTGCCGCCTTATGATGAGAAAGAAGACCTTGACATTTACTTGACTCAGTTTGAAAGGTTAGCCGGAGTTTTAAAGTGGCCAGAGGATACGTGGGCCATCAGGTTGTCTTCGCTTTTGAAGGGGAAGGCCAGAGAAGTTCTTGACCGACTAGCGCCAGGCGTAGCTCTAAGGGACTACGAGGAGCTGAAGAAAGCGTTGTTAACCAGGTTTCAGTTAACAGCAGAAACGTACAGACTCAAGCTGAGGACATCGAGAAAGCAGAAAGAAGAATCCTTTCCGCAGTTCGCTGTCCGCCTAGAGCTCTGGTTGAAGAGATGGATGTCACTAAGTAAGAAGGAGTTTCAAGACCTGAAAGACTTGATTCTTCAAGAGCAACTCTTGGACGGTATGACACCGGAACTGGCTACGCATGTTAGGGAGAGGAACCCTAGCACCGTCACTCAAGCAGCAGAGATCGCTGAAGCCTATTTAGAGGCACGGAGAGGTACGCAGCGTGGATGTTTGTTCAGTCGTCATACAAGAGTCCAACCAGGAAGTAAACCCAAACCCGCTGACAGTGACGAGACCAAGCCGGGCAAACCACCAGGAGCTTCTGATTCGAAGTCGACTAAAGGTTGCTGGCATTGTGGAGGACCGCATAGGAAAGACAGTTGTCCCAAACTAGTGAAGAAGGCAGCAGTCGCAAAGGTTGGAGAGAGGACCGAGGTAGAGAAGCCCGCCGAGTTCAAGTACGACCCGCGTTGTTCAGCAGTAGTGAATGGTCAGGTTGCTGAAGGTCTACGGGACACTGGGGCAACTCTACTGATCGTGGCCAAACAGCTGGTGAAGGAAGGTCAACTTGACGGAAAGAGCCTTTCGCTAATGTCAGTGGATTCCAGCACGGTAACAGGACCCACAGCGATTGTCGACCTCGTCTGCCCCTTTTATTGTGGAAAAGCCAGGGCATTAGTTCTCGACAGACCTGTTATCATAAGGAACGAAGTGGAAGACGCAGAAGGAGTTCAACACTTTGTTCCGGTCACTCCTACGAAAATGGCAATGGCTGTCATGACACGACAGCAAGCGCTGAAGACAAGAGGAGGTAACCTAGAGATAGGGGATCAAAGGATGAAGGTTCTTTCAGTAACACCTGAAGTTTTGAAACGATCTCGGAGGGAGGACCCAAGTTTGGAAAACGTCCGTTCTAAAGTTGGGAAACCACCTGCGACGTGTAAAAATGGAAACAAGGTCCACTACTTTTGGAAGAAGGGAATACTGTATCGGGCTCACAGTAATAACCACCCCTTAACAGAAGCAAGTAGTTGTACCACAGCAATTGAGGAATGAAGTGATACGTATTGGACACGATACTCCCATGGCCGGACATTTGGGGGCGCGTAAAACGCAGGAGAGAGTACAGCGCAGCTTTTATTGGCCAGGGGTGTGCTCAGACGTGAACAGGTACTGCAAATCCTGCGACCAGTGCCAACGTTCTACGCCTCCAGGGAAAATTCGGAAGGCTCCATTGGGAAGCATGCCGCTGATAGATCAGCCGTTCGACCGGGTAGCAGCAGACATCATTGGACCCATAATCCCAGCATCGGACACAGGACACAGGTTTGTGTTGGTCATGGTGGACTTTGCTACAAGATATCCAGAAGCAGTACCTCTGAAGAAGATAGATGCTAGTTCTATTGCTGAAGCTTTCTGGAATACATGGACTCGAGTGGGAATTCCGCGGGAAATCCTCACAAAGGGACAGTTCACAAGCGAAGTCATGGCCGAGGTGAACGCACTGCTCGCGATTCGAGGCATGACCACAACACCGTACCACCCTCAGTGTAATGGATTAGTAGAAATGTTCAACCAAACACTGAAGATGATGATCAGAAGGTTGTGCCAGGAACAGCCGAAAGAATGGGACCGATTCTTGCCAGGGCTCCTATTCGCCTACAGAGAGGTTCCGCGGGAGTCTACTGGATTCGCTCCTTTCGAACTACTCTTCGGTCGTACAGTAAGAGGCCCACTGCAAGTGCTTCAGAAGTTGTGGACTGATGAGGAGGCCGATGCCGAATCGCGTACTGTGGCAGAGTATGTGGTCGAACTTCGAAACAGGATCGAGGAAACTTGCAAGATAGCCCAGACGCAATTGGCAAAATCCGTCTAAATGTACAAGCGTAACTTCGACAAGAAAGCTAGGGCCAGAACATTCGAAGTAGGGAGCAAGGTGCTACTCTTCTACCCTGCCAAGAACAAGATTGAAATGGCTTGGCAAGGCCCGTACGTCGTTACCGAGAAGAAGGGAGAGAATAACTACAGGATACGCATCGGGGGGAAAGAAAAACTGTTAAATGCAAACTTGCTGAAGGCCTACATCGAGAGAGAGCCACCTGCACAGGTAGAGAAGTTAGCAGCAATGGCCGTGATTACTCAAGATGAGTGCGTTGAGGAAGAGACTGAGGAAGTAAGTGTTTCGACAGGAACAGTTCCGTTGATTCAGTTACAAGCAGACGAAACTACCATTGATTGTCTGGGACATCATGTTGGAAACGGTGAGCTCAGGCCCGACGTTGAGAAACTGGAGAAAATCCGGAGGGGTGAAGCACCCAAGACGAAACGCCAGTTGCGTGCATTTCTGGGATTAGCAGGGTACTATCGTCGTTTTGTACCCAAGTACGCTGAAACTGCTCGACCGTTGACCGACGCTACCAAAAAACGAGAACCGAACCAAGTTCGGTGGACACAGGAATGTAACGAAGCGTTCGAAACGCTTAAGGACCAGTTGTGCAGTGAGCCAGTGGTCAGACTACCTGATTGGGACAAACCTTTTTGCTTAAGGACGGATGCGTCGGGGGTAGGTCTAGGAGCAGTGCTTCTACAAGAAGGGGACGACGGCCTACTACACCCCGTGGCGTGCGCCAGCAAGAAACTCAGTCCAACAGAACAAAGGTACTCCGCGATCGAGCGAGAATGTTATGCGATTGTCTGGGGAATAGGCAAATTCCACACCTATCTGTTTGGTCAACAGTTCAGTCGAGTGTGATCACTCACCACTCCAGTATCTGCAGACCACGAAACCAGTCAACAGTCGTACTGCTCGTTGGGCACTTTTGTTGCAAGAACATGACTTTGTGGTTAAGGTTATTCCAGGGGTGGAGAATGTCGGAGCCGACTATTTGAGTCGCATGACGGAATAGGGTGGTCTAGTTGTTTGTTGTTGTTTTTCACGGTATAGGTGCTTTCGACTTAGGTTGGAGGGTATTGTCACGGTTAGTGACTGTTTTGACAGCGGTAGTCGAAAGTTACCGAAGCACCGGCCAGTGTAGGAATAGTGAGTTGTTTTCATGTTGGTAGACACGGGTTAGTGTTCCTTGTTTTGCACGTGCGGGGCGCCCTAGTGGATGCAGTAGTGTGTTCACTGCCGAGTTTACCTTGTCTGTAGCAAGGGAATAATAGTTTAGTTCGCAGCTGTACTCGGTTAGACCAGGTTGTCTTGCCCAGCTGACTGTCGGTAGTCAGTGGCTGACCGGTGTGAGAGTCAGTGACACAGCGCGCCGATCCAGTCCCGTGGTCGTTGGTGGCCGGAGACTGGGGATTCTGCCTACGTGTGACGGCGTTTGTGACAGGTCGCAGAGGAGGTAAGTGCGTTAAAAATCCCGCGTGCGGATGTTTTGTTATGTTATGGTTGTTATAGGTGTTTTGTACTATGTGCTAGGTCTAGGGGTATCGTGGGTGGGGGGGGGGGGGGGAGGAGGGTAGAACTCGATGGGTGTTAAAGGGAAGTATTGTTTCGGCGTTATTGTCTGGTTCTGTAATTATTAGTTGCTTCTAACTGTTTAGCGAAATGTTGCATTGGTTAGTGGAATGTGTTAGTGAAATGTTGTATTGGCTGTTGTGAAAGTGCGGAGAATGTTAGGAAGGTTTTTTATCAGTAATTGAGAACTTTCGTTGTTTTGGTTCATGTGTAAATTTTGGAATGATTTGGAAAGTACGTGTCATATGAGTAAAGGTCAAGTGCTTGAATGGTTAGCGGTAGTGTTTATGTAAACCAAGCAGGGTGGGTATGGTGGTTAGCTGTTTTTAAAACCCTCTGGTTTATGTTGCTTACGGGGCCGTTTAGGCTTCTGCTTTTGTTTTGCATGATTTTGACGTTCGGGGTCGGGACCGGTTGGAGGGCCGACGGGCATTAGGACCAACCACGCCTCGCTGGACTGAGTGTCGGCGTGGAAGGGGCGCGGTCAGCTGTACTGCCGAAGCTGCCGTGTCGCCGTTGCAACCAGACCTCGCGCCAGGGAAACGGAGAGAGAGAGACAGAGAGAGAGAGGGAGAGAGGAGACCCGCGAAGCTGTACGACCGTGGGAGGGATCCACAGGCGTTCGTCGACTTGCCACGGTGGTCCCATTCTTATTCAGCTTTCCGTCGCTCACTCTGCCTTGGTGTAGTTACATGATTCTTGTATATGAACAGTATATTGTAAATAACGTTTTTCAGCCATCAGTTCGGATGGCTGTAACCTGACTTTTTATTATTATTGTGGAGCAACAGTGCTGCGTAGCGTGGGGGAGTGATTGGTTCCACCACTCGATGCAATGCTGATGCTGTGGAAGTAGTATTAACCTTGATTTAATTTTTTCCTTTTGTTTTTCTTTTCTTTCTTTTTTTTCCGGGAGGGGGAGGGGAGTAGGGGGCAGGGAGGGGAAGTGTCGGTGGGAAGGAAGGAAAGGGGGAATAGTTAGCATGATAGTAATAAAGATTGAGTGTGCGTGTAAAGTAAATGTGTTGTGTTGCTTGTGCTGAGCTGTAACCTGTCTTGAGGCAAGACGCTAGGGTCCTTTATCTATCTCTTTCTTCTCTTCTACTTCTAACCCTCATTCTCGTCTATCTCTCTAGTCGGGACATTTGGGGGGTTCTACTCTATTCTATCTTCCATTCTTGTCTGTCCCTCTCTAGCCGTGACAGACACCGAAATATTTCTTTAAACTGTTCTGGACACAGAAATGTTCACTTAGACTGATCTACTCAGGTAATCCGCTCCAAAGTTCTGCGAACCCTTGATAGACTGTAATGTAACATCAAACTTCTGCAAGAACATCGCCCATCTCATTTTACGAGAGTTTGTAAACTTTGCAGAGTTTAGATAGTTCAAGGGCTGATGGTCCGTTTGGAGAACAAATGGCACACCTAGAAGGTACAGTTCGAACCGCCTTCCCCCCCCCCCCCCCCCAGATGGCTAGGCACTCCTTCTCGATGGTCGAGTAGTTTCGCTCAGCTCTGGTCAACTTTTTGCTGGAGTAGCTCGCTGGGTGGAGTTTTCCATTATCCTCTTGCATTAAGACTGCTCATATTCTTTCGTTGGAGGCGTCTGTCCTTAGTACGATGGTTTTCAACGGGTCAGGGAGGTGTAGAACAGGCTTATCGGTTAGGATACCTCGCACTGCCTGGAACGCTCGCTCTTGGGGCTCCTCCCACTTCACTACGTTAGGTTGTCCTTTCCTCAGCGAGTCAGTCAGGGGTCCTGTGAGTGCTGCAGTTTGGGATGAACTCCCGGTAGTAGTTCGCCAAGCCCATCAATGAGCGAACTTGTGTCTTGGTCGTAGACCTCTGGGCATTCCTAATCTTCCGCACGTTGTCGTCGTGTAACCCTTTTAAACATTTCGCTTAAATGGTGCCCGATGAAGTCTTTGTTGTCGGCCCCAAGAATGCATTTGCTTTGTCGGATGGTAAATTTTGCATTTGACTGAGGCTGAAACAGTTCTCGGAGGGCCTTCTACAGTACCCCCAGCCCCCTACTAACAACTTGTAATACAGTAAAAAGCGACAACTTTGCACAAGCCGAAAAGGCTGTGCGTGTAAGCCTGTTCCTGGAATCGCGAGACAGTTTTGCGTACGAGAATTGAATTGAAATACACATTAAAATCTGCGGCATCATCGTTGTGTTACGCATTATGTATGTGTGAAGTTACATTTCAATCACGATCACACGTCAGAAAAAAACAAAGTTGCGTGACAGATTGAGCTTGTAATGGTGTTATTGGACGAATTTCTTTTTTATTGAAAAAAAGCTTTTGTTTAAATCGTGGGGTTCTATTATCTTTTAGGAATGAAGACTGAGAAGCAGACGACCGGCCGCATAGCAGACATTTTGCCTCGAAGCGGGTCAGTATCGGCTGACTGTGCATTTGTATCGGGTTGGTAGCATCTCGGTCAAATAACTGCGCTGAATAAGTACACATGGGCGTGCTCATAAATAAAAAAATATTGCATAACATTTACCTTTGCAAATGAAACAGCGGTGCGGGACGAAAGACAATAGTGTTTTGCCGAGTCACCAATGCGATAAAGGAAAAATGACGAAGTTCATGTCACTGCACAGTCGACCAATCAGTATAACGCTGATCTATAAATAAGGAAGTCGACGTCGCACAAACCCTCGCTTCCGTGGCAACACACAGAACGAGTGCTTCGCACACACAAAACATGTGAACACTTAAAATAGGAAAAACTGATTTCTTTTATTTTTTATAACTTTTTACTGCAAGACACTGCAGAAATCTCTCTTGGCTTGACTTCGCGAACGAAGATTTTATAGGGGTTGCCCACGACGTCTGCAGGCATGCTATTGACTGCGGAGGCCAATCCGGAACAGGCAGGCTCGACCGCAGTGGCTGCAGAGGGATGTCTGGCCAGGGTTCTGTGTTGCGGCATCTGTTTTTTTCTCCTGAGCCGCTTGTCCTTAAGGCTAGCTCTGCGAGAGTCCTCAAAGGAGACGGCTGCCTTGTAAATGGTGAAGCGCCAGGTGTCGCGGTCCGCAGCAAGTGAAGACCACTGGCGGTGGTCAATGTGGCAGGCACTAAGTGACTTCTTAAGACAGTTTTTGTATCTCTTCTTTGGTGCCCCTCTGTCTCGGTGTTCAGTGGCGAGCTCACCGAACTGGCTGATCTTGGGTAGGCGATGATCCTCTATTCTGGAGACGTGCCCCGCCCAGCGGAGCTGTGTCCGCAGCAGCTTGCCTCGATGCACACAGTTTCTGCCTGTTCAAGGACCTCGACGTTTGTGACATAGTCACTCCAGTGAATGCCAAGGATGGTACGCAGACAGCGCTGGTGGAAGCGTTCGAGGAGTCGTAGTTGGCTGCGGTAGAGAGCCCAGGACTCGGAACCATACAGCAGGGTGGTGAGGACGACAGCTCTGTACACGCTTATCTTGGGGCCTGGTGTCAGCTGTTGATTGTGCCACACCAACTTGTATAGACGCCCGAAAGCGCTGTTCGCTTTTGCCAGCCTGCCGTCCAGCTCCTTGTCCAGCTTGGCGTCCGACGTGATGTTGCAGCCCAGGTAGGTAAACTGGTGCACTGACTTCAGTTCAGAATCGCCGATGGTGATGTGGGGAGGGCGATGCTCTACCTTGGGTGCCGGCTGGTGGAGGACCTCTGTATTTTTTAGTCAGACCTCAAGTCCAAAGAGCTGGGCAGCGCCTGCGAAGCAGGACGTAATGCGCTGCAGGGCTCTCTCTGTGTGTGCAACGAGGGCAGCGTCGTCAGCAAAGAGCAACTCGCGAATCAGTTGGTCTAGGGTGTTGGTGTGGGCCTGCAGTCGTCTGAGGTTGAACAGGCTGCAATCGAGACGATACCTGATGTACACTGCGTCATCGTCGAGGTCCACTGTGGCTTACTTCAACATCATGATAAAGAAGATGGTAAAGAGTGTCGATGCCAGCACGCAGCCCTGCTTCACGACGTTGAGAATGGGGAATGGTTCTGATAGGTCATTGTTGAGTCTGACCTGGCCTTGCTGGTCCTCGTGTAGCTGAACGATCATGCTGTGGAATTTTGGGGGACAGCCAAGTCACTCCAGGATCTGCCACATGCCTTGCCTGCTCACAGTGTCGAACGATTTTGTTAGGTCGACAAACGTTACGTACAGCCCTTTGTTCTGATCGCGGCACTTCTCCTGAAACTGTCTCAGCACAAAGACCATGTCGGTGGTGCTCCTGTTGGCTCTGAAGCCACACTGGCCCTCTGGGAGGTGGTCTTCAGCGATGGCAGGTACCAGCCGATTCAGGAGCAGCCTTGCGAGAATTTTCCCGACAATGGACAGCAGGGTAATTGCACGGTAGTTGGAGCAGGCAGACTTCTCTCCTTTGTTCTTGTACAGGGTGATGACGACTGCATCGCGGAGATCCTTTGGTAGTGTTCCTTTCTCCCAGCAGCAGAGAAAGAGGTCGTGGAGCTTTTTGTGCATTGCAGGGCCTCCATGTTTCCAGATCTCTGGTGAGATTCCATCAATGCCTGCTGCTTTACCACTCTTCAGCTGGTGGATGGCTGTGAGGGTCTCTTCAGCAGTGGGCTTTTCGTCCAATTCAACCTTTACTGCGAGGTGTGGGATTTGGAGGATGACTGCTTTTGAAAGTGCGCTCAGTGCTGAAGAGGTCCTGAAAGTATTCCGACCGCCGGTTCAAGATGGAGGTATTATATGTGAGGAGTGCCTGTCCATCAGCGTTTCGCAGGGGACTTTGTATCAGTTGCTTGGGGCCATACACTGCTTTCAGCGCTTCGTAGAAGCCTCTGTAGTCACCGTTGTCAGCGCAAAGCTGGGTCCTCTGTGCGAGTCTGGTCCACCACTCATTCTGGAGATCTCTGAGCTTGCGCTGGAGACTGCTGCAGATGAGGCGGAAGGCAGACTTCTTCACAGGCCAGGAAGACTGGGCTTGGTGGGCTTGATGGGCGGCTCTTTTTTGTTGTTGTTGCTAGGAGTTCCTGGACCTCTACGTAGTTTTCGTCAAACCAGTCTTTGTTCATCTTTCTAGCGAAACCCAAGACTTCTGCAGAGGATTTTGCAATAGCTGTTTTCAGTTGTTCCCAGAGTGTTTCAGGGGAGGAGTCTGCTGGGTCAGCTGTGTCTTTAAGCCTGCGCTGTAAATCTGTCTGAAAGGCAGTTTTCACGTCATAACGCTGAAGGCAGGCAACATCAAGCTTTTTGGGGGGAGGGGCCCCCTTTCTTGGGTTTTGGCTTGAAGTGGAGCCTGAGTTTAGAGCGGACAAGGCTCTGGTCAGTGTGACACTCTGCGCTGGCATCACTCTGGTGAGGAGGACGTCACTGTGGTCCCTCTGACGCACTAGGACATAGTCGATAAGGTGCCAGTGTTTGGAGCGAGGATGCATCCAGGTGGTCTTTCGACTGTCCTTTTGCTGAAAAGTAGTGTTGGTGATGACAAGCTGCTGCTCTGCACAGAATTCCAACAGTAGGCGGCCATTGTCATTGCAGTTCCCAACGCCATGTTTGCCGAGGACTCCTTTCCTCTGATTTCTTTTATTTTTTTAATAACTTTTTACTGCAATACAATGCAGAAATAACGTAAGAAAAAATGGTTGTCTGACTTGGGCATCCAGAATTGTACACACACACACATTTTCCATAAGGATGGTAAAGTCAACAATTTTATGGTTTTGTACACGTGCACGCACACGCACACACACACACACACACACACACACACACACACACACACACACACACACACACACACACACACACACACACACACACACACACCACCACCACACCATACCACACACACACACATAAACACACATAAACACACACACACACATAAACACACACACACACACACACACACACACACACACACACACACACACACACACACACACACACACACACACACCACACACATACGGCTCTTGGCGACAAAACGACGAAGTTTTCTAGCAAGGTTTGCGTAGTTAGACGTGACTTTCAATTTTGTTTATGTTACTTAATTGCCTGAATTCGGGGCCCACACGCCCAGCACATCGTGTGCTTTCTCTTCAATACGGTAGACGAAAATAATAGCACGAACAGAAAAATGACGTCAATATAATCTTTATGTCACGGCATAGTTAGTCACAACAAGACAGTATATTATATATAGATTCTTACGTAGATGTTTAGGTGAGAATCTCTCCGACATTCTGCGTGACAAGTCCCCATTCTTCGTGAAATTCCTCCGCGCAAGTTTTATGAGAATTGATCTTACGCCCAAGAGTAGAAAATATATCCTCCTGCAGCAAATGACAAGCCACGCAAACGGCGTCATGTGACTCATTTCCCGCCCAAAAATAGCAACAATTTAGACCTCTGAATACGATTTTTTTCCGTTGTTTTGGAAAGGATCTTTTGGCCAGATCTAATTGATATAGTGGATCATGTATATCATTTTGCTCGTTGAAACTTGCTATTTTAAGACATATCGTCAATTTCTGCGTAAAGGCAATCGTATGTTGACGCCTTAAAGTGTGACTAACGTCAAATTTGTATGTCCAAAGTTGCTACAATTTTTTTCCGTTATGTCTTGAAAAGTCTTTTTGGTGTTGTCGGAATTACGATGCGGGGTTTGTACGCGGAGAAAACGCTGTTTGACGTGCAGGTGAAGTTGCAACGCGAAGTAACTTTCTGGCACATCCGGCAAAACGGTACATCACTTAGATGCCCCTTACATGGGCGCTACTATTTTAGGAACGGGAAGCGACAATTTCTATTCCCGATGCTTCAGTGGGTAGTTTCACAGTGACTGGCCTCAATAATGGCTGACCGATGTTAGCCTGTTCTTGCTTCATACACGAGGCCATCCAGTGCAGTCAGCCGCCACTATCTCAGTCCTCAAGCTGCTTGCTAAAGATGTAAATATTTCTAATAATTTTTTTCCTGCATATCTTTTAGCCGCCGTGAGATGACCTTAGTCGTCTGCTCGGCGTTAAACCCAAAAAAAACTAACTATGCATATCTTTTTTGCGGCACATCACCGATACGCCATTGCACTTATTTTTAGTTCTACAGCATATAAACCAGACTCCGTCTTAGTCTACACTGACAAGATAAGTTTCGAAATGTATAGAACTTGTTTGCTTGTCTGCTTTAGAACAAATACTAATGAATTGTGTTGTAAACGTGCTGCTCAGTTATCCGTTGCCTGATGGTGTTCTACTCGATGGGAAGAACAAGAAGTATTTGACTGAAATATGAACCACCGCACAGACAAACGAGATCGAGGTATGTGATACATATATTTTTTTTAATTTTGCTAAACAGTTGAAAGTAACTAAGTAAAAGTGAATTGTTACATTGGAAACAGTAGCAGACGATACTGACGGTTATAGATCTCTTACTTACTTACTTTCGCCTTGCACCCCTCCCAGGGTATAAACCGTCGACGAGAGATCTCTAGCGACCCCTGTCCTGTGCTTCTCTTTCTATTTTACTCCAGGTGGTTCCCAGTCTCTTGATGTCTGCTTGGAGGTCTCGACGCAAGGTGTTTCTCGGCCTGCCTCTTTTCCTCTTTCCCTGAAGGTTCCTTGACAATGCCTGCCTAGTGATACTGGAAACTGGCTCTGACATCTGCATCAGTGCCGCCTTTTCTGTTGATAACGCTCCCCAGAGAGGTGAAGAACGCCACCTCTTCCAACTTGGTGCCAGCAAGCAAGACTGATTCTTCCCTGGTTGCGTTTAGCCTCATTGTCTTTGTTTTCTGTTTGTGGATGGCGAGGCTCACTTGGGACGAGATGTCAGCAAGCCTTGTGGTTTTATTCTGCATTTGTTGATGAGTGTGGGACAGTAAAGCCAAGCCGTCTGCAAAACCGAGGTCGTCAAGCTGTGTCCACAGTGTCCACTGTATTCCTCTTCTTCTCTGCTCAGTGGTTCTCTTCATGACTCAGTCAATGGTCAGCAAGAAGAGGAACGGAGACAGAAAACACCCCTGCCTGCCGCCATTTCTGACCTGGAGCTCCCTGGTGAAATGCCCTTCGTGTATCACGCGACATGTCATGCCATCGTATCTGCTCTTGATCAGGCAGACGAGCTTTGTGGGTACACCGAGGTGTCTTAGGAGTTTCCAAAAAGTCTCTTGGTCCATGCTGTCAAATGCTTTCTTGTTATCCACAAAGTTGACGTACAGCGGAGAACTCCACTCCAGCGACTGTTCAACGATGATGCATAGAGTGGCGATCTGGTCTGTACATGATCGGTTTTTCCTGAAACCTGCTTGCTGGTCTCTCAGCTGGGGGTCGACTGAGCTCTTCATTCGCTCCAGGATGATTCTGTTGAAGACCTTTCCTGGTACTGACAGCAAGGTCATTCCTCTGTAGTTAGAACACTTGCCGAGGTCACCTTTCTTGGGAAGCGTGATTAGGTGCCTCTCCTTCCAGTCAGCCGTGTCACCTCCTCTTCCCAGATCTGTCCAAACAGTGGGTATAGCAGCTCTATTGTTGTCTCTAGGTCTGCTTTCAGAGCCTCCTGCTGCTTTGCCGTTCTTAAAAAATGCCACTGCTCTTGTGTCACAGCTGATGGGTAGGTCAGTCTCTGCTGGCTGGGTGTCTGGGGGGTCGGGTGGGGTCGGTCTGTTTTAGTAACTCTTCAAAATTCTCGGCCAAATTGTCGAGTATGTCTGCTCTGTTGCAATAGGCTTGCCGTCTTTGTCTTTTACTGGTCTTTCTATATGGCCATACTTGCCCTACAATCTTCTCGTAATGTCTTAGAGCTGTTTCATGTTTCCGCTGCCTGCTGCCTTTTCTGCCTCTGCTGTCAGGCTGTCCGTATAGGTCCTCTTGTATGCCCTGATACTCCTCTTCACCTCGCGGTTGGCTTCCGAGTATTCCCCATGTGCAAGTGCTTTGGCTGCTCTCGTGCGACTGTTGTTGACAACTGCTTTCTTCTGTTTCCTCACTTCTATCTTCTTCAAGGTCTGTGCCGATAGCCAGTCCTTGTGATTTTGTTTCCTGAACCCTACAGTGTCTTTGCAGGTTGAGTTCAGCGCCTCTCTAACGGCTTCCACTGCTGCTCTGTGGTGACCGCCTTCTCTTCATTTACTATCTCCTGTAGCACTTGAGACCTGTTGGACAGCACCAGTTTGAATTCTTCTCTCACTCCAGTCTCTCTCAGGAGGCCTACATTATAGCGCTGTCTTCTTGTTGGCTCTGTGCGGCTTTTTTTTAACTTGAGCTTTATTCTTAAGGTAAGCAGATGGTGGCCTGAGGCGACATCTGTTCCCCTCCTTACTCGAACATCTTGGAGGGATCTTCTAAATTCTTGCCAATGCAGATATGGTCTATTTGGTTCTCTGTAGTATGGACAGGTGAGACCCGAGTTGCTTTGTGTATTCTTCTGTGTGGGAAGATGGTGCCTCCAATGACAAATCTTATAGATCTCTGTGCATGATTAAAAAGGTCAGCTGTTTCCATACGTAAACATCCGGAACTTGTCAGGAGCACGGTTGAATCGCTTAGTTCTTTTGATATGTCAAATCAGAGGACGATAGACAAAACGATATCGAAGAATGTGTTGAGTATGTACTCCATTTATGTGCAATTCTCACGATAATCACGCTTTAGATTGATGTAGTACATTCACCACAGAAACTGTGTGTTTGCCAAGTATCTTAAATGTATCCCTTGTCCGTATGATGATAGTTTTAGCACGTACCGGCTGCATAACGTTTCACGTCAAGTATCAAACCTCGCCTATCTGTCACTGTTTTTAACTACCCCCCCCCCTCCCCCACCCCCTTTTGTGTTTTGTGTGTGATGTTCTTGGGTATTATTTTGTTCATGTGATATGCTTGTTGCAAATCTGATCTAAATACATGATCATGTTACATCTATTTTGTAAGTTTTGGTAGTTTAGTTTAAAAAAAAAAGAAAATCACATAATTAACTGCATGTAAATATGGTACGGTTTGTTAGTGGTAGTATTAAGAAGGATGTCATTTTAATTTCAGTGGTATCTTGTATGATCAATGCAGCATACCTGCTTTCTATGCCAGCTACACCAGATGTGTTTTCCTGTAATAATATGACTGCATTGCTTGTCAGATCATCACGATGTATAAACATAATTGTAATGTAAATCTATGTGGATACCTACATAACGCGTTCAATTGGTTTGTTCTTAGACACTCTTGTAGGGTATGCATGCAGCCTGTGTGTTAATTATTTACACTTTTACGTGGTAAAATCGTGGTCGTAGTATATCACACCAGACGGCACGCACGTAAGGTTCTTTTAAATAAACTTCATTCAGCTGCAATCCGTCACACGTGGTTTAAGGTTGTAGACAACACTAGAGTAACAGTTCCAACAATATTTTAATTCAGCGATGCGATCTCCACGAAATGCGTTCACAAATTCACCAACAATGTCTTCTCTGCCAAATGTCCACACTATGACAAAATGCGACTCTCATACAATGTACATCACCATTCACTGCATAACTCCGTCACTGACAATGAAGCGCTCTCTCAATGTCAAATGTGTTTTTTGATACACTGCAATTATACAACTGAACACTGTACCGACGCTGTTACATCGCAATTTTACAACTGAACAATGTACGACACGCGCTTCGTAATACGATCTTTTATAGTGGTATGTTTTCCAGAACAATCGAGCAAACTCGTACAATACAACCATTCAAAACAAAATACGCATCTAAAACTCCTAAATATCAATAAATAACATTACACTGGAATATTCCACACTAATCTGGCTGCTATTACCAGACCCCACCCGGGTCTGCCCTGGGGGACTTGGGTGGGGTTAGGTATTTTTTAGTTCCCAGGGTCACCCTGGTCAGCCCCACAGGGTGGGTTTTTCTCTCTATTCTGGGGCATGTGTTTCTGTCTACCCTTTGTCCATTCACCTGTATTTGCCTTTTTAAAACTCTCCCTACTGTCTGCACTGCCTGTAGCTCTTGATATTGGATGTGTGTTGCTAAATGGTCTTAGCTTTATTTAGGCCCCATGTGTTAGGTTTATTTAATGTATTTGACCGGCTGGCGACATACATTCAATGTTATGTTTCTTTTTTTTTTTCACAAGCAGTGCAGGCACGTCCTGAGAAAGCCTTGTTGCTGTCAGGACGTTAAGCAATGTACAATCAGCTATTACCAGCCCCTATGTTGGGAAATCCCCGCACTACGACGTCACACAAAAGTAGGCCAGACAGGTCACAACCTTGCCCGCATTATATAGAAGGTACCTGACTGGCGCGCAATACTGACCGCTAAATTTCACGCGCGCAGTAATCAATGGTGATTACTCGAGCAGTTTCTAGACTCTTCGGGATTCAACTCTGTGTGTCAAAAGATAATCGATTCTGCACTAAGCGTGAACAATAGTGAAACATACTGAAAAGGTACGTGATTCGTAATCATGATAGCTCAAATAAATATCTGATAGCTACCTACGATCAACACATGCACGCTCTCACAGAACAACACAACCACAATCGTTACATACAATATTATAACAGTGTTGAGTCTACAGACAGTTGCTCATCGTTTTTGTTATTTGTTACTTTTAGGTATTTGTAGTGTATGTTATGTGTTTGTTGAATACTTATTCTAAATGCATTACCTAGTTATAACCAGTTTGGTAGGTTTCAATAGTTGTAGTTTTAAGAATACTGTCAATTTCAATTCAGTAATAAACTTACGAGGAGTACAGCATATGTTTTTGCCAGCTACCAGATTTATTCTTCTGTATAACAATTTGACACTGCCTGCATTGCAGGTGTGGTTTTCACCATGAGCATACAGTACGATGAATCTGTGTTTAATTTCAGAACCAAGTTCACGTGCTCTCCAGGGATCACAATGATCATAATACAGCGATTAGGGTATCCATTGGATATCCCACCACACTGCAATAAACTCCGTTAGTGTTAAAGTTTAAATCATTTGAACCTACTAATATTTCCTCATCATGTCTGATGTTTGCTGCTGTTGGGTAGTTGTTTTTTTTTTTTAATTACTTGCTTATTGCAAAATTGCTAACAATATATGGTCATTCAGATAAATTTAAAATGTAATTTTTAATGTACTTTAAGTGTTAAAGTATGCGTTAAAGTGCCTGTGGTTATTATGCAGGGGGTGGGAACACTAAAGTATGTTTTTGTACAAGTGTGTAAATGTTACTACATTTGTACTGAAACTCAGGACTGACAGTACAACTGATGATAATGCGGAGGTCACATACGGCATGAAATATTTTAAATGAATGGCTGGAGCTTCATTTACTGATTTACCAAATAGTTTTTGACACAAAGGCCAGCAACACATTGCCTTTTAATCATCAGTGCGGGGGTGCACCCAAGGTGGGGGTGGTCCTAGAAGTTCTGCCCCCCCCCCCACCCCCCTCCCCTTCCCCTCCCCAGCCCACCCTTTTTACGAAGAACATTTCTGTCAGTGTTTGATGGGTCTAAATTTTCATTTTAGTCATAAAAGTATCAGCAATACAGCATCTGACATTACAGCATAGATACCAGTTAAGCTACCTCGGATTTACTCTGTAGTCTTTTCATTTCAGAACCTTGTTCACTTTTCTGCAGCACTGCAGTGGGTTGAAATTACAGGTGCAGCAAATTTGTGAAACAAATCCATTGAAAGATGTGCAGTCGCAAGTTCACAAACCAGAGTTGTTGGATACCTCTCACACTACAATGCAGTCGATTAGTTTGTTTCTTGGACAATTACTAACTTGGTGTCCAATCCAGTGATTGTGCATGATTCAAGTTGGTGTATATTTATGCAGCCAGTGTTTGTGGGTTTTCTAACAGTAAAGTGATAAACCCGGTAAGCCTGTAATTAGTGTAAATTGTCTGAGTAATCAGTATTGATGTGCACTGCTGTTGGACATTTGTCATGGGGGAGGGGGGGGGGGAGAACACTTTGTTTGACACCTTTAGCCTGACACAAAAAAACCTATTCCATGGTAGACCTTGCTTTTATATTCACAGGAAGTGAAGCAAGTGGTGAAACAAGAAGTGACGCAGGTGGCGGAACAGAAAGACGAGTACGATATCCTGCCACACGAGCCGGCATCACGTGAGCAGGATCCCCGGTACAGCCACATCGGTGTGGTCTGAGCAATGCCAATGAACGTTTTTTTTTTAAAACAGTCATAATTAAACCAGACTTATCACTCCAGCAGTGAGTATTTATGTAACGTTCAAGACCACTAATTGCCAACCATTCCTGAATGTATGCTTTTTACACGCTTTTTTTTTTTTGCAATTTGGGGTGAAGGGGTCTCTGGATAGAGGTAGTACCTTTGCTGTTCGGCAGCTGCGTCCTACATAAGACGGACGGGCATCACTGGTCCTCATCCATCTCCTTTATCTCTCACGTGCTCGCTCGAAGCGCCACACCCTGGCAAACCACCTCAGCTGGTGGGCTAATCCACGTGAGGGGGTGATGTTCACATTGAACCACTAGGCGGTTGAGCTGTTCTTGACAGCCAACGGCTAGAGGACGGAGGAGATCAGGTTGGATCCAACGGCCAAATGTTGTGGAGTAAACCCTTCAAATCAGGAGTGGAGCCCCGAAGGCAGACAGCTGTATGTATTCACGCACTGTTTTGGCAGCTCCTGCAGCCAAACTGGTGCAAAACGTACTGCTTTGCATTTCTTTGGACTACATCAGCGAGGCCGAGAGGGGGATCTTGACGACTGGGCATCCCAGGATCTCCATACACTTCGCCAAGGCTTGCGCCCTGGAGAGGTCACTTCTAGTGACTGACCCAGCAAGAACATATACTCCATTGTCTTCCGAGACAGGATGCCAAACTTTTGCAATTTAACCTATTATAGCCATGAGCGGTTCGTAAGTGGAACATGAAACGAACGTGTGCTGGTGTGTGATTTTGGACCTTACGGCCGTAGGCCGTAAGAGCCAAAATCACACACCAGCACAAAATGCTTGTCATAAAATATAGCCCTTGCCTTTGTGTGGATTACTTATCGTACGTTAATGCTTTAAATACACATAAAGTCTTTGGCAATAGGATTCCATTCAAAATAATATAAAACTGCGGTTCCATAAGCACGAATCCGATACAAATACGATCCGAACCCGATACGGCAATGTAGTTGCACTTCAAAAATTGCGCCGTCTTCGATCGAAGTCGGTTGCGATTCGTTTAAGCATCGAGCTTATGAAAACACGCAAGCATGAAAAGGCCATTCACAAAGATTTCTGTTTCGGCTCCGCCTAGGATATCGGATCGAAATCGTATTGGATTCGTGTTTGTGGAAGAGTAACTTAAAGCTACGGTTCCATAAGCACGAATACGATCCGAACCCGATGTGGTGATGCAATTTTTCTTCAAAAATTGCGTCATTTTCGTTCGAAGCCGCATGCGAATTGACGTAGAGCATCGGACACATTGAATCAAACAGACATGATAAGGACTTGCACGAACTTTTCTGCCTATGACTGTTACGTGGTAGAATCATAGTCGTAGTATGATAAACACACCAGACGCACGCACGTAAGGTTCATTTAAATAAACTTCATTCAGCTGCAACCCGTCACACGTGGCTTAAGGATGTAGACAATACTGGAGTAACAGTTCCAACAATATTATAATTCAGCGATGCGATCTCCACACAATGAAATTCCAAATGCACCAACACTGATACAATGTCTCTTCTGCAAATGTCCACACTGCCGACACAAAGTTTCTCATACAACGTACACCACGGTTACGTTGCGTCTCTCACAATGTACACTATATACGGGCCACGTACATACGATAAACTGTGTGTCTCTACAACTGACAATGCAAGACAATGTACGACCGTGCTTCCCAGCACAACGTTTTTATAGCACAACCCATATCAAGTATAATCCAAGAAAATCATACAACGCAACCAATCAGAATGAAACACGTAACTGAAACTCATAAATATTAATTACAAAATGAACTTTCTAGAAAACTGCAACCGGCTATAAAAATTTGACTGCTCATTTCAGCCCCAAATCCCAATGTAAAATAACGTCTTACAAAAGTATGGTAGGCAGTTCACGACCTAGTCGGAATTTTCCAGAACTTTCATGACACTGTCGGCCCACGGAAAGTACGACAGTCCCCACACACCAAACTAGATCTCTCTGGTCTATTCCCGATTACCACTGGTAATCTGGAATCTCTGGCGACTCCCGGGTCCGGCGTCTCCCCAAAATTCTCCCTCAGTCCTTCTCTCTTTTTGTGAAGCAGACGACTTGGCTCGTCGCGAACCGGCTCGTTCGATGTCAGATTGACCTCGTGCTGGACAGTGTTTGTTGTCCCTGAGTCAGATGTAAACCGATGCTTGAACTCTTGAGTCAGGATGCACAGTTCTTCTCGTTGAGTCTGGGTCAGAATCTGACCGAACTGGATATCTTCTACATCCTCCTTGTGGCGCAGTTCGTTATGGTCAAACAGGTTTTCGTCGTCTAGTCTTTCGTCATCAGCAAGACGCACCGATGCCGCCAGTTGTTGTCTGTCTTGACAATCTCTCTCAATATACTTCTTCAGCAGATTAGCATGGTACGTCTTCACCTTGTTGCTGATCTTGACTCTATAGTCGTTGATGCCAACCACCGTGTCGACAACGTAGGGTCCCTTCCACTGCAACAGGAGTTTGTTGTTGTCGGTAGGACGAAAGAAGACACCTGTTCACCTAGCTGAAATCGTCGAGGTTTCGCCTTACGATCATAGTAATGCTTCCCTTTGTTTTGCGCCTTCCCCAGTTCTTCTCGAGCCATTCTGAGGGTATCTTCCAGCTTCTTTCTCAGGTCGAAGACGTACTGGTAGCTGATCTTCACATCAGACGCGTCGATATCCTTGGTCCACAATTCCTTCAGGATGTGCATTGGCCCCCTTACAGTCTTGCCGTACAATAATTCAAAAGAGGAAAACCCTGTCGAATCCTGAGGAACTTCACGGTATGCGAAGAGCAAGGCATTGATATACCTCTGCCACAACCTTTGCTGTTCAGCACACAGTTTCTTCAGCATAGCCTTCAATGTTCCGTTAAACTTTTCAACCAGCCCATTACACATGGGGTGATAAGGGGTGGTAGTAAGGTGTCGGATGCTCAATAGCCGGTTGACTTCCTCCATGCAGTCGGAGACGAACTGAGTTCCTAGGTAATTCAGGATCTCCTCAGGAATCCCCAAACGGCTGAACATGTCGACGAGCGCCTCTGCCACTGTTGGCGTGTCGATCTTCTTCAATGGTATGGCTACAGGATAATGTGTAGTGTAGTCCACCAGGGTCAAAATGTAGCGATGACCATCTTCACTTTGAGGGGATATTGGTCCCAACAGGTCCACAGCTACGCTTTTGAAAGGCATATCGATCAGTGGCATTTTCTCTAGAGGAACATTAGGCACCTTTCCCTTGGGGATTGTCTTCTGGCATATGTCGCACGACCTGCAGAATCGGATGACGTCGTCTCCCATATCAGGCCAGTAGAAGACGGCTCGGATTCTATCGAGGGTCTTGTTGATTCCCACGTGTCCTCCCAATATAGAATCATGGGCCAATTTCATCACCTGCATCCTCAAAGGTTCAGGAACTACTACTTAACGCACAGGTTTATCTCCATTGCTGTCGAATATCCGGTACAGGATATCTCTTCTGGTCTCGAAGGTTATCTCTTTTCCATTTCGCGTCACGGGCTCGGTCTGACCTCGAAACTTGTCAAGCGTGGGGTCGACTCTCTGCAGCCCCACCAGCCTTTCCTTATTCACCACAGCTGTTTCCGTGTTGTCTGCCACTTTTAGAGGGATGGTCTGGTGACTCTTCGTTGCTTGACTTCTCGTGGTAACAGCACATGTTTCAGGTCTCCACTCTGGATCTGGATCGTCTGCTTTTCTGGCACCATTAATGTTTCCGATGATAAGATCGTAGACAGGAGTCTTTATGCACAAAGCCTTCACCTCTCCTTTCAGATATTGAATGTCGACACTGACATTGGCAATGGGAATAAACCTTACAGTATCGTCGGCCAAAATGAGAGTGATCCACTCCTGTAGCTACTGGTCTTCAGTTACTATGTCCTCTCTCACGAAGATGCAACTCCAACCAGTGTCTCTCAACACTCTCACTGATGTTTCGCCGACAAATCCTGACACCACCGGCATGTTCGGCACTTCATTCTCAGGCAGCGCGATGTTTGAGATTGGTAAAAATATAGCCCCATATTCTTTCTGAAAGATTCAATCCGCTTCCGGTGTCGCCTGCCTTTCTCTAGATTCAAAGTCACTGGGTGACGTCACATCATTGGCTAATACAGCGGCGGTTCTGTGTTGGGACTTGGTACTGTTTCTGCCTGCTATAGCGCGATCTTGGTTGGATCTTCTGATATTGTCGCCTCGGGGAACATCTTTAGAAGGACACCGTATCGCCTTGTGACCTTTCTTTCCACAGAGAAAACACGGCAGGTTCTCCACCGGCTTGTATTTCGGGATGTCTCTGACATTGTACAGTTCCTCTGCTGGTGCAGACACACGTAGCAGCTTACTGGACCCGAACTTCATGTTGTGGGCGTCAAGGTATCTTTGAGCGAAGTCGGCCAGGGCCTTTATGGACTGGTCTTTTTGCTATTTGAGGTGGGCGGCCAGGTCCTTAGAACATGCGTTGAAGACTTGTTCTTTGATGGTGAGGTCACACAGGTCCTGGTACTCTTTGTTTAAGCCAGCCAGCTCTATCCATTTCTCCAGGTAGCTTCTGATTCTCTCAATGAATAGGTCGGGTGTTTCTCCTTCTTCAGGGTTGCAGTTCCGAAATCGTCGCCTGTAACCCTCTTCAGTGAAGTCGTACTGTCTCAGCAGGGCGGTTTTCAACTGCGTATAATCGTCGGCTTCTTCTCTTGGTAAACGGGTGTAAAATTCAAGCGCTTTGCCAGTTAGAAGTGCACTCAGTTTGATAGCCCATGTCGCTTGTCTCTAGTTATTACTGCTTGCGAAGCGTTCAACTCGCTCCAGATAAGCGTCCATCTTATCTGAATTTTCAACGAAAAGTGGAAGTTTTGGCGCACGGGCTGTTTGCTCTCTGCTGGCTAAGGCTGTTGCGTCAGAAGCCCTCTGGCTCTGTGTCTCTATCTCCATCTGCTTTAAATGAATTTAAGGTTGTCGCTGCCTCTCCGCCTCTTCTCGGTGTTTCTCTGCTTCTTCTCGCTGTTTCTCTGCTTCTTCTCGTTCCGCGTCTCGTTGTTTCTCTGCTTCTTCTCTTTGAATTTCAAGTTTCCTGATTTCACGCTCTCTTCCTCTTTCATCTCTCTCCAGTCTCTTTTTTGCTTCGAGTCTCTTTTCTCTTTCTCTCTACAGTCTCTCTTTTTCTTCTCTCTCTCTCTCTCTCTCTCTCTCTCTCTCTCTCTCTCTCTCTCTCTCTCTCTCTCTCTCTCTCTCTCTCTCTCTCTCTCTCTCTCTCTCTCTCGTCTCTTTTCTTCTTTCTCCTCTCTCTCCAGTCTCTTCTTTACTTCTCTCTCCAGTCTCTCCTTCTCTCACTCCAATCTCTCCTTCTCTCTCTCCTTTACAAATTTGAGGAGTTCAGCTCTTCGAGTCCACATTCCTTTCCAATTTTCAGGAATGTCTCCATTTACGATGTCGCCATCTCTGCGTTTCACTGCTGGCTGTTTTTCCCTGCTACCCTGTCCACCAAGTAAACTGAAGAAGTCCCGTCGGAGGTGCCAAAATGTTACGTGGTATAATCGTAGTCGTAGTATGATAAACACACCAGACGCACGCACGTAAGGTTCATTTAATTAAACTTCATTCAGCTGCAACCCGTCACACCTGGCTTAAGGATGTAGACAATACTGGAGTAACAGTTCCAACAATATTTTATTTCAGCGATGCGATCTCCGCACAATGCATTTCCAAATGCACCAACACTGATACAATGTCTCTTCTGCAAATGTCCACACTGCCGACACAAAGTTTTTCATACAACGTACACCACGGTTAAGTTGCGTCTCTCACAATGTATACCCTATACGGGCCATGTACCTACGATAAACTGTGTGTCTCTACAACTGACAATACAAGACAATGTACTACCGTGCTTCCAAGCACAAAGTTTTTATAGTACAACCTATTTCCAAAATAGTCAAAGAAAATTATACAGCGCAACCAATCAGAACGAAACACGTAACTGAAACTCATAAATATTAATTTTAAAAAATGAACTTTCTAGAAAACTACAATAGGCTATAAAAATGTGTCTGCTTATTTCAGTCCCAAATCCCAATGTAAAATAACGTATCACAAAAGTATGGTAGGCAGTTCACGACCTAGTCGGAATTTTCCAGAACTCTCACGATCTTTCATAACACACACACACAAAAAAAAAAAAACGGCTGCCAACTTCACGCGCACAGTAAACAACTACGACTATTTGAGCGTCTATGAAACAATGTAGCGAAATGTTTCTACTCTTCTGACGACACACGTACGCGGTCACCTGCTCGAAGGTTCTAATCTATACTCCGCGAATCTACGCACGAACGAAAGAAAATCTTACTAAAAAGGTACGTGAATCGTAACCATTATAGCTCAAATAAATATCGGATCGTTTCCTATGATTAACTCATGTATGCTCTCACATGACAGCACAACGACAATCGTAATAATGACCTCTTCGGATCGAGTTCGTATCCGATTCGTGTTTATGGGTCGCACGCGTAACCCTTGAAATGAACTTTCATTGGACATAAATGTAAAGTAAGCTTCTGAGTTATTGACCCTTTTCAATAACCCATCTGGTATGCCCTTTGGGCTTAGCTACCTTATAGTTTTCCACGGTCACCATGCCAGCCCCACAGTAGTTCTTGTTTTCTTCTGAGGTACATTTCTGTCTTCCATTGGTTCATTCACCTATTTGTTCCTTTTTTTTTAATTTTCAGTACTGTTTGCACTGCCTGCAGCTCTTGATATTGGACATGTGTCATAATATATAATATATAATATATATATATATATATATATATATATATATATATATATATATATATATATATATATATATATATATATATATATATATATATATATAATCTGCATAACGCGCAAACACAACAAAATTTAATCATCTCTTTGGTGCAGCAAGCCATATATATGTCAAAGACCTTGTGATAAATCTGCCTTGAAATTTGCTGGCACTTGCTGCATCGTGTAATATGCTGCGTTACCGGCAATGACGGTAAGATTTTCATGAACTTTTGGAAACGCGGCATCATGCACTCTTGTCTGTCTTTGCTATATAGTTGCCAGCTGTTGCAATACTGAAAGGTACAGGTGTAAGCTGATAATTTATACGCTCTCTCAAATCCAGTCTATTATTTTGTGTTTTTTTTTTTTTTTTTTTCCCGTTTCAAGGTGACCTTCTTCGACTTGTCAGTCATGGTTTTAAGCGTTAACTTCTTGATGGGTTCGAAGATATGATCTCCCGTTTACAGTCTCTCTACAAGTAATGCTTCCGTCTGAGCCATACCGGCTTCCTCTGCCCACAAGATGTCGAGTTCAATGTCTTATGAAACTGTCGCCACAGATGAAGTTTGTCAGTTTCTCCAACATTGAAAGGATTAATGAAGCTCTCCCCCAGCAGCAAAACGTCTTGATGCCTACGACGGCAGCAGTGGGTCCGTGCATACACTTTCCTCACTCTTGGTCACCTGACGACCAAAGATCATGGTGTTTCCCCTCTCACTTCCCTGCCCCGTGTCTACTATGTCCAAAGTTGCACGCAGATATGTGGAGAGTTCATATGTTGTTCTCACTTGTTTCTGGTAAGATTCATAGCTGGATGAGACGCTTCAACTCCAGTCTGAGCAATGTACGTCGGCTTTTGGCGTGATCCATAAACGTTTTTTTTTCTTCCATTTTCTTGTAAACGGCACACCGATTCCCGTGAGCGAAAGACATTTCAACACTGAAAGCTCCCAAGTTCAGCAGCTCTGATGCGCCACGGTGTGACACTTCAAGATTGGCAACGGAGAACGAATAGAATGTCAGATATCTCGCATAGATTTGTCCTCCAGAAGGGAAAAAACAAATCTGGCATATGAAGCAGAGACGGAGTGTACAACTGATATATGTTCATTTTCACTGCATAAAGGTGGGACAAAACAAGTCACACATGGTCTGTATATGACAGCCAGTACTTACCAGTTTTGCATTGTTTTCCGCTTCTGACATCATACCTGAACTGTTCACAGGCTGTCATGATATCACACATGGTTGCATCTTCCAAAAGAGCTGATACGAACTTTTCACTGTTGATCCACTGACCATCTTTAATTTGTCCATTTTTCGCCGTTGGTAGCAACGGCAAACTGCTTTCTTCGCCTCCCATTTCCAGGAAACTCATCAGAAGGATCAGTTCAAGGAACTCCGCCATGACTATCTGGCAGTGAAGTGAACGTGCCCAGTGCTTTCCTGATGTTACCACGTTAAGGGACCAGATGAGATGAGTCCCGCGTCAAGCAAAATCTCGGCCAGACTAGAATCATTTGTTTTCTTGCCCATTTTTGTTCAGATAGGTGCAGGCGCAACATGGAACGTTCCCACAAGAATTATATGTTTCTGGTAGCGATGCGGCTGGTTCCTGATGCAAACGACCAGATCAAAGGTTGTGATGCCCAACCTCATGTGTGGTATTTTCAGCTTACCTCAGACACTTTTGAACTCTCTTGCATTCGGTGATCAGGTAGTAGATGACTGGACAATAGTCAGTTGTTGTCTTTCTGTCTGCTTTTTCTTCTGTCAGTGAGGCCATCCTGATACCTCTTCCTCCATAAAACTGATCCATATCCGCGACAGAATCCGCCGCAGTTTTACTGTGCTAAACGTGTTGTTCTTCTTCCCCTTCTCAGTAAGCAAATGACTCACGCCCACGACGGCCGTCGTGGGCCCGAAGACGTTTTGGTACTGATGCACCCGGACAGTTTTCCGGTCAATCTGAATATTTAGACTTGTAGACGGCACGAGCTCATGGACTAAAAAGGGTGACCTTAAACATTGTTTTGCAAATTTATCAGCCAATGCTCTAATTAGACCAGTTCCTTTCCAAATGCCATGTACGTATATGTAACCAGACAGTGCCTCTTTCAAATGAAACAGATGTGTTTTTTTTATTTTTGTGTAATTTTGTTTTGAGATTTTTAAGGTGCCTAGAACTCATTCTGAGGTTAGGCATTATTATTATTATTATTATTATTATTATTATTATTATTATTATTATTATTATTATTATTATTATTATTATTATTATTATTATTATTATTATTATTATTATAACACATTCAGCCCGACGCACGTTTTCCCCAATATTTTTAGACGTCATCTGACGACTATACACCTGTTGTAGGAGATGAATCGACCATGATAATTCAAGAGTAGTGCCAGATTAGCTTGGCGGCGCCAATCTAATCTGGCACTACCCTTGAAAATATCATGGTCGATCCATTTCCTGCTGTAGTGAGTCAGGGCTGAATGGGTTAAGTGCATCATTACACTCTGAACTAGTAAGAATTGCACTCCTTCACGGTGATTCGATCGTCTTTATTGTTTTAGTATGGTAGTGGAACCGATTTGATATCATCATGTATTACATCATCAGCATTGAACTATTATTAAACTATTACATCACTGTCATATTGATTTCATAGCTATTTTGATATTTGTAAATAATATGTACATCACCTATTACTTCACCCATTGTTTACATTGTGACGTTGTTGTTGTTTTTTTTTGTTGTTTTTTTTTGTTGTGTTTTTTTTTTAACAATTGTTGTTGTTGTTGTGTTGTTTTTTTGCCGCATGACATCGTTTGCTCTAGAAGTGTAGTAAAGCCGACGTACTGCCAGTATGGTGTTGGAAGTTGTTTTCATCAAGCACAACAAGTAATGAACACATAGATGCACAAGGTGGGCGGCTCTCCTTTTATTTAAAAGTAATCATACTAACCGTGCCGTATATGGAGACATGGCACGTCTCGAAAGTGTTAAAGAGAACAAATTGTAATGTGTGATTGAAGACAAACAGCAGCTGATAAAATACTGATCAACAAAAGAAACACACAAATTTCAAATGTTGTTTCCCATACTAAAACACCTTAACTGTTAAGCGTGAACTTGTGTGACAGGTATCTGAGTCAACCTGTTAAAATCGGTCTGCATGGTGTGCAAGTTAACTTTTTACAGTTAAGATGTTTTCGTATGAGAAACAACGTTTGAAATTTTCGCGTTTCTTTTGTTTATCAGCATAGTATTGTTCCTCCCCCTGCTCTTATTACTAATCCTCATCCTCAGTTCTTTTTTCTTTGTTGAATGAAATACGCGCCTTACGCATTACTTCGAATGGGCATAAAACGCCGCAAATCGAACCCAACACGTCTCGACATGTGAAACGTGCACAGTCAATCATACAATAAACACAAGGAAACTGAAATTTCCAGAAGTATGGCGTTTCGTTCGCAGTTAATCCCCAGGCTTATGCCGCGTATCCGGAGGCGGCAAGCCTCGAATGAGTTAATGCAAGACCAAAAGAAAGCTAGATGTCTCACGAGCGTGGATTCAAAGTAGTCTCAGCAAGAGGCATAGATCCTCATAAGCCCCCCCCCCTATTGCGGGGGCTCATGAGGATCTATATCTTATGCAGCTGGGTGGTGTTCCAATTTTCTCGGCACTGAACAGGTTAATACTTCGGGATTTTCAAAATAGACAAACAAGCAAGTTTACAAGTAATGCAAACAATTATTCAGTTCCCTACTTATCTCGTCACTGCAAGGAGGAAACGAGTGACAACTCAACTTTAAGTTGTCGCTTACTTTCTCCACGCACTGACAAGATGAGTAGAGAACTTTATGCTTATTTGTCTGTTTTGAGGAAAAAAAAGGGGTTATTAACAGACATTGTATAAATTGTGCTGTAACTGTGTTTATTAGCGTGCGTCCTTTTTCGTTTGGTTATTGTCTGCATTTTACACCCTTGGCAGTCACATTTTTGGGCTATATTTTTCATTATCGCACATTTCAAATTATTATCACTGAATGTGGCTCGCTGATACGCGCTTATTGTGTGATCAGTCCCGTTGAACACTATTTATTCGACTAACACCGACGGAAGTACAATACTGACGAGCAAAAGAAATGCGACATTTTTGGAATCATTGGAAACACTTTAGTGTTTCCGATGGTTTGAAAAATACCCCATTTATTTTTTCTTGTCAGTATATATCAGGCACTTGAGTGCTCAAAGTAATCCACGGAGCTTACAGACTCTCTGACAACTGATCCAAGTGACGATGTCGCTGAGTATTATGTGGTGTCGTTTTATCGAATCAAATCCACCCATTGTTGCATTTAGGAAGATGATAGACTGTACACGAGTCACATAGACTCTAACAAACTAACGACACCACTATCAATTAAACGAGACCAGCAGGGTTGACTGTCAGTTCTTATAATTTAGGAGAGAGAAAAAAATAGAAACAAAAAATACAAAATACACCTGCCAAGTAAGTAGAAAAAAGGACTGTCAGGGGATTGAATTGTGTATTATCGACCAAGGATCATTGTCAAAGTACACAAAAAATCATTTACCACAAATTTCTTTTAATCGCACGGAAAGGGCGCACACACACACAGACACACTTACCTACACGCACGCACATAAACAAACACACACGCGAACAAGCACAGGCTCACAGACACACACACACACGTGCGCGTATGCGCGCGAGGGCACTTAAATACGTGTAAAATTATTGCCTTGACGGAAAGGCAAACATCTACAGGATACATTCATAGTCACAGGAAACGGATCCGGTAGACTGACCTCTAACCTATGACTGTCTTTAACTCTTTGGGTGTCGGTAACGGTTTTAGTCGCGATGATTCCTACAGGAATCATCGCGACAAAAACCGCTACCGACACCCAAAGAGTTAATTAGAACAGTAGAACCCGGACGGATTTTGTAAGCTGTTGACAGGATGCAAGAGCTCTATCGCGCTTAAATTGTCGGCACGCACGATCATTCAAAACTGTCCGTACCATGGGAATGCTGTGTTTGCGCAGGCGAATTTCGTTACAAGTTTACGGACGTGGTTCGCTTCTGCACTCGGTGCTTGCGACATTCATCGTATTCCCCGCTGTCTATAATGGTAGGTAAACAGATATAAAGCAACAGTGTCGGTTTGCAGGCTCACACAAAGCATGTATGCTTACGAGCAAATGAAATGCGACTTTAGTGTTTCCGATGTTCCAAAAATCTCGCATTTCTTTTGCTCGTTAGTACATATAATTGATCTGAAGTTGTTCTCTGGTTTCTTTTTCAACCCTTTACTGTTATTACACCCCAAGCAATGGCACGCCCCAACCTGTACACAAAAGGTCTTCCGGTCTCCAACCATGACGTGACCAGTGGAAATACTTGGAGTGTCAATATGTGCAGACTTGGGGGACTGATTGCTTACGTGCAAAATATTTTTAAAAACGTATGGTGCAAATTTGACCGTGTTCAAGATCCGTTTGTTTGAAATAAGCAGAAAAGTGCCCACGTAATGTTTTGTCAGTACTCAGTCATTTCGGACTTTCAGTTTCAGAATGTGCGGCTTTTGCGGAATTTTCACTGCTTATCGCTAAATTGAGCCAGCTCTCGGTAACTAAGATCCATTACAACGTCATTTAATTTTCCAGGCCTAGATCAAGATCTGTGCAAGTCAGTTTGTAAATGGCGCCATCCTAAATGATCAACCAATTACCAAAGGGCATGCCTCCCTTACGAGACTACTCCAGACCGGAAAGGTTCTTGTGTATTAGTTGGGGCGTGCCACAGATTGGGGTGTAACAATTGTAACTATGACATGGCCATTGACTGTCGGTGTAAAATGATACTAACCCGCTTAACTGCCTTGGGCAAGGGGGACGTACGCTACACACCTACAAGAGACGCGGGGGCTCATGAGGATTTATGTCTCTTGTTAGCCCTGTGTTCATTGTGCCCATGAACGTTCGGTCCCATTTAATTTGTTTTTCACGCCATTGTCGGTGATTTTGCAGTGATTTCAGAGTAAAAATCCGCGTCCACTGGCAGTCAAGGAATTAGGTTTCATTACAGGAAAGGGTCGACCAGTAAATGTCAATGCTGGACTATGTTAAGAAAAAGGATACACGTATAGCTTCAAGATTAACCTTAACGTACGGCTTAATTTACAGGCTATGAACTTCCGCAGTGCAGCAATGAGTGGATCACGGTCGATGAAACCGCACCAACCAACTTTATCTGTACAGGAATACTCAACGACAACGTCACCTGGGTCTTCAGAGACACTGTCACCTCAGTGAACGTGACCCTGGGTTACTGTGAGCCCCCAGACACCTGCCGTACTTATTTTGCCAGTGTTAGTCAAATAAATAGAGTGTTCAACAGGACTGATCTCAGCATCTATGAATATCGGCGAACCACTTTCGGTGGTAAGACTCTGATATGCGCTAGTAACGGGGACGAAGCTCAATGCGCGCTAAACTTCATACGTAAGTAAACAATAGTATCCTTTGCCGACACTTTCGGATCTCGTTATGGAGCTGGATTATTATTTTGATTGATTTGTTAAGAAATGTAAATGCTTCATGTGAGTAATACATGCTGTCTTGATTCTTTGGCTTCCGATAACGCTTTTCGTCGCGATGATTCCGGCCGAAATCATCGTGCTAAAACGCACTACCGACAACAAAAGAGTTAAGATCGCATTACGTTGATCCTGTAAGTACTGTATGTATTCGGTAATTCGTCTACTAAATTTGAAACAAAAAATTTCTATGACGACAACGACCACGACGATGATGCTGATAACGATGATGATGATGATCATCATGATCATCATTATCGTCATCATCATTATCTGATCAATATTGTCATCATTAATTAAGGGCATATTCCATGCACAACAAACCACTGAAAATCTCGTTTCCTGCAGGTGTAGTGTATACATTATTTTTTGGTTTGTAACTAGACATCGCCGTTATCGGTCGGTGTACTGTGGACGTTACTGTGGACTGGAAAGTGATCGGGTCTTGCGAGATTGACAAAGTGTTCTCCTCACGGGATGACTACAGATGTTTATGGTACACATCACAAGTAAACCAGGTAGAGGAGCGTTTTGATTCCGGGGCTTCGGATATCATATTGCTATACTCTTATTTTGTTGTCATTTTTTTCCTGTTGTGGGGTAATGCGATTGATGATATTGTGAGGATGCAGGGTGCTCACTCAAAATGGATTTAGTACCAAAAATATAAGTGATGCTATTTCTTAACACTGGTGTTGTTTATAGATTTGCAGGAGAAAATTTCATTTTGAGACTGTGTTTCATCACACACTGAGTGAACGATATTCACAGCAGAACCAGCTTTTGGAGGTCGTTTTTCATAAAAACCATGGAAACCTGGGAATTACCGAAAGGCGGAGGCGGGGGCGGGGGGGGGGGGGGAGGGGGCAATGCAGTCTTACACATACAGAAAAAAAATTCAATGTCAAACTATGTTTTTTTTTTTTTAAAACAGACAGTGTCATCAGCATTACTTGAGACACACGTTTTCAACAAGCTGTCCTTCATGGAGTCTGGTTTACGGTATTACCGAGGACACTGCAACTTCACACAAACATTTCCTGCAGAAAACGGCGTCTACATGTACTTCTTCGTATTCCATCCTGGGCCCTCTGGAGAAAGAAACCAAACGTTGAAGATAGGTAAGAAAAGCGAGTTAACGTGCATGCAATCCACTCTCTCTAGATTTAGACACCACGTATTTACTTGCTTTTTCAGAACCTCCCCCACCCCGACCCCACCCTACCCCCACCCCACTCCCACCCCTACCCTACCCCCCCCCCTCTCTCTCTCTCTCTCTCTCTCTCTCTCTCTCTGGCACACAGACGTAAACACGACCAACAAGACATATTCTTATGACCCCCCACGTATGTAGGGCTCATGAGGATCTATGCCTCTTGCATTTGCGCGTTGCTTGTTGTGCTCAGGCAGCGAGTGGGTTAACAGTATGACCGTTAATCAACAGAGCCGCCTGGTGGGCCACCTACTCACAAGTGCCCCGTCTACGTTGTTGAAGGATCGACATTGCTCTGTGACTGCACTACCACAAGGCCTGGTGATCCCACAGCTGTTCTGTCATGGGGTGCTGATTCGAACAGTTACCAACTGAGACTGGAAAATGTCCAACGGGCTCAGAATGGCACAGACTACAGCTGCAGTCAAACCTGGGGCAGAGGCGTGCAGACACAGAAATATACGCTACAAGTTGCATGTAAATTATTTTAATTTAAATAGTAGAACAATAATATGTTCTGTCGTCGAATGCAAACATTTATGTTTATAGAACCATTCTTACTTTCAGAATGTGTGTCATTAATAGCCTGTTATATGCCCAGCGGCATAACGTTGTGAAATATTCGATAGCGGAAATATTTTATTCGGTCTTTTGTATCAAATAAGTGTGAGAACAATAGCAGTCGAAAATAATTAAATGTTTACTCATTTTTCCGAGTAACAATATTGCTACTTATACAATATCCAACCTATATTATCACCACTGATCACCAAAACGTGCATGATAACTCGTTAAAATATTTCGCACACATACATGAGGTATCTCCACTAGGATATCTTCATTGTACATTGTAACGTAAGGCTCGCAAAAATATTTCGCACACATGCTTGCATAAGTTACCTCCTAATGCTGTTCCGCACAGTAAAGATGCTTATCTCGACATTTTATCGACCTTTTCTATTTTCTATTTTTAACAGACGGCCCTGAAGACAAAGACCTTTCGATATCCGGCTCCTCTCCCTTCACTACTGACGGGACTCGAACCCTAAACCTGTCCTGCCAGGCCTCCTACACCAACCCGACCCCTCAGTACACGTGGACCGGCGTGAACTGTAATGAAGGTGAAAGGAGCAGCACGTGCAGCTTCAATCCGCGCGTGCCAGAGGATGACGAGAAGGTGGTCACGTGTACAGCCACAAACACGGTGATGACTACTAACACAAAAACAGCTAAAGCGACATATAAAGTGACACTGAATTGTGAGTAAATATAAATTTAAGATGCTTTTTTCCAAATCACTTTTTAAAGATGTTTATGGCGATAATTGACCGTTAAACGGTGACTGAACAGTATCTATTGTTGGTTGAAACGTGTCCGATTAGCAACTATTAGGGGAAAAAAAATAATGCATAACAACTTTTACTTGAAAAATAGATAAATGAAACTGCTGTTAAGTTGGCTGGCTGTTGCTCGGGGCTATGAGTTCAGTCTAGCTGTCTGGCTTTTTCATTGTTTTTTTTTTTTTCAGCTCCCAGCCCCCCCCCCCCCCCAATCTCTTCTGTTTTTTAATGTGTAAGATTTCAAGTCATAGCTTACTGTCCCTAAAATATTACTTGTTTCTGTTTTGTATCTGACGCTATTTAAAACACTATCACCGCACTATCACATATTGTCTGTAATCTCATTACTTCGGACAAATAGTGAACACTATTAAGCTGCAAGAGACATTGATCCTCATGAATCCACGCAGCTGCGGTGACTCATGTGGATCTATGTCTCTTGCTGACATCAGTTTAAATCTGTGGTTATTGGACGGATCAGTTTCTTTGGCGCTAAATTAACAAAGAGTTCAGCAACACAATCAGCGAACAGTGGCAGCGATGAAGTTATTTTTTTCACACTGTACACAGTTGCCTGTGATTGTGCATACGTAAATAATATACATGAATCTACAATGTATGGATCGGTGTATCGGTAATTTTGTGTGCAGACCCGCCATCAAAGATTGTAGTCACGGGCTACAATTCCAGGAACTTGTTGATTACCGGTGACAGTGTCTTCCTCACCTGTACCGTTAGTGGCGCTAAACCTCCCGTCACCGGCATCAACTTCTACTGCAAACGAAAGGACAACACCAGAATTAACGGGACTTTTAATCCTGCATCGTCCTTCAGCACTGTAACTATTGACGTGTTGACGGTTCGGGACAATAGAACTGGTTGCGCCTGTGACACCAAAGGATACTGGCCAGCAGATCTTAAACACTCTTTAGAAGCTTCAATAAGGCTCACTGTTCAAGGTACGACTCTAATATTACGCTTCTCCGCTGCAGTGACAAATTAACCCTTTGCGTGTCGGTAGCGGTTTTTTTCGCGATGATTCCTACAGGAATATGAAGGAATCATCGCGTCCAAACCGTTACCGACACGCAAAGGGTTAAATTTGTAGGATAATCGCGACAAAAACCGCTACCGATACGCAAAAGGTTAAATTTGTAGCTATCATATCGACTAAAAAAATAAAAATAAACGCTATTGACACGCACAGAGTTAACTTTGCGCCGAAGATGAGTGCCAAAATAATGTTTGACGTTAACTCAAGGTTTGACATCGACAATGTCTTACTCATTCAGCCCGATGGCCGTATTTCCCCAATTTTGGAGGCGTCATCTAATGACTATGCACCAGTTGCAGGAGATGGAGCGACCATGATAAATCAAGGCCAGTGCCAGATTAGCTTGGCGCCGACAGGCGCCAAGCTAATCTGGCACTACCCTTGAATTATAATGGTCGCAGCATCTCCTGCTGTAGTGCGCCAGGGATGAATGGCTTAAAGCATCAGTTCCCAAAGGAGTGCTTCGGTTACATCCGCAGAGCAGGCGGCGCTATGCTTTCGCGCAGACGGCTACGATTCAAATGACGCGCACGTTATATGAGCCGGCCGTCGGTTTATGTAAGACCTGTGAACGACCTTATGCATGCATCCACCAGCAACGTACAGTACTGTAAACCCCTTTGTGAATGTAGCCATCTGTATTGTAAATAGTACCTTAATAAACCCCTTCGGTATTGTAAAGAGTACCGTAAACCCTGTTAAACTGTAGTCATCGGTATTGTAAATAATACCAAACAAACCCTTTTGTGAATGTAGCCATCGGCTTTGTAAATAATACCCTAAACCCCCTCGTATGTGTAGCAATCGACACTATAAACAGTACCGTAAAATCCCTTAAGAATGTGTCCACGGGTATTGCAAACAGTACCGTAAACCGCCTTGTGAGTGCAGCCACCGGTGCTGTATTACTAAGTCACACACACTGTTATAAACAGTGCCAGTGGCTGCATTCACCGTAGGGGAAACAGCACCAGCGGCTGCGTGCAACATGGGATTTCACAATGTGTGTGAAGGTGCGGGGCCGGCCGTAGGTGAAAACGACAGCAGCAATCCCTTCCCTATAGCAGCAGTGGCGGGAGCAGTCGGCGGAGCAGTGGGTCTGCTTCTCCTCATCGTCATTGTGGTTGTCGTCGTTAGAGTCACCAGACGACGAAAAGGTTAGCTTTATACTCACATCAACCTTTCCAACCCTGCATCCGAGTTAAGTCATTGCATGATCCCGCATCAATAGCTGCGAAAGTGTTGTATAGCGTTGCCTTACTTTAGGATCTGTTGATGTGGGCTCCCTCAGCTATTGATGCGGGGCATGAGTTAATCGTTGTTCTTCTATATTGTGGAGTTAGATAATGATACTGCATAATTTACAGAGTTTTGGTTTTAGTAATAACGGTTATTTTTTTTTTATTTTTTATTCGTACACGTTATTTGCATGTGCAGATACGGGGAAAATCAAAAGTGATGGACTAATGAGCGCAGACTGTGAAGGTAAACGTCAAAGTCAATATTATCAACATAACCATTGTTTTCGTCGCCGTCACTAATACCAGTAAGGTTTCGTTTGTAACGATCGACTACCAACAACGTACGAGAGCAAAATCACGGCGGATAATCAGTTCCATAATCATAGACAACACTCCAAACATCTCCAGGAGGCTTAGATCCTCATGAGCCTGGAGGGGTCATGAGGATCTATGCATCATGGAGATGTTTGCAGTGTTGTTAGGATCTATGCCTCTTGGAGATTTTTGGAGTGTTGTTTGTCCGCAGTGATTTCGCTCTCGTTCGTTGTTGCGAGTCGTTCGCCGTAAACGAAGCCTCACTACCACCACATTCACCTCATGAAAAAAACGAGTAGAGATATGGATATGAGTGAAAGGCAAAAACAGCCGCACAAGGTATTTCTACTCGGGTTTTTTCTTTTCATTTTTTGATTTACATACTGCATTGAGATGATCAGACGCCAATGGCACCGTTTTAATAATGTCTTGTAATTACATTACACTGTCTTTTTAATTCCCAGTGCTTGAAGAACACGTGAACAGCATGTACATGAGTAGCGACGCCGATCCGACGTCCCCCGACCAACTTAGCCACGCCTCCAAACCCTCCTCTACTTCTTTGGGATTGTCCCCAGACTCTCTCTCCAAGAACAGAGATGCTCCAGCAAACAGACGCTTGGTCGATCTGTCTTCGGGCTATACGTACGTGGATGTTGATGGCGAGCCACAAAAAGGTGCGGCACGCTACGGGGGGAATCGGTTCGGTACAGCGAGCACACGCATGACTCACTTTGCTTCCAACAACGCGGATGAGGATGGGTATTCCTGTGTGGAAATAACCCCACCAAATCCCATGAACCACATTTCCGCTTCATTGCACCGTGACTCCTCAGTCTACACTGATGCAGACGGCTACTCAAGCGTGCTGGAATGTAAGCCCGACGCTGGTGTAAAGAAGCTTGAAGATCGTGTGGATGAGTATGATGTGGCCAACAGAACCCAAAGCTGGAAAGCCACTCAAGGTCGTTCTGACGTATATGATCACGTAAGTGCACGTAAAATCTACACATTTGTGTAAAGTTATTTTATTTTATTTTATTTTATTTTATTTTATTTTATTTTATTTTATTTTAACTGCCAACTGAAATCTAGGTTCATTCAACGACCAAAAGCCAACAGCGGTAAAGAAACATGGATACAAATTGGTCTCAGCAAGAGGCATAGATTCTCATGAGCCCCTGCAGTCGCGGGGATAATTGGATAATGTTTATTACTTCTTGTGCAGTGAATGGGTAAACAGATGGCATTCAATGTTCTCTCTGACCTACACATGAGGTTATGACATTTAGATCAATCATAGAAGTTGAAGTTTCAACCTCTGCTAACCTCAACAATGTGCATGCATGAAAACTCATGTACAAAAGAAAAACTAACATAAAACGCAAAATCTGGAATTAACATAATATACAACAGCAGGAAGAGTACAGCAAGAGTCATGAAATCCCACAAAATATGTGTTTCAAATTAATTTGTTGGAATATGTGTTGCAGATCACCAAGAAGGCGACTGATGTTTCTCACGAAGTGTTCGCGGAGGTAAACAAGAGTTCTAAGCGACATGCTGAGGGAACAGGCTGTTCAGAAAATGGAAACGGAACCCGATTTGTGCGCGCATGCACAGAAGCCCAGGATGAACCCAAGAAGCCGAATTCAGCTGTCAAGCCAAACCCACACCAGACTTATGGCGCACCAAATCGTAAGTTAAAAACCATTTCATTATTATCATTCTTTTACGGTTAGGAAAACGAGAAGATAAAATAGCATTGGTGTATCAGGCGCGACACAGAAATAGATCTGTCTCATACGCTATTTTAACACTAACAGGCTACAAAGAGATATAATGGATCTCCCATCATTGTCCAATGGTGTTTCCCTGACAGTCTACAGGCGCTAAGCTATTCTGGCACAACCATTGAACTATTGTGATCGACTTTAACCCCTCCCCTGCCGAGAAAATCGGGCACGATCCAATCGCAAGAGGGAAAGATCCTCATGAGCCCACCGTCCAGTGGCAGAGAAGGTGTGATTGTACTCTTCATCAACCTCGATCGTGGTACATAATGTGTCAAATTATCTCAATCCTGACATATTAATAATCAGGAACTGCATATCTTTTCATGATTTCAAGATTGTACCTAGATCTAAGTCTCTGTAATTTGAAACAAGTTTATGTGATTTGACGTATATCAAACTCATTTGTTTTATTGAAGCTAACTCACTAGATTATTATCCCAGTACGCAAATAATCATCAAGCCGGCAACGGCCATTATTGACCCGCGCTCGGCAGTGCGCGACCCGTCCTCGGCCGACGTCGGTTAAACGCTGTCAAGCTTAGTGAGATTTTTTTTTTTTTTTTTTTTCAGACACAGCAGACTCTGACAACTACGAAGATGTCGGTATCTTACAAATGGTGCGTATTACTATATATAAATCTCCGCTAGTACGCAAATTATTTTAAAAATCAGTGCTTCGAATCATCAAAACATAGATTGTGAGAAAATCACATGGTCATGACTCACTGGAACCATGATGAAAATCAAATAAAAAATAAAGGTACTGTGGCATGATATTAGCCTACAGTTACTGCTAACACAGTAGGGCAGCATCCGTATTACGTAAAGAGAGCATATTCTGCCCTAAATAATATGACTGTTTTTACTTTCTAAAAAACGATTGTTCAATATCATAATCAGGTTCAATTTCTTAATTTTATTTTGGATCAGACAATTTTAATCTTAAAATCAGGAAAAAAAATGTTGTTGTTTCTTTGCTTTTTTAATGAAAATTATTTAGCTGATTTACCCACAGGAAGTGTCGCAAGAGGAGAGACAGGACGTTACGCAGGATGCGGAACAGGATGATGAGTACAACGTCCTGTCACAGAAGCCGGTATCACGTGACCAGGATCCCCAGTACAGCCACATCGGTGACCTCTGAACCGCCCAGTGAACACTTTCAAGTTTATTTTAATCACGCGTATAATTTTCTTTCGTACATTTCAGACGAAAAACAGACTTAAATTCTAGAAAATAGTATTCAGCTAACCCATTCAGCCCTGACGCAATACAGCATGAGATGGGTAACCATGATAATTCAAGGGTAGTGCCAGATTAGCTTCCCCAACCCCCCCCCCCACCCCCCGCCCCTTGTCTTTCTCCCTATCTTCTTTACGCCTCCCCACCCCACCCCACCCCCTCCATCTCTACGCCCTCCGCCCCCCCCCCCACCCGCCACCCTCCCGCCCCCCCCGCCACCCTCCCCCGCCACCCCCCTCCCCCCCCGCCACCCCCAATTGTTGGGTCACCCTTGGAGGCGGTTTCACAGCTGCGTACTCTCCACTCCGATAATCTATTACCGAGACTGAAAATTTACCGTGTTTCAATGATTTTTTACTTGTTGTCTATCGTGCTAAATGCTGTTGTTTTGTTGGCTTTTGTTTGTTTGTTTGTTTGTCTGTTGTTGTCGTTGTTTTTTCCCCCCGGGGCCCGCTTTCTCTGAGGTAGTCCTCAACTCGAAGGCGATATAAAGTTTGCCTTCGGGTTGGTGTTTAACAGGCTGTGCGTATTAGACACTCAGCCTACGTCGTGTCCAAGGGGATAATCCCCGCTTTTTCTTCTCTTCTCTCCTCGTTCTTTCTTTCCTCACATTCGCGCTTGCAAGCGCACGCGCGCGTTTACACACACTCTCATTCTAGCTCACGATCACATTCCCGCTGTCTCTCTTTTATGAGTTTTTATTTGACGTCATTTTTATATTACTACTTTTGTTGTTGTTGTTGCGCATTTGTTCTTCTTCTTTTGTTTTACGTCACATCCTTCAGTTGCCACATTCCTTCTTCGATAATATAAGTAGCGACTATCTCTATACTTGTTTATATTTTGAAAAAGGATATTTACCCGAAATTTTAATAAATTGTTTTACTACTGTTGACTAAGCGTGTTTCCTTCTCCCGTGGGTTCTTCTCTGCACTTTTACACGCTTGGCAGTCACCATTGTGGTTTGGATTGCGTACTTGACATGTATAGCAGAGGGCAATGTAACCGGCAGAGAATTGTTGGACACAATCTCAAGAACGTAACACTGCTGAGCTCTTTGCGAGCTTTGCCGGCACTCAGATCAATGAACTCTCAAACTACTTTAACCACTTAACTGCGGGTCAAGGCAAACTAACCCAGCTGCAAGAGACATAAACCCTCATGAGCCCCCGCAGTCGCGGGGGCTCATGAGAGTTTATGTCTCTTGTTAGTCTTATGTTCTTTTATATGCAGGGGCGGATCTGTTACCTCGAAAGGGGGGGGGGGGGTCAACTTTTTGTTTGGGACCTTCAACCTGATAGTTACTAAAGTCCTCCCGACACTAGACCTTGCTTCCAGGGGCCGAAAACATCGAAAAGCGGGGGTAGTGGGGGGTGGGGGGAGGGGACTTTGTTATAGCATATTTAGAAATTTAGGGTCTGCGGAGGGGATTCCATAACCTCTGGGACACCCACCCACCCACCCCCGATCCGCCCCTGATATACCTATACTTTTGGTTTCATTCACATTTGTCTTCGTCTTTCCAAAGTCAGTAGGTACTAGGTAGTGATGTTTTGTTTGCAACGAATCGTTCTTTACAAACAAAACCTCAATTCTTACTGACATTTGCGAGACGAATTGATATTCTATTGTGCGAGTTATTTGACCTTAATCAGAATAAATTTAAATTCACAAACATAAAGATGTGTGTTTTAATTTAGGTATATCATTATCCCCTACATGTCAGGAATGCGTGAACAAAATCCAGCTGCAAAAGACATAGAGCTTCATGAGACCAAGTAATAGCGGAGGCTTTTTTTCGAGGGTTTATATCTCTTGCAGAAGGATCTGGTTGGAACGATCTAGTCTCTTGCAGTTAGATCTATGTCTCTTGCAAACACCACTTTGTATTTCTGAAATCCTCTGCCGTTAAAACCCACACACACACACACACACACACACACAAAAAAAAAACTCTTCAGAGGAGATCGCAACTTGTGCTTGTCCTTCCAAAGCGTGTTTCGTCAAATGTCGGTTATTTCGTCACATTTTACTCACTTGGTGGTCACTTTTTCGATCGATGTTTGACACAGCGCGTGGTACTGGCTTTGTGCAAAGACACATTCTTTTAATATTCTCCCTTTAGTTTCTCACAAATCTTTTAACTCTTCACAGCCGAGAAAAAGGTGAACACGATCCAACTACAAGAGGCATAAATTCTCGTGAACCCCCGCGACTGCGGGGCCTCATGAGAATCTATGTTTCTTATTGAGACCAGGTTTTATCGTTGTTGTTTGGACGATTTTGAATTTTGGGCGTTGAATGAACAATTTTTTTGGGGGGTTACTTTTACTTCTTTTTGTGTGTGTATCTTTTGTAGGGGCTGATCTGGATAGGGGAGGGGGTAGTTCCAGGGGTTCCCCCCCCCCAACCCCCCGATCCAAAATTCTTTAAAATACTATAACAAAGTCCCTTTTTTGGGTGTTCGGATGTTTGATATTTTGGCGAATGGTGGGAGTGTTAACACGCACGTATCTTCTCTCTCTCTCTCTCTCTCTCTCTCTCTCTCTCTCTCCGCCCCACCCCACAGCTTTTTGATTTTTGGCCCTGGAGCAAGGAAGCGTCGGGGAGGCCTTCTGTATCGGGTTGAAGGTCCCAAACAAAAAGTTTGAACCCTCACCCCCACGCTAACTGATCCCCCTCCCACCCTCCTGATGCAATGTTGCTTTTTCTCTGACCTTGTCTTGGTTTTGTAAAGAGCTTAGAACATCATTGATCTGCACCTAAAGCGCAATATAACTGTACGTTGTTTTCATCCATATGTCACACGACGAAAGTTTCAGTGCAAGCCGCAGCATGTGACCTAGCTACAAAAATCTTTGTAGCAACTAATAAGGGACTTCTTGTACCTCTCTGTATGACGCGTGTTAACCTAATTTTCGATTCTCGAGAACCAGCTTTGTTCGAAAAAAAGAGGAAAAAACACGCGAAACAACGAAACTTCTTAGCAAAGTTCGAAACAATTCGCACTATGGAGTGGTTTTTAACCCATTCAGCCCTGACGCCCTACAGCAGGAAATGGGTCGACCATGATAATTCAAGGGTAGTGCCAGATTAGCTTGGCGCAGTCGTCTGATGTATATCAGTGGACACCCCCACCCTCAACCTGATGGATTGGTGCCCATGTCGATGGATCCTGATATGTACGCAAATACGTCGGAGAAGCTGAGAATTAAAAAAACAAATAATTAAATTGAAACATGAAAAGTTGTGTCAGGTCCGAAACTATCAGTGTTTGTGTGTGTGTGTGTGTGTGTGAGAGAGAGAGAGAGAGAGAGAGAGAGAGAGAGAGAGAGAGAGAGAGAGAGAGAGAGAGAGAGAGAGAGAGAGAGAGAGAGAGAGATATGGCCACACTTGTTTTTGTCTTTTCTTTCACTGTCTCAACAACTGCACCGCAAAATGTTGCACTGCAACAAAGTGCAACAACTATTTCGCTTCAAAGACACATTCCCAAACCAGATAATTTTTCATTGTGAAGTGTACTTTGCCAAAGGTCTATACACTATGTGCAAATACAAGAACAACAACAAAAACAAGAAAGGCATTGCCCCTATGGCTCACGTGTATAAACAATCCACATAATAAGTGTGATCTTTGTGTGTTCATGTGTATAAAATAAGGAAAGAGTTGGTTTTTGTACCAGTTAAATCCGATTTTTTTGAGAATGTTTGCATTTTAAAAACTACAATTTTACCCAAAACTGTCATTTTTCACACATTTGCCGACCTCCTGTGACCCTTGAACTTTCCGACTGGTCATCTAAATTACTATGCATAGAAAGATCTCACCATCAGGCATCTCTGTGCCAAGTTTGGGTTTGAAGCTGACAATATTAGAAGCGTTTTATGTCAAAATATGGGTATTTTTGACACCTTTCTAGACCCTTGTGACCTTGACCTTTGCGAGAGGTCACTGAAATTGGTGTTTAGAAAGTACCCTTGAGCCTATAGGCGCCAAGCTATTCTGCCACCCACCACCCTTGAACTATCATGGTCGATCTGTCTCCTGAATTGTAATGCAGTCCTAAGAGAATAAGTCCAAAATGTTGGTATTTTGTACCTCGGGCACAATGAGTTAAGCATAAAGAACCCGCCGTCCCAAATGTTTACTTTATGCATACGGACCCAGCTAGAGGCCTGTACCCACATGAAGTCCGAGGATTGAATAGTGTCCGAGAAAATGCCAACGTTAAAGTTAACCACAGACGCCGGAATGACGACGGATTCCCCATTACATT
>BTPG01000003.1:70636676-70732025 GCA_036245525.1 Semisulcospira habei | reverse complement strand
AGGTCGCTCACTGTCGCGTAAAAAGTTAATTCTTAATAATGCGAGACGTAGCGCCCCCATGCGGCTAACAATGAAACGCCGTATTTCGCAAAGCTGGCTTCTTAGAATGGCCACTTCCAATAATCAAAGATAGCACTGCCTGGTACCCTGCAAATAAGTGTTGCAATTCCAGGGGAAAAGGATGGACACTTTTTGCATTTCCCCGGTGCAAAAGATAAAAAGAGGTATGTTTAGTTAATTCCATTTTCTTTTTCTTTTTTTAAAGCCAAATAGGACTCATTTGTGCTAGACGTTCTCTCCTATAAATCACAAAGAGACATTACGGTGGTAAGTCTTTTAAAAAGCTAAATCAATGTAGATACCGCACTGATCAAAACAAAATACGTGTTTAGTTGTATGAGAATATCTCGGCTGTCGTTGTCGCTGACGCATTTAGTTTAAGACTGAATGAGTCACCGCAAATGCATTGAATGCGTGTACGTGTAAAAATAAAAAATATGCCGCGCTCAAATAAAACCAGCTGTTTTTCTCCAGGTGTAGATGTTATGTTAACTCGCGTCAAGGTTCGTCGCGTATCCGTAGGCGGCACGTCTCGAATTAGTTAAAAATTGCCGAAGACAGGATTTCAAAGGGAAGACACCACCGTATCTGAACAGTGTGTGCGGCTTGCGTGCGTGCGTGATAGTAATGCCATATTCTCATTTTGAAACGACAAATGTGAACCAATCGTTCAGTAACAACACCGCTGCCTTTTCGCAAGCTGACAAGATGTGACAAACATGCCTGATCCTCATTTTCCCAACATATATTTACGGTTTTCTATCCCAATCTGACAATTCAATTTACGTACTTACTGTACGCCCAAAGATACGCTGTTTCTATTATTAAGTACTAGCAACAGTGTGTCGTCAGCGCAGCTTTCCTTGTAAAAGTGTGTGTGTGTGGGGGGGGGGGGGGAGGGGGGGTTTGAGGGGGGGGGGGGTGGTTGGACGGGGGCGTGTCGCTAAGCCGCTAAGATTCACTTTTCGAAGTAGCGCTTAGAGCGAGTGAGCGATGTTCCTTTCGTACTATCGCTGATACTACTCAGAACGACTTAAGTGCCCTTGTGGCTAACGTGTATGACCGATGTACATGTGTTGCCTTGTGACAATAAGTAAAGAGATGGCTTCTGCACCAACAAAATCTATCTTTTCTGAAAATTCAATCAGTTTTCACACATCTGTCACAGCCCCATGACCCTTGACCTTTGCGATGAGTCGACTAAATTAGTATACATTGGAAGGTCTTATCATCATCAGCTACCTTGGTGCCAAATTGGATTTGCAATTTGCAAAAATGTTGATAATAACTACAATTCTAACAAACATTGGCATTTTAAACACATTTCCGACCTCTTGTGACCCTTGACCTTTCCAAGGGCTATTCTAAATTAGTATGCATAGATAGGTCTTACCATCGGGTATCTCTGTACCGAGTTTGGGCTTAAAGTTGTGATTAGTATTTGAGGAAAAAAAAAACATCTTTTTTTCAATACATGGCTATTTTCGACCTATTTCCTGAGCTCTTATGACCCTTGACCTTTCCAAGAGGTCAACCCAATTAATACGCATATATAGGCCGTACTATCAGGTATCTCTATAAGAAGTTTGGGGTTGAAGTTGTGAGTAGTATTTGAAAAAAAAAATCTGTTATCAAAATATGCTAATTTTCACGTATTTTCAGAGCTCTTGTGACGCTTGACCTTTCCGAGGGATCAACCAAATTTGTATGCATAGAAAGGTCTTACCATTATGTTTCTCTGTACTAATTGTGAGTTTAAAATCGTGAATTGTATTTGAGGAAAAAATAAATTATATCAAAATATATCTATTTTAGACCTATTTCCTGATCCTCTGTGATCTTTACCCTTGTGAGAGGTCGCTCAAATAGATTTGTTTAAACAGGTCTTGCCACAAAGTATCCTTGGGCCAAGTTTGTAGACTGAGGCCAGAATAGTCTCCGATAAAATACCAACGTTAAAGTTTACAACTGACGACAGACGACTGCCGACGGACGACGGCTGACGGACTACCACTGGCTAAGAACATAGACTGAATTTTGCTTTGCATTTGACCCAAAAATGTGCACGATTTGGAAACATTTGTCTTGGAATTTTAAGATTTGACAGAGTTGTGCTCATTTGAAACAATGGACACTTTTCAGGACCATTAGTAGTATACTGAAGAGCGAAAGAAATACAACATCATCGGAATCATCCGATGATGTTGCATTTCCTTTGCTCGTCAGTATATATGTGGATCACATCCATTAGCACTGACTTTCTGACGGGACAGTTTTTTCAATACCACTGCCCCGGCGACGGGGAAGCACTTTCTGTTTACAAAGGCCAATGAATAGATCTTTCACAATAGTAAGGTCTATCTTTGAGATGTGGTCTTTGGTGTTTGCAGAGGGCATCATATTTACATTACACGCATCAACCTACATTAATGGGTTCGTGTTTTCCGACTTGTTGGGTCGATTCTAGCGCTATTCTTGTGGATGAGTTTCTTGAAGTTTTACGGCGTGAGTGATCCCCGAGAAAAGTGCTTCTAAACCTGGACTTCCGAGACGGTCCAGCAGTGCCGAAGCTGCTTGATGGTGTACTAATGCACCCTTCGATGGTCCTGATCATAAGGTCCAGCATCAGTCCCTTGGTTATCCTCCTTATCTCCCTGCCGGCAAGCACGTATATGAAAAAGTCTGTTGAACTGTTTATGAAAGACATGAACTCGGCGATAGTATGAACATGCATAAACGAAGGCCTATCTTTCAGGCCGAGCACGTCGTAAAAAAAACTTAACACTGACATGACCAACGATGGACCATTAAACACGAAAAACGAGAGCGATGCCGCCAACACAAGCACGGTTAGTTGTGTGTAGGTGCGTTGTTGTTGGTCGATTGCAGCCACTTGTTTTGCAGACTTATACACTTCCTTGATTAGGATAACATCACCGAAGATCATGGCGATGAACGGGAGAAGAAAGCTGCCGAGAAAATAGAACATCTTCACGTAAAACCCGTAAGTTGTAAAGATGTCACCTGGCTCGCTTGCTCTAAAGCCTTTGATATAGAAGCACTGCCACTTCCCGGCATACAAAACAATATCCCTGACGGCAAAGTAAAATAAGTTCAAAGCATAAATAACCAACCAAATGACGATGATGATCACTTTCACGAATGTCGGATTGCGTAATCTTACAAGAAAGGGTCTTTTCACTTCTACGGCACGATATACGCTGACGGCCGCAATAAGCCAAGCAGAGGTCATCCTACAGGATTTAGTAAACCACTGGAGTGTCTTGCAAACGAACACACTTTTATCACCCATCTTAAATCCGTTATAGCCTTTGAAAATAAACTGTATCTCTGAGAAATTCATGCAGATATCCGACACAGCAAGAGCCAAAATGAACATGTATAAAGGCGTCGTGGATCGTAAGCGACCCACAATCACTAATGTCAAGATGTTGCCAATAATGCCAATTATAAACAACACCACACCGCCGGTCCGCCACAAAGGGAGTACATATGAAGGATTTGGCAGAGGACCGGTGGAGTTCCCTAAGGTCATATTCATAGTGGCGTTTAGAAGTCCGGTGCAGTTCCCTACGGTCAAATTCATGATGTCGTCTAGAGGTCCGGTGCAGTTCCCTGTGGTCATATTCATGGTGTCGTGTGATTTAGCTCTTGGTATATCTGAAAAATAACACAGTGACCTTTAAATCCTTCGTGCATGCAGGAATATGAACTGTTCACAGCATCGGTATCTGCATGCTCAAAGTGGTTAACCCCTTGACTGCTACAGACGATACCGATCGGCGGAAAAGATGCGAGTGCAATCGTCAGTAGCGATCAAGAGGTTAATAATATGCAGTTACCGTGAAAACCACATACCACAGATCAGCACACATCCGCATTTGAAGCCAAACAATGGAAACAACCTGCGTCTACTGACAGTGAAGGCTAACGACATTGGTCATGTAAAAATATGTCTTTCCGGATAATATGGGGTTGACTAAATTCAAACGTTCAAATTGTGGAACCCGGCTTAACTCTTTCCCATCGAAACGCTTCCGGTTTAGTGTTAGTCCAAACAAACAAGAATGGCAAAGCCCTTAAGGCTCACATGTGTAACCTATTAACAAAATAACTCTGGCCTTTGTCACCTTGACCTATCCAACATCTTACTGAAAAGTTTAACTGTCTTAAGATAAATAATGGGTATGTTTTTGCACAAATGAAATTTATGTTTTCTCAAAATTTAAGAAAGGTTCACACATTTGTGAACCTTCTGTGACCCTTCACCTTTGTGATGGGTCAACGAAATAAGTATGCAAATAATGGTTTTGACATCCGCTAGCTTTCAGGCAAATCTGAAGTTTGCGAAAACGTTGATCAAAACTAAAATTCTATCACAAATTGGCCAAACTCAAGAGGCATTAATACCAGTACACTCTCTGGAAAATTTGGGGACCTCCAATAATAATAAATAGATAAAATAAACTATCCAAACCCTTGGGGAACGAGAAAAAAAAAAGAAAAAAAAAAAAAGAAACAAGGAAAAGAAAAGAGAGGCTAAACAGTAAGGGCAATTATGCTAGTAGTTTATCACCACGGAAACAAAATAAGATACCGCGCGCACACACGCAGTCTCTCCTCTCGCTAACCGAAACTCGGCAGCTAATCGAAGCGTGCCGGACTATGGGCCAGGCGTTTCTCTATATCGGAGCGTCTTGCCTAGTGGCTGGCGCTTAACTAAGCACCTGAGTGCCGAGACAGTTTCTTGAGCGAGCTTAGTCCTGCACCAACCACTAAGCAAGGTGCGTCGCCATAGCGGCGCACCTTGCTTAGTGGCTGGTGCAGGACTACGCTCGCTCATGCAACTGGCCCCTGGTCCCTGTAGCTGCCAGAGTACCTAATTCACCTCCGCCGCCCAAGCACGCGGTGGTCAGGTGATAATGGCACGACGAAACAACGTCCGGCGTGAACTTGCACGAGCAAAGACACTAAATCGCAACTGTTACGCAAGTAAAAAGGATGCCAAACTCAAAACCAGGCTTAAAGGTCCGCAATTATAGGAAAACGCGTCTAAAAGAGTCAAGCAGCAGCACAGTAGACTCTGTTCAAGTTAGGCCTATACAGTTGCAAAGTTGCTAGTAACACAGCCAAACCGTGCCGATTGTCTGCCCCACTTCCTGTCGCCAACTTCTCCGTGCAGCTCAAACTGTTACCGCCGGACAGGCTCACTGACTTGCACTGACAGCTATAGGTCCCTTGTTGAGTGACGTCATTGGGGTAGCAGAGCGCCATTTTGCTTTGGGAATCGCATGGCGCGGTCGATGCACATGCACCTCTGCAGAGTGCAAGATTTGCACAGGATTCAGGTGCGGCAACGGCCTCAATCGTCGGAAAACTTCAGTAAAGAAGGATCCGACAACGGGAAAGAGACTCAATCTCAAAAGAGATAGGTTGTTGTACACAAGTGGGGTCTCAGTGTCTTGAATCAAACACGGCGAACGGCTACTTGCCCCCCCCCCCCACCCCCCCCCCCCCCCCCCCACCCCCCTACAACACCTAAGACAGAAAGTAGCTAGAAAAGAAAAATTCTAGTTCTATATAACTAAAAAGAATATGGCTTTGGACACTTATTGAAGCGACTCTTTCTGAGCACACAGCTCTCAATCAAGCTACATGGAATCGGATCTCAGCGGAGAGAGAGAGAGAGAGAGAGAGAGAGAGAGAGAGAGAGAGAGAGAGAGAGAGAGAGAGAGAGAGAGAGAGAGAGAGAGAGAGAATGGTTTCCAGCAGTCTCATAGTCAACATTCCAATTCTAACGTATGAATATTTTCCTGCTGTCTAATTTTAATGTATCCACAAATTTTCGATAAGGATAATGTGCGTAGATTATAACGAACATGACAAGCAGTTTATTATATTCAGTGATTGTTTACAATGTATTGCATCCTGTGGTATGAATCGTGGTATCGGACATTTTTCTCAGTCATTTTCACCGATTTTCGCCAATACCGCAAACAGACAGACTAGTGGTCTGGGGCTTCAGTAACACAAGCCCACTGCTCAGTGTCATACATCTCAATACTTTGGTTTCTTCACAGGGCAGTCGCAGTTTGAAATGTAAACAATGTTGCGATTTGAGATCTAATTTTTTGTCCTGTTTCGGTCCGATCGCTCAGAGCACACAAAATATCGATGCCTTGTTTCTGCTAAACACATCGTAATTCTGCTCATGCCGTGCCTTCTTCATTAGCTTTATGATAATTATTATCCACTTTCTATCCATTTGATCAGACCGACATAAACACTGTGTCCCGAAAGCAGACGAACTAGATTGTTCTGGTACAAACCGGTGAAATCTGGTCGCACTGTAACGTTTCAGTCTACCCGTCTTCAACGCTGCTCCCTCCCTCTCTCTCTCTCTCTCTCGCGCGCACACACACATTATATTACATTGAGGAACATTTTGCTTGATATAGTGCCGATAACAGGTAGATGTGATTCGAAACAAGTAATCATATCTGTCTGTTTATTGGCACTATATCAAACAAAACTGATGCTCAATATAATTTATGTACCCAATCCAAAACAAATGTATGCCTCGCGTCATTCATTTTTCGGCTATCGCGGTGTTCAGACAAAAGACATGAATGACAGACAACAACATATCGCTGTGGACTCAGCGCGTAGATTTCATCTGACTGAAGACATCAGTGCATTGTATAACCGTGCGTGTTACTGAGTAAAGTGTGCTTGTAACGATAACACGCACAATTAAGGTCAATGCCATCAGGTTTGTTTATTTAGCTCTGTTCTCAGGTTGTCATGATCGCCAGCTCACAAATCGTCAAATTTACTTGTCAGTCCAGCGACTCGCATGTTTCTTGGCGTCTTTTCTCCTTACGTGTGTGTGTATAAGATAACAATTTCGAGCGTTCATACACACTAAGCAGTATTTCATTACTACTACTCATAAGGAGCTTGTTAATATTGCAGCCTGAGCATATTTTACGTTTCCGTTTTGAAATTCCAGGTATCATCAAGATCTAGTCTTCTTGGCGCACAAAGGATTTTGAGTAATAAAGTATATCAAACAAGTTTATTAATACTAATTTGCTTGTTATACAATATATAGATACATGAGTCAAAGAAAGGAAATTTTTTGGAATGGGTACATACATTTATGCAAGACTATGATACAAGCCCCTAGCTTCATAAAGTTGTATAACATTATCTTTTTGTTTTGGTCAACCTGTAACGAGCGCCTTTGGGGCAGGTTTCGGTCGGACGATGGTGTGACGTCATTAGCGGTTGGACCGAATGTTCACGAGCGGTAATGTACAGATAAGCAATGTTCACGTGCGGTAATGTAGCGGTGAGCGATGTTCACGTGTCACGTGTGGGAGTGACAGTGTGGTATCGGGAATAATTGCCAGTTAGAGATGTTATACCAGTCGAGCCGAGCGGTCGTTTTCGTTAGGGCTCTGAGGAAGAATTCTGGCTAGAGAATTCGATAGCTGTATATTGAATACAGGTATTTATTCTTTTATTACCGGTATTTATAATGACCTGTAAGGCTAGTCAGACGAAAAGGGAAAGTATTGCTTTTTATGAATTATTATGATTAGAGTGCAGAGGAGCGCATGTTGGAAGGAAGTGCGATGACTCGTGTCAATACTTGTTTGGTCATGTAATTGTTGTATGTGATATAGTTTATAACTAGGATGTTATGTTGTATTCATTTATATGTGAAAATGAGGGACGGAAATAGGAATGTAATTCAGTGTGTAATCAGGTATACCTAATGATGAATGAATGTGCAGTAATATGTTACGAATTGAAGGTGAGCTGTGATTGTAATATTTGGCTCATAATCCATTGTGTGTAGGTACGCAAAATGTGTGCACTGTGTTAAAGTGGCTATAGGAATTGTCATAAGAATTGTGACAATAGTGACTGTAGTATGGTGGCATAAAGAAGACATTTTTCAGAGGAAATGATCTAGAGCGCTCTGAAGAATGTGTCGAAGACACAATCAGACTTTTTAGATATAAGAGCGAACATTTATGAGTGTATAAATGTTGTGTACAGCGGGGCCGGTACGGAGCGGAAACCCCTGGTGTAGGGCCGATGAAGCTGTCCTGAAAGCATCACGTACGTGACCGGATGCGGACATCATCAAGCCTTCATCTCTCCTTCGTCCTACCATCACTGGTGCTACGAGCAGCAACGGTAGCGAAGTAAGCCACAGATTCGTGCTACAGGACCACATGCGGTGTTCCGTCAGTGTAGCTATTGTCGCCTAGCGCCGTTGATAATTTCACGCCTAGGAATGTTCTAAACCTGTGAGTAGTCATTGGCTAGTAATATTCAGTTTGGGAATCTCCGCCAAGTCGCCGATGTGACATCATTGACTGTGTCGACACTAGTATAAAGAGGAGTCGAGTGACGTCTCTCTCGAGAGACAACGACCTCTGCGGTAGCGAGTGAATGTGTGAGCGCCGAAGTTGTGAATAACCTATATGCCACTTGTTAGTTATTTGTGTAGATTGGTTTATACGATGTGAATTGTGTGGTTTAATGTATGTTATGAGTGTATGAGAAATAGTTAAACAGAGGGCAAAGAGAGATAACTGTGTGGCCTTTGTCCTTGTTTGTAAGCACGTGTGGTGGATGAAAGAGTCTAGTAAACAGAGATAGAACACCCACCTTTATACAGATTGGCAGAAAGCCCACGCACACACATTCCATAAACGTTTATATATGTAACAATTTAATTCAGTACAACACTAAAAACACATTCGTTACACAACCATTTTGAAAAAACGGTAGACTATAGGATGGGGCTGGTCGGAGCGCGTTCCGTATGATGCAAAGGACATAACAGGCGGGCGGGGCTCATGGTCTGGCAAAGAAGTAACAAGATGAGGATTTTATCCCAAAGTTTACCGTATTGTTTGGAGCTCACGCGCGTTTTTGTTTTAGGAACATTCAGAGTTCACATTTTTAAGCTTATCTTTCTGATCATCTCTCTCTTTTCTGTCCAAGCTTTTTGAGAAGGTTGTCCTCAACCAACTCAACCTCCACTTCGCCGACAACTACCTCCTCAGTCCCTTCCAGTCTGCCTATCGCAAACATCACAGCACTGAAACAGTCCTTCTACATATCCTAAACGACCTGCTTCTCTCCACTGACTCGGGCAACATCTCCCTTCTTACGCTACTCGATCTCTCTGCCGCCTTCCACACCATAGACCACACTATCCTCCTCCACCGCCTTCACCACTCCTTTGGCATCACTGACTCTGCCCTCTCCTGATTTCTCTCCTACCTATCCGACAGACAGCAGTCCGTCACCATCGACGGCGTCTCCTCCAACCCAGTCAGGCTCTGCCTGCTCGGCGTTAAACCCACCCCACCCGGGTCTGCCCTGGGGGACTTGGGTGGGGTTAGGTATTTTTTAGTTCCCAGGGTCACCCTGGTCAGCCCCACAGGGTGGGTTTTTCTCTCTATTCTGGGGCATGTGTTTCTGTCTACCCTTTGTCCATTCACCTGTATTTGCCTTTTTAAAACTCTCCCTACTGTCTGCACTGCCTGTAGCTCTTGATATTGGATGTGTGTTGCTAAATGGTCTTAGCTTTATTTAGGCCGCATGTGTTAGGTTTATTTAATGTATTTGACCGGCTGGCGACATACATTCAGTGTTCTGTGGGTTTTTTTTTCACAAGCAGTGCAGGCACGTCCTGAGAAAGCCTTGTTGCTGTCGGGACGTTAAGCAATGTACAATCAATCAATCAATCGGCGTTAAACCCAAATAACTAACCAGTCAGGCTCTCCTGCGGCGTTCTACAGGGGTCCGTCCTGGGCCCGGTCCTTTTCAAACTCTACACCTCCCCCCTGTCCAACATCATCCAGTCAAACCACATACACCACCACCTCTACGCTGACGACTCGCAACTACTAGACAAAGACAAACTCGACAACACTCAGACACTACTGACTCGCACGGCTGACTGCTATGAAGACGTGAAAAACTGGATGACAGCAAACAAGCTCAAACTGAACGACGACAAAACGGAAGCCATGCTGGTAGGCACTCACCTGAAACTTTCCCAGCTCCATCCCTCTCTCCACCTTCAACTCGACAGCACCCCTCTCTGACTCGGTCAAGAACCTTGGCGTTATCCTCGATTCCTCTTTCCATGACCAGCTTCGTCTCCGCCACGACCCAGGCATGTTATTTCCACCTCCGCCGCATCAGTCAGATCAGAAAATACCTCGCTACAGAATCTGCCACCAAACTCGCTGTCTCTCTCATCTTATCTCGCATCGACTACTGCAACTCTCTCCTTTCCGGCCTTCCTCACTCCACCACTCTCACTCTCCAGCGCGTCCAGAACAATGCTGCCCGCCTCGTCCTTAGAAAGAAAAAATCCGACCACATCACTCCCCTGCTCAAGCTCCTTCACTGGCTTCCCATCCCCCAATGCATCCAATACAAGATTCTGTCTCTCTGCTACAAATCCCTGAACAACTACGCTCCTACCTATCTCTCCAACTTACTTCACCCCTACACTCCTTCCCGCTCCCTCCGCTCCGCCTCCGACCCTCTCCGCCTCCTCATCCCCCGCACCAAACTCAGCACTTTCGGCCCCCGCTCCTTCTCAGTATACTGTCCATCCACCTGGAACACTCTCCCACTCTCTCTCCGTCAGAAACACACTCTCTCCTCCTTCCAGTCCGCCCTCAAAACTCACCTCTTTCAACAGTTCTAGCACTACATCACCACACTTCCCACCCCAAGCTGACCGTCGTAATGTATTTTCACTATTTGTGGTACGTGAGTCATTGTCTAAAGCGTGCGCATGCGTGTGCGAGTTGTGAGTGCGCGCTTAGAGTTATAATTATTATAAGATAAGCGCATTATAAATACCGTTATTATTATTTCACTCCTCTCTAAGCCAACCTGTGATCAACACACACGCCGGCGCACACAAATAAAGACGGACACTCAGCGCTTCCCGTCATTAGTACGCTTTGTAGGCTGAAGTAGTACAGGAATTCTGAAGACCAATAGCACGAGCAGCAAAATGACGTCACTGTAAGCTTCATGCCATGGCATCGCTGTGTACACTGTGACGGAATTTGATATTCATGTCACTCATCCGAAAGGTACGCTCTTCCAGATCTGTTTTGTTCCACACAGCCTCGTCCAGAGCTGACTGTGTGATGGGAGTAAATAGTGGCCCAAAACTTGCAACAATGAACTAATTATTATTGAAAAGGTTGAAGAGGTACAACGCTGGATTACGAACTCATTCAGTATCGCCCTTTAATTCCCCCCCCCCCCACCCCCCACCCGCCCCTCCTCACCCACGTCTGACCCGCACGGCAATGGCACACACAAACACAAACGGCAGAAGGGCACACTAAAACACAGACGGCAGACATACGGTGCTTCCTACCGGTTAAACATTCTGTGGGCTGGCGTATTTTGAAGAATAAAGTGGAATGATTCATGCCCACAAAGCCTCATCTGTGTGCGCTTGCATGCATATTACACCTTTTCCACAATAAGTTTGCAAACATCGCGCCAGCTCATACACATGTAAAATACTGAGGTGCTGGTGATTTGCGTCAATTAGAAACATTGTATAAAATACTAACGCGTTTGGTGCTTTTACGTCACCGTCACTGCACCAAGACAACTCTGCGGCGGAGATACAAGCATCAGGTGTTACAAATTGGAGATTTCTTCCGGTCGAACGACGAAAACAACCTACCCCAAGCAACGGATCTGCTTCGATTGTAGTGTGCGCCAAGACACGTACAGTCAATTTAGATCTTTGGAGAGCGTGAGGATCCAAAATAACTTGTACGCGACCACCATCTTATCAGCTAAGTTAGTGCGCCACTGATTTTCTGTGGTTGGCTTCGGGGCCTCGGTTCTAAAGTCCCCCCCCCCCCCCCCCCCTCCCCCCCCCCCCCCCCAAAAAAAAAAAAAAAAAAATAAAAAAAAAAAATAAAAAAAAAATAAAAAAAATAAAAATAAATAAATAAATAAATAAATAAAATAAATAAAAAATAGGTGATGCCCCGGCCGTGGTTAAAATCAGATGCGAATACGATCCGAACCCGATACGGTGATTTAATTTTCCTTTTAAAAAAAGTTGCTTCATTTGCGTTCGAAGTCGGATGCCAATTCGTTTCCGCAGAGGGCATATGGAAACACACAAACATGAAAAGAACTTGCACGGATTTTCTGTTGCTGACTCGCTTCGGATTCTGATCGATTCGTATCAGATTCGTGCTTATGGAATGGTATGCTTATGTTAATGTGAACAATTACTAACATAACCTTGTCTGACTAAAGACACGACGGAGTGGGCGCGTGTTCTCTTTTTTCTTTTTCCAAAGTACATGTAAATAATTTGCCTTATAGGTTATGCTTTTAAATAGTGTGATGTTTCTCAGGTAATTAAGTTTTCGTTCGTAGAAAACTCTAATTTCTTTAATCCATTCAGCCCTGACGCAGCAGGAGAGGGGTCGACCATGACAATTCAAGGGTAGTGCCAGATTAGCTTGGCGCCGATAGGCGCCAAGCTAATCTGGCACTGCCATTGAATTATGATGCGATCCATTTATTGCAACTGGTGCATAGTCATTAGATGACGCCTCCCAAATTTGGAAAATACGTGCGCCGGGCTGAATGAGTTATTAAATCTTTTCATTTTTCTGTCTGAGCCCGTTGGAGACTACAAGGGTCCATCACGTAAATCGCAAAACTCAATTTGACCACGTATCTGCAATGGTGGTTTATAATTGCTGATACTTTTTTGTTCAAGATCTGAATCCGAGAAAGGTTATTCAAATAAGAAAATAAATTTTCACTTCATTACACCTAGTTTCATGTTTTGCAGTTATCAGGTATATTTGTATATTTTCATTGTAATTTTCATGAACTGCCGATTCAATGAAATATGCAGTTTCATTGCCGAGTTCATGTAATCAACAAGAGGAACCTAGTTATTTAGATTTAACACCAAGCAGGTAGCAAATGACATCTCACAGGCGTAATCAGTATGCCTTCTGAAACATGTAACAAAATGAGCGGCCGAGTCTCTCTCGCAGCTTCAGCAAACCATCGACTGTTACGCGAAATATGCAGCTGTTAGCCAATTACATCAATGGAGGGATGAAGTTCACGTAATATGGTACGACAAATCAGTGCTGAGTAATATATCATTAAGGAAATAACAGGTTACGTACCTCTTGCGCTTTGCAGCTGTGCTTTTCAGACGTGCATTTGGATAGTTTTACATACACAAACGGTTTGTGTTATTCGCTGTTTGTTGCAACTGACGTTTTCTAATGTTTCAGACTTGGGACATAATGAAATGGAAGAAAGAGGATACGTCAAATTAGTCCGTGAGCCAAGCTTCAAAGCGGTACCATTTAGGCGGGCAAAGTCCCATACGGATTTTTCGGTATGCTCAAGGTCACTATAGGTAGAAAAAAAAACGGGCTACATCTGGATCGAGTAGCCTTTTGTCTGTTTACACATGATCTTTAGCCCCACCCTCTGCTGCGCAGACATCGTTTTCAAATCCTACGTCATTTTAATCAACGACAAAAAAGAAATATGTTGATTTGTTGTCAGATTTATTATTAAAACAACATGCACAGGTACTCCTGAATCTAAAAATATATGTGAGTCTCTATTTTGTTTAAAATCCTGCCAGTGAACTCGCGCCCCCTACCGCACCCCTAAAATGCTTCAACTCGTCACAAATTTTAGCATTACTTTCATCACCGAGCATACCCATTTGCTTTTATTTTAATGATTTTTGGTCTGGTATGTGAAAACACAGTTCATCTACATAGAACATTATTTGTTTTTGTCTGTCTGTCTATCTGTCTGTCTGATCGTCCAATTGTCTATCATTTCTTGTCATTCTGATTTTTTAAAAAAAGGAATAAACTATTCCTGTCATTAAGTTAGTTATTGGCACAAGAGTAGTTAAATAATAATAATAATAATTACGCTCCTCTTCTGATAAACGGAAGTTGTGTGTACCTTCTGTCCAAACTAAAACATTTGGTCAGCGCACTTTTGTTTATCAAGCCCCAGTGTTATGGAATACACTTCCTCTTGAGGTCAGAAACAGTGAGTCTGTCTCTGACTTCAAGAGGTCGTTGAAAACTCACCTCTTCAAGCTTTACTTTGAATAACTGCCAGTGTTTGATGCCTTAGTTGTAGTTCTGCAATCCTCCTTGTTTAGACTGAATGTTAATTAGAATATAAATTATTATGTATGTATTGTTGTTTAGTTTATTGTAAAAGTGGTGTGTTCGGGCATTGTGCTTTGTTTGTTAAGTGCATATGTCATTGTATTTTTATTTTTGTGTACAAATTGTAAAGCGCTTAGAGCTTTTGAGTAAGATTAAGCGCTATATAAATACTCATTATTATTATATTATTATATTAATGGGCTTATCTTATAATAATTATAACTCTAAGCGCGCACTCACAACTCGCGCACACATGCGCATGCTTTTGACAATGACTCACGTACCACAAATATATTACGACAGTCAACTAGTTGGCAGTAGTGCGATTGTACACAAGTATTTTTCAATGACCTTGTTTGAGGTCACAGAGGTTAATTTGAGATTAAAACAAACACAAAAAATGTCATTTTACGCCTAAGGATGCTCCCTCTCGCACACTATGGCAAGAGCTGAGCCCAAATTTTACACAAGTGTAACTTATAATGTGCGTTCTTATAAACACATTAAATGAGAACTTTACAGCAGAATTGAAATGCAATGTATGCAAAGAGCAATCAGTTAAAATTCCACTAAATGTTCAGCTGTCTTTCTGTTTCTTATTAAAAAAAGATGAGGATTTCATCCGAAAGTCTACCCTATTGTTTTGAGCTCGTGTGCGATTTTTTTTTTTTACATTGAGAGTTGTTACTATTTTTGCAAGCGTATCCTTCTGATCCATCTCTCTCCTCCCTAACCTGCCCTACCCCACTCCCTTCCCTCCCCCCCCCCCCGGCCCCACGTGGGTCTGCCCTGGAAGACTTGGGTGGGGTTAACTACTTTTTAGCTCCCAGGGTCACTCTGGTCAGCCCCACAGGGTGGGTTTTCCCGTGTGCTGCTTGTAGTTCTTGATATTGGATGTGTGTTGCTAAATGGTATTAGGTTTATTTAGCGTATTGGACCGGCTGGCGACATACATTCAATGTTCTGTTTAGTTGTTTGTTTGGTGGTTTTTTTTTTTTTTTTTTTTTTTTTTTTTTTTTTTTTTTTTTTTTTTTAAACCATCAGTGCAGGCACGTCCTGAAAAAGTCTTGTTGCTGTCGGGACGTTAAGCAGTGTACAACTTCCATGCACAACTCGCCCCCCCCCCCCCCTCCCCCACCCCTTTCCCCCTCCCCCCCCCCCCCCCCCCCCCCCCCCCCCCCGCCCCCACCCCCCCCCCCTCCTTCTGCTAAAACACTGACATACATGGCGCCATTTAAACGTTCTGTGGGTTGGCATTGAAAGTTTTAAGCAAGTCTTCATCATCGGCGTCGACTTTATCATCTTCTGAGGCTGCTCATCGCGATCCTCCTCTGAACTTTGATTCTCACAGTTTTGAAGCCTGCACATGTCTGTACATTTCAGAGCATTCTTAACACAGACGCGCCCTGATACAAGCGCGCTAGAAGCTTGACAAACACATCAGATGAAGGTATGACATCCATCCAGTCAGCAGCCTGGACTATCTTGTCGTTTGTTCCATCTCCCATCCATGCTTGATGAGATCAGAAGCGTCAGGGTCATTTTTCGGGCTTCCGTTTCAAAGATATGCGTGGCAGTTGGCTTATTAGGCATTTCTCCATGGTTCTGAATACGACAGAGAGTGCAGGAGGTACAACAACATTTTCTGCCTGAGGGCAGGGGCAGTGGGTAGGCTTGACCTCACAGCTGATTCTAGATGTGAAACCAAGGGACATGATTTATTTGAAGCAGAATGCGCAGCACCACTCAGTCCTACAGATGTCAAAATTAAAACAATAAACGAGCTGTCCCTTCAATAGCTGAAAGCGAATCAAACTGGTTGAATCTTCTTGAAGGTAATATGGTCCCCATCGGAATTTCAACAGGCATTGCTGCTCAAGCTGATGTTACTGAAGACATACAAAATTTCTTACAGTATAAAAAAATGCATATGAATCTTTAAAGAAAGAACGCTTAAAGTCAATTCCATCAACAAAACAGTTTTACCAACCATGGATATGTATTTATCACCTTTGGGGCTGTGCTGAAAGAAAAACAAAATGCCAGTTTCACGGAAGTAGTGTCTGTCATTCTAAAAGCTGACAGGTCGCTATTTATGGCACATGAATATCGAAGGTCGGTGGAGAAATCTGAGCTTGAGCTAATACTTTTTTTTTTTATCTCCTCAGGCCACTTCCTCGTGTTATTGCTTTTGACGAAGGTCGTCTGAGAAAAAGCAAAAACTCTGTTCGCACACACAAACAAGGCTCTCCCCTGGTTGATGCATTGCCTCCCCATTCAGCAGCTATCACAGCTTACTCATCCTTTATCTTATTATTGACTGTGTGTGGTCTGGGTCTGGGTGGCCATGTTCATTCTTGTTCAAAAGGAATCATGTCCCTCAGTCTCATAAGAAATTAATAACTGGATTCAGCTTTGAGGTAGATTAATCTGCCCCTGTCCCTGCCATGTGGCTAAATTTGCTTGTATCACACACGGTCTGAGTGTACTCGTGTACTGCCATGTCGATTGTCTGGTGTACGGGAGCGTCAGTCAGTTACTTTCGGTTTAACGCAGAAAGGGAAATTAAAGCCATCTCAGGGCGGGGGAACGCGAACCAAATGGGTTCCTGCCTGCTGGTTGAAAAGAATAGCCTCCGTCTCTAAAAACCTGATCTCTACCTGGACTGACGATAGGTGTGTTATTTCAGCGTAATATACAGAAAAATAGCAAGAATAGTTAGGTTTGTTATATGCAAAGCACCATCTGTGCATGAATGGCATGAAGATGTAGGCACGAGCTTACTTCGTGTGATGATCTCAGAAGACCAAGCGTACGTTTTGGAAAGGTTGACACAGCACATTCAGATGGCGGATAGCTCGCCATTCGCATATCAAATTTGTGAAATGGTCTCTTTGGAACGTCCGTTTGCTTTGTTGTGTGCCAAGAACGGAGAAGTGGAATCACTTATGTTTCCATCCAATCCAGACTTCCTCCTAAAACGTGCTGAAAGAGCAAAGTACCACGCAGCACTTATGAGTAGCAACCTGGAGATGACTCCAAAGCTCCGGATAATACCAGCATGGATTGAAGATGGATGAATAGAAAGACAAAAAGAACATCCTTGCTGCTGCCTGAACGGATCAGGGGTCGCGTCGGTGTTTCCATTTCTGAGTTCAAGTACGTACAGGGTCCGTAAGTAAGCATATGACACGAAATAAAATCATTACACTCACTCCATGACACGTTTACAACGACAACATCATATTAACATATACTTAGAGTGAACGTGCCAAAAGTCATGACAATAAAAAAACGAAAGGAGGCAGGGTGTGGGGAGGCAGGGTGTGTGTGTGGGTGGAGGGGGGGGGGAGGGAGAGGGATTCTTGTCAGGTCTGCTTGTAAAATATACCCGTACTTGGTCCCTTTGCAGACTCACCCATTCCTGTCCATGTCAGCGTAGAGATTGAGCAGTTGCAGCTTAACACGTGAAACTCCCTGTTACGTGGTAATCGTAGTCGTAGTATGATACAATCACACCAACTCTGATGCACTCTCTTTTCTACAATGCATCAACTCTTTTGATACACTGCATCTCTCATACAATGTACGCAAATATTACATAACACGCTCTTTTATACTATTACAGTTTTCCAGAACAATCCAGCAAATTACACAGCTCAACCAATTAGAAAAGAAAACGTTACTAAAACTCATTAAAATAAATAAAAAGAACACTCTAGATCTAATTACAGCCTTCCATTAACATCTGGGCGCATCCCATACGTGTTGCTAAATGTTGCCAACGAGTACTACACAACTTTGACCCGTTCCAGTCTAATTTAGGTCAGACATTGCAACAGTATAGCGCAAATATGCAAAGTTTTAGCTACGCAACAAAAATCGATCGGAATTCTCCATGAAAAAAAAACAACAAACGAATCATACTAAAAAGCTACAATAACTCAACTGAACATCGGATCTTTCCTATGCTTAACACACAAAGGCCCTAAAAAGACTAACACAACCAAAAGGTAACACTCCCAAACACAGAAAGGACATGTGCAGTCTTTAAGATTGTGAGAATCAATGTTCAGAGGAAGATTGTGATGAACAGCATCAGAAGATGATAAAGACGATGGTGATGATGAACAGGAATTTAATTTTTAATTTATTTGCTGAAAACATTCAATGCTAGTAAGTCTTCGGGCACTTCTGTTCTTGCTCATGAACACAGACACAGACAGCTGTGTAGTAGAATAGGCTTTTAAAGTGGAGAGGACAGAGACGCCTTCTGTTTCTACAAAACTCGAGACTGATTTGCCGGGGTTTTTTGTTTGTTTTTGTTTGTTTGTTTATTTGTTTGGTTTATATTTCTTTCTTTCTTGCTGGTCAGAAAATCTAAGGAAAACTGTAAACCCTAATCTTTGCATATTTTAGCTGATTTATATTTAGAATTCTATTTAAAATAAATAATCTACCATATAATCATTTGCACAGTTCAGTGTACGTAACTTCGTAGCAGAATGAGAGGTGAAATGGTCAGATTAGTTGAATTTTAGCTGTTTATTCTCTGCATAAATTATTTTAAAATTTGCTCTAAAGTGCCCAATTAATGTGCTTGATAAAACAACAACAACAATAAAAACAACAACAACAAAACACACACATAAAGACTCTTTGTAAGAGCTATAACCCAAAAAGTATATACGAGATGTAATCGCTGTTAGGGTTTGTTTTTTTTTTGTTTTTTTTTTCTTGTTTTTTTTTTAAACCTGATTCTGATGTTGAAATATCTCCTATTGAAAAAGCCAAACAAATCTGGCAATGCATCAATGACCTCTATAAGGGGCTAGATACATTTGCATCATTAATTCGAAAAGAAAAAACGTTAGTTGTGATGACGTAATTTTAGTTTTTATGTAATCTTATATTTTAAGTGATATGAAACAATTTTGCCTTCCAGACATGAGATACAATGATGTAATTTCCAGTCTCATTAGTGTGTGTGAAGGGATGTTGATTTTACCTCGATACATGTTATTTTACTGTGCATGCACAAGCTCTTCTGACAGCCTGTCGTTGTGTGTGTGTGTCTGCGCGCCAAATACATCATATCTAGTGTATTGTGTCGATGCCTGCATGGTGACGAAATTGCTGCTTTTACGTCACCATCAATGTATGATTTCTCCAGAAGTTGAGGTTTTTACTTTTTAAATTTTGTCTGCATATAATTTTTTTTTTTTAATTTGAAAACATTCAAAAGATACAAAGATGACTAACAAAGTCATCGAATGTCTTTCTCCAATCTAGGTGAATCCAAAAATTCAAGTGAATGTGACATAAATTACGGATTCAAATGTGGTACAACTGGCTTTCCATAAACAGTCTTTTAACCCTTGAAATAGACACCCAATTTAATTTGCTCGGAGGCTCTTCTAGGCACCCCTGGAACAAAGTATTTCCCCAAGTCTCGAGCCTGCATGTTCACAAAAATCGGAGATTTTCGTATTCACACACACACACACACACACACACACACACACACACACACACACACACACACACACACACACATACACACACACACACACACACACACACACACACACACACACACACACACATGCGGCTTTTCCCGCCAAAATGACGTTCAGCAGCGAGGTTAGCGTAACTAGACGTAATTTTTATCTTGTTCCTTTAGTTGTCAGACTTTCAGACCTGCCCACCTTTGTCGCCATGTGCATTCGTTTGAATTTTATCCACCGCGACCTTTCCTAAAACGTGTCTTCTATAAACAGAAGAGACTTAAAAAAAAAAAAAAGACAAATGCAAACGTAAAAGTGTAAGGTACAACTGTGCACAATTTCTGCTCAAATCTTGTCATACTGTGCAAGAGGGTGTACAATTTACCATAAAGTGACAATTTATTTTTCCCCTTCTTAATTGATCTCTGTAACCTTACCCTCAAGCAAGGTCATCAAAAATACTTGTATACAATTGCACTACTATTAGCTACTCGTGTGCCAAGTTTGCAATTACTGGAATGCACACTTTCGAAGAAATATTATTAAATTGTTTTACAATAAACACAAAGCATAATTACAAGTAGTGACGGCAAATTAGACGGACAAACGGACAGACAGACTGACAGACAAACAGCACATGGCGTTTTCATGGATGCACTGTGATATCACATATTAAACCCCCCGAAATCAATATGAAAGCAAAAGGGTACGCTCAGTGATGACAGTAATGCTATTTTTTTGTGACAAGTTTCAGCATTTTGGGTAATGGGGCAGGGCGGCGGGAGTTCACTGGCAGGAATTAGAACTAAAAAAAAGACTTAATTAAATTTTTAATTCAGCAAGATATATACATGTCATTTCAATAGAAAGTGGCACTGACATCAATATATTTATATAACTGTCAATGATAAAATAAGATGGTGGACTTCAAATTGGCGTCTTTGCAGCGGAGACTGAGGTTAAAGATCATTAGTAAACAGACAAAAAGCTACTCGATCCAAAAGTCTCCAGTCATTTTCTACCGCTAGAGACCTTCAGCACACTGAAAATCTATATGAGAATTTGCCCGCCTAAATGGTACCGGCTGACCAGTTTTAGGGCCTTGGCTCACGGACTAAATGCTCACGTCAAAGTTTCATTCCCAAAGCTAGAATGACATCACACGGAGTTCTACAACAAGCAACAGTCTGCCTTCTATCGTCGATAATGAGTAGGTATGTCCGTCCCTATACAAACATGGCAGGGCAGAGGTGTTAAGTGTGTTACTGGTGCACCACCAAAACTACGTGCCAGAAGTCATGAACGTTTAACGTTTTTTGTTGGTCCCACTCGCACCCTCTCCCCCCACCCCCACCCCTTCCCTGAATACATAAACTGACTAGATTGTCTGTCCAGAAAAAAAAAAAAAAAAAACTGTAGGGTTGACCGCGTCTTTGACAAGTTAGCTTAGTGTGGTTGCCTAAACCCTAAAATCAGTCACACACACACACACACACACACACACACACACACACACACACACACACACACACACACACACACACATGAACACAAAACCATCAGTCTGGGTTACCTACCATTTTATGTGAAAATGGGTTCCCATATTTCTATTTATTCTAGGGCTCTGGAGTTGATGCGAATGTTTAGAACTCACCTTATAACTAAGCTCTACAACTTAAAATAAAATAGACATTTTCTAGAAACAGAGCCACTGGATGGAAAAAAAATGGGTTTTTACCCCAAAAGTGGGTGCCTCTTACACAAAACTGGGATTACAGTGAAAATACCTCACTAAAGATACCTTTGGTTGATTTTACTATTATGATTGTTTAAGTGGGTTGTAAGGGGGTTGGGGGAGGGGGGAGAAGTGTGTGTGGGGTGGAGGGGGTGGGGGGGTGGGTGGGGGGGGGGAGAGGGGGGTCATCACTTTTGGTTTATAGAGCTGCTCAATGCGCTCTTATGAATGAAAGATTTTCATTATCAGTGGAATCAGTAGGTCATTTCAGAGGCGCACACTGAGTTGCACGTCGAACCACTCACAAATACTCATTGCACCAGATGGATCCAGTTGGCAAAGTCCCACATTCCACACTATAGGACAGCTAAGACTGAAAAGCAATCGCAGCGTTTATGGCGCGGTACAAGGTTTAAAACTAAGAAAATGTTGTTTTTAGAAGCGTGTCGGGCAAAAGTTTTTTATGAAAACTGTTTTAAAACCTCTTTTAACTCAACTTTTCTTAATGTTAAAAGTGTTTTATTGTACATTACTTTACGTCCCGACAGCAACAAGGCTTTCTCAGGACGTGCCTGCACTGCTTGTGGAAAAACAACAACATACTAAACAGAACATTGAATGTATGTTGCCAGCCGGTCAAATACATTAAACAAACCTAACACATGGGGCCTACATAAAGCTAAGACCATTTAGCAACACACATCCAACATCAAGAGCTACAGGCAGTGCAGACAGTAGGGAGAGTTTTAAAAAGGCAAATACAGCTCAATGGACAAAGGGCCGACAGAGACACATGCCCCAGAATAGAGAGAAAAACCCACCCTGTGGGGCTGACCAGGGTGCCCCTGGGAACTAAAAAGTCCCCCAGGGCAGACCCGGTTGGGGGTGTTTGAAGGAAGGACTGGAAAGTCGAGTGTTGAGGGCAGACCGGTTGGGGGTGTTTCAGGGAAGGACTGGAAAGTCGAGTGTTGAGCGAAGAAAGAAGGCGAGGATAGGAAAAATATCCAGCACTATACGTTGGTTGGAATAGATGCATATCAGTTACGACACGCTTGTAAATTAAAACACTTTTAACCCCACCCGGGTCTGCCCTGGGGGACTTGGGTGGGGTTAACTACTTTTTAGTTCCCAGGGGCACCCTGGTCAGCCCCACAGGGTGGGTTTTTCTCTATATTCCGGGGGCATGTGTTTCTGTCTACCCTTGGTCCATTCACCTGCATTTTCCTTTTTTAAACTCTCCCTACTGTCTGCGCTGCCTGTGGCTCTTGATATTCGATGTGTGTTGCTAAATGGTCTTAGCTTTATTTAGGCCCCATGTTGTAGGTTTTATTTAACGTATTGGACCGGCTGGCGACATACATTCAATATTCTGTTGAGTTTTTGTCACTTGCAGTGCAGGCACGTCCTGAGAAAGTCTTGTTGCTGTCGGGACGCTAAGCAATGTACAATCAATCAACCTTCCTTCAAACGGACAGCATTCACACAAATAATACTTTACAATTACTTCAGAAAATGGCCCATCCAAGCCTGCACTCTTTTAACTGCACTAAACGCCTGACTGTAGCAGACGACACATGAAACGATGCTGACTCTGTGACGTCATTTCCATTCAATCAATTTGTGCATACAATCCAAAAGGAGATGCGGCATTGATAACATCGACAAACCTACAAAATAAAGCAACAGGTTCAACCAAAAGGTCGGGCAGGACAAAAGACAACAGCAGCCTCACCCAAAGTCTAAACGTCCTCTCTTACAATGCGCACTCATACAATCACTTCACTTCTTAGCAACCGGCGCACGAATATAATTATAGGACAAGTCAAACTAAAACAGAAGATAGTGGCGGAAAACCCTTTAAAATAGAAACAAACAACGACATTTCAGATCAAATATTCTTCATCTGACATGGAAACAAACGTAGAAAACGAATAGGCTAAGTCCCTGGTGAACGTATACATGAATCTCAAAGTTGTCACTAGACATGACCTTTCTCTTTCTCCACATCACCCCGGAAGTACATTACAACTCAACACTTTTTTTTAACAAAACAACCACACCCTCAAATAACAAACCTAATTTTGTAGAAACATCAACAATTTACACCCTGAAACAACTAAATATCCCCCCTGACCCATATCAGCTATGAAGTTATTTATAGCTGAGAAGGGTGATGTAATACATGATACATGCTCATTTTCAGGGTTCTGTGTGCACAATACACACATTGCTGGGAGGGACAAGTTTTCAAACACACTACCGGCGTGTCTGTTAAACACAAAAGTGCATGTGTTAACGCCAAAATGAGAAAAACGGATTTTTTTACATTTTATGAATCTTTACCGCAAGACAATGCAGAAACATCCCTCAGAAAAAATGGGTATCTGACTTGGGAACCCAGAATTATACACACCCCTATTTTCCATAAGGATGGTAAAGACAGTCACCCATTTTACCTCTTTCGTCTACACACACACACACACACACACACACACACACACACACACACACACACACACACACACACACACACACACACACACACACATTTACTACAAGTGCTGCCTTGTACCTGTATAACACAAAACGCGGCGTAACCTAGTGCATGACTTCGCTGATCTCTAATCAAAGACAAAACGATCAACATCTGCAAGAGGAATAGATCCTCATCAGCCCCCCACACCCTTCGGGGGCTCATGGGAATCTATGTCTCTTGTTGACTCGCTGCTGTTACGGTTTTTACAGAACGTATGGTGTTGACGCCTACGCACATGTGTAAAGCTCGCTTCATGCACTGTATAACACATTCGATGTTCCCGACAGGTAATACAGTGGCACAACAGGTATTTCTTGTAGACGAGGAAGTACTTGTCTCGTTCAAGCCGGTTTTTCAAAACTGACGTATACAAACGAGTACACAATTTTGCAATCTGGCCTGGTTAGAAACAACCTAAGGTATTAACCTCTATCGTTCAATTGAACATATTAATCCGAAATATTAACTCATTCGCGGCCAGCCACATCCGGATGCGCGGCATAAGCCGCGCATCCGGATGTGGCTGGCCGCGAATGAGTTAATACATTGTGTTGTAACCGTATTTTCTAAAGGCGATTTTTTTTTCCCCGTTGACTTCTCTGCATTTTACAGGCTTGGCAGTTACCTTCTGGTGCGGACAAACATGCGAACATCCGCTATCGAATGTTTGCTTGGGATTTCAATTACCTGTTTACGTGCATTTTTTTATTAATTTTTTTTTTAAAGCTACTTGTGATGATATTTGATTGACAAAACACCTATATTGCTAGTCTGGATATTGTGACTATTTGTGCTAATAATGTGAGTTGGTCTGTGATTGTGGAACTAACAGCTGAAAACAGTGATAACAATCGCACACAGGCACACAAATTTAACTCGTAATGTCAGAATCACGGACCGGCACATACACATTTTGGTGTACGGTCTATCAATGCAGAAAAAGACAGAAAAACAGGTCTGCTGTTTTAATGATTTTGCGTGTATGCGTGTGCCTGCGAGCGTGCGTGCGTGGGCGCGTGCGTGCGTGCGTGCGCGTGTGTGTGCGTGCGTGCGTGTGTGCACGCGCGCGTGTGTGTGTGTGTGTGTGTGTGTGTGTGTGTGTGTGTGTGTGTGTGTGTGTGTGTGTGTGTGTGTGTGTGTGTGTGTGTGTGTGTGTGTGTGCAGAGTTTTACCGTGTCGCGTACAGTCCACTCTGCAAAATGCACATTTTCACAGTCCCCAGTTAAACCTGACACTCCAGTGCTTGCACGCTTCATTTCACTGACAGCCTGCCAGATGAACAGATCGCTTTGAATTGCAGCACATCTTGATTTTGTTGAAACGTACTTGTTGATAAATGCAATACATATTATAGTGATCCCTTCACCTGGCCATGTGGCTGTGAAATAAGGCGTGAGCACTGGTGTACCGGGTATTGTTAGGTCGAGGAGCACTGTCAAAACTACAGAAATTGCCGAGTTAACCACACAACTTTACGGTGAAATCTGTAGAAACAAAATGCCTCTGAGCGGTTAAGGTAATTAATATCTCTCAGACTGGAACACATTTTGATTCAAGACTCTAGAACTTATTCAAACTCATGAACATTTTAATGTGTATGAGTCTGCATGAGTAGCATTCCAGCAAGCAATCGCATCCGGGCCGTCGTCGGTCGCAAAGTGCGCGGGCCGACTGGGGTCCACATCGGCCTGAGGGCGTTTTGCTGTCAAGGGTATGGCCGGACATCTATATGACTGTCTTCTCAATACCTTCCGTCACTTACACGCTCAGTATGAAGATATCAAAGCACGACTTTGGTTACAGTGTAGCAGTAAAGGGTAGCTCTGTTCGGCGTCTGTATAGTCTTTCATATAATGCTCACAACAGGCAACAGATCTGTAACTATTGAATTATTTAGCAGGTAAAATAAAATAAAAAATTCTTTAATGGTCAATAAATATGCGTATCTTGAATCATAAACTTGAAGGGTTCATTGAATTATTCACAGATGTCAGGCCACAGCGACTTCATTCTGGTAAGTGTGATCTGAAACAAAAAAAAAAAAAAAAAAAAAAAAAAAAAAATAAACGATCTGACCCAAACATGACCGTTTAGTGGGACCACTACTACCACCAGAACACCAAAGACACCGAGTACATCCACTGCTGGAAACATGTACTATTTTGTCTACGTGTACTATTGCACTCACAACAACTACCCCCAAAACGTTGTACTGCTAGATTAATTATGATTATGATGATGATTTCAATGATGATGATTATGACGGTGGTGGTTATGGTTCTGGCATCATTATTATTACCCTTGAACTATCACGCTCGATCTGTGTCCAGAAGTGTTGTAATACAGTCTTCGGGGGGCAACTTAAAAAAATTTGCGGATTTCGGTCCTGAAGCAGAATGTGTTAAGGTGATAGCACTGTGATTTCAAACCCATGCAAAAGCTTTAGGAACGACGTTTTTAAGTTCCCTAGTGTCTCAGCCCTACACTAGACATCATGCCCTGTCCGTCCAAACTCTCATAACACTCGTTATTACCGTTTAAAGAACACACGTATAGATTAATATTGTTATGTTTTGTCAAAATAGTCTCTCTTTTCTGCGTCCTTAAAACAAAGTGCGTGTATAAATGGTTACAAACAGCCAAGGATTTGAATAGGCCAGTCATTTCTGCATCGAACAGTTAAACTGAGACTGACCTGCGCTCGCTGGTTTTGATTACACACCGTCACGTCATAAAGAATGTAAAGGCGTGCCAATTTTGCCAGGCTTAGCCACCAGGCACGCAAAAATTATGGGATGGAACTCAGCACTTCGTTTGCAAGAACTAACGACGTTATATGGTGACGCAACAATAGACAATTCAAAACGTCACTAACAATATCATGTTGCATCATATCAAAAACAATCGTGAAGGGAAAATCTGTCCCTTGTGCTTGACAAAAGAGGGCACTTTGGAGTAACACAAATGTGTAGGGCTGATAGGCAACAGGAAGCTAAAGGTAAACATATGGGAATTTAAAGGTTTCCATTCAATAACATGCGTGCGCAGTTAAAGAATGCCCACTAAAAGCAGCAAGGGTTCCACTTTTTAAAAATAAAGTGAAAGAAAATACGCCAGGGGCGACTGCGGAAGTGACATAATTACCATAGTTCGGAGGCCTTAACAAGTAAGTTTATAAGACGCCACTAGGCAATCATATCTTTAACGAATATCGCATTGAGCCGCACTGTAGAGCGATCGCTCTCTGTTTTTGATTCAAACATCCGTCGCTTAAAATGAACACGAAAAAAAAAGGTGGTTTTTGCAATTTCTGCAGGCAATATACTTAGTTTAAAAAAAAGAAAAAGAAAACTGTTCTTACTTTTCATAGAATGTACGTAAACCAAAGCTTCTGTACTATGTTGTAACACCATTTCCTGTTGAGCTAATTACAGTTTCGGAATTTCGCCAAAAAGTAAAAACAGAATCAAATGGGACACGGCTCCAACCATCAATTCACCTGAATTGTAACATCCTTAACTCATTCAGCCCGACGCACGTATTTCCCAAATTTTGGAGGAGTGATCTAATAATTATGCACCAGTTGCAGGAGATGGATCGACCATGATAATTCAAGGGCAGTGCCAGATTAGCTTGGCGCCGACAGGCGCCAAGGTAATCTGGCACTACCCTTGAATTATCATGGTCGACCCATGGCTAAGTCGACGTTGACTGGACCTAAACAACATCAAAAGGAAGCTTGTTGAGAGCTGATCCGTTCACTGCCGGAGCCAGTGCAAGACGAACGCTACTCAATTGCAAGAGACATAAATCCTCATGAGCCCCCGCAGTCGCGGGGGCTCATGTGGATTTATGTCTCTTGTGAGTCCTGAGATTTTCATGCCTGCTTTTCCATCCTAGTTACATCTGTGTTTCTCACGCCAATGTCGGACAGTGTGTTTTGGTTTCACTGGCAGCGAAGGGGTTACAGGACATGAAAGTGGATGACGTTGATTTTTGGTGCTTTGTAATTAAGAATATGGCGACACCAGGACACCCTTCAGGTTACGTACAGGACTTTTACGTACAGAACCTCTGGGAATTTAGTTATAAGGGTAGACTGCACAAAGTTTGGCGAACGACAGCAAGCCCATTTTTGCAAAAAGCAGGAATTTCATTATCATCATTGACAATTCCTTTTTTCACAAAAATGGAAGTCATTTGCTGTCTTTGCCTTCATAGGCGTGTTGGAGATATGTATGGAAACAGAACATACTGTTTTGTGTTTCAAACATATTTCTCATTCACTGGCGCAGTTCTGAGACGTTGGCATCATCTAAAGTTGTCGATAAGATTGAACGAAACATTGTTAAATAGACTTATTCAAAAGAGCTATATTGAGTTCAAAGTTGAGTTGTACATGTTACAGCAAATTGAAGAATCAGAAAATTTAAATCTTTAGTTTTATCTTTTTACCGTACCATAGGCATGTTAGTTACTTCACGGACATTAACGTTGCACGCCATTTACGATGTTGATATTAAAAGAGTTAAAAGAAGACGTCAAGCTACTTACTGCCAGATGCACTCCTGGCAGTCACACGGACACGGAGCTCCACGGTGTAAGTGATTTCACCAAACGAGTTTCCGAACGTGACTCTGTACACCCCGCTCTCGCTCTCGCGTGGCCTGATGGCGGTGACTGTGCAGCGGGTCTGATACAGGAATGCAGTCGCTGCGCACTGGATGTTGATAAAGTTGGTTGACGGTGTTTTGGTAGTGCTGGTTCCGGCAACATTTCTCAGTGCAGGGGTGGGATAGGCGACGATGACAACCTCGAGGTAATGAGATTCACCAGCTCCAGTTGACATGGTCAGCTGTGTCGTGTTGTATGCGTCTTCGGGTTCACCTGATCAAAAATCGACACAAAGCGTCTGCGTTATGTCAGGTAGAAAAGGTCGATAGTGTTGCTTAACCCTTATCATTTCGGAATACACCAGTGTGTGAAATAAGTTTGACTAAAATAGTTCAAGGGTAGTGCCAGAATAGCTTGGCGCCTCTAGGCGCCAAGCTATTCTGGCACTACCCTTAAAATAATGCCTCTGTAAGTACTATTATGTAGCTTGCATATGGCATTGTACAAATTTGAAACGTTTAGCCTCAGTATGATATGGGTTAACCCGTTTAGTGCCAGCTGACGCAGATTGTGTTTCCGCCATCTTCGTGTGATCAACACCAACAAATTCTAGCTTTCCCAGGAATATGGATTCAGAGTGGTGACAGTAAGAGGCGTAGATCCTCATGAGCCCCTTTGCAGATCTATACCTCCTGCATTTTTCTGTTTTTTTATTATTATTTTATCGGCACTGAACGGGTTAATCAGTTAAGGTTGCTAGAGGATACATTTCTTCTTATTTCGCCACAATTTCAAATCGGGATGCCTGCTTTTTATTTCTAAGTATCTGTGTAGGATATTAAGAAATAAATACGTAAAGGAATTAAACGATGGATATCGTACTTCCAGAATCATCGTATTAACATTGTATTAATAATATGTATTCACACAGAATTAATTTAACCGCCTTTTCAAGCAGATTACCAACTTAAACTCAACAAATCTAATTGCGCGTATGCTGAGACTTACAATTTACAAGCAGCGTAAACTTTTTCTGGTTCGTTCCTGCGGTGTTGTTGGCGTGGCACGTGTAAGTAGCTGTATTTTCACAGGACGCGACCACAACATAATCTTGGGAAGAACCATTCTGACCAGTGGGTGATGCGGGTCGTGCCTCTAGCAGCTGCCCAGTGTCCTCTCGCACAACGTGGACGGACGGCTTTGGGTAACCACTCGTTACGCAAGTGAGAGTGACAGTTGAAGTGCTGCGCTGAACGGTGATTGTTGATTCACCTGGATAAGACCTCATTCCGAAGAACGAGATCTGTACAGGTTCCAAATCTGCAGAAAAGCAAACGGGAAATTTTCTTATGTAAAAGTTTACCACGATGAATTAACCCCTTCGCTGCACGTAGACACAATTCATCTGCAAGAGACATAGATCAACATGAGCCTTCACAGGTGCGAGGGATCATAAAGATGTACGCCTCTTGCTGACACCACTTTGTATCAAGTCTTTGAACGGTTGGGGCTCTGCGGCTTACATTGATCAAAGATTTTACGAAAACAGTCTGCGTTCATTGGCAAGGGAAGTGTTAACAATTAAAATCAATTCGTTAATCCATTTAGCTCTGAGGCACTACAGCAGGAGATGGGTCGATCATGAAATTCAAAGGTAGTGTTGAAGGGAGAGGGGCCGGATATAGACAGGTCTTTGTCTTCAGGGCCGTCTGTTAACAGTAGCAACGGAGATGAGACAGTATCAAGAAACGGAACTTCACTGCACCAAACACGATAAACAGCACGAAAACACGTTGAAACTTCTCCCCAGTAGAGAGACGTTAACTCACTGGAGACGTGCCGAATACGGATACGCGGCGATTCGCCGCGTATCCGTATTCGGCACGTCTCCAATGCGTTAACATCATGAACACAGTAAATGAATACCTTTGTTCCAGTGAACGACTCCATGCAGAAAAGGATTCAAACCTTTCCATTATAAATGTTTTCAGTCTATCTGACAATAATGCTGGAAAAAAGACTAACTTGAAAAGTCAGAATGTCGTCTAAAGAAAGGCGTTTCTGTTCTCTTTCTTCTTTATCATGTACACACAAGGGGCGGTAGAATATTTATGTTACGTGAACCTACTGACACGGATTGTGAAAAGAAAGGTGCAGAAATCTTGGTTTCGGCAAGACAAAACTGACCATACTCAGCAGATTGCTTTAACAAGTTGTCTGAACAAATGATAAACTCCTCCAGCAGATGGCTTAACCCATTTAACCTCACGGCCATATTTACCAAATTCTGGAGGTGTCACGTAACGGTTATGTACCAGTTGCAGGAGATGGATCGACCAGGATAATTCAAGGGTAGCGCCAGATTAGATGGGCGCCTGATGTCGCCCAGCTAATCTGGCACTACCCTTGAATTATTCTGGTCGAACCATCTCCTGCTGTGCTGCGTCGGGGCGAAATGGGTTGACGAGTCATCGGCTTTCCGGTTCTGGGTCTTGATTTACATCAGGGGAGAAAGGACTTTGCGTTAGGGCGACGGACTTAGTGTACTGCATTAAAAACAACTAAACAGCTTCGTGATACTGTCTCGCACCTTTAGTGACTTTGAACATGAAAAGGCTCACCCCGTCAATGCCGAAAACGACCTGACACACCCAACTGCACGAAGTGTAGATCTTATGATGAGAATGTACACATTTTGCTGAAACCACTCATGTTCTTTTGAAGGCTGGGATCTTGGGGAACTGACAATGGTGTCCTAAAAAGTACACAGCCTGAGTCCAGAGGCAGTGATGCGGTTAAAAACTGGATAACATTGGATGTTTGGTTTGAGGTGGAGCATGGAGTGTGTGTCCTGCCTGTCAACACTACTGTGATTGAGTGTGAGTCTGACACAGCTGATTCAGCTGGCTCCATTCCACAGCTCTGTAGCTCCAAAAGATGCTGTCATATTTAAAGCTTGGATTGGGGCATTTTGTGCATCTCGCACTTTTATATCCCAGAACAGAGAGAGGGTTTTAAGCATCGATCACTAAATGAGTTTCAGCAGTTTGAACTCCGTCAGCCGTGGTCCTATTATAAGGCGCTCAACAGCTGTAGAGTCCAGTCCAGTGCACACCGTGAACAGAGTATAAGATACACTGAAGTCACAAGAAAACTCCTATTAGCTTTACCTAGGCTTACACAGAAACTAGCCCTGTCGCAGACGACGGCGGACAAATAACCATCCGGAGCATTTGAGAGCCACACTGTCTGCATCTAACAGCAATTGTCACAGCCGCCCCATTCCACAAGTGCACAATGAGTGTGGGTATGAAATATATTGTCCAGTCGTTTCAAACAGTGAGAACTCAATGCGTAGTTTAAATCATTCGAGACGTGCCGCCTCCGGATACGCGTCTTAAAGCCGCGTATCCGCAGGCGGCACGTCTCGAATGAGTTACCCGACCGACCGAGGCAATGTATATCAGAGCCTTAGCTGCATCCTGGAAAAGTTTTTTTTTCCCAAAAACTTGCGGGACGGAACAAAAAGACTAAATCTGAGTTTTATTGTTCTTGCACACCTTCCTCGCTGGTTCAAGCGGAAAAGTCGTATCACACACACAATGTGTGATACAGCCTGATACTCTTTGGTGTGTTAAGGGTCACGTGTGCACAGAAGTGTTTTGTAGAAAGTCTGTCAAAAAAAAAAAAAAAAAAACCTGTGCAGAAATGTATGGGCATACGGGAAACTGAATTTGAAGTAATTTCAGGTCACGTGAAGATTTGACATCTGAATCATTGACGTCGTATTACAAAGAGCATTACGTCAAGATATCATTTTAAGCCACGGTGAAAGCTGTGTTGTTTTTATATATGTGTGCGGAAAACCAACTCACATCGGAGCACTGAAACAGAACAGGTGTAAAATAGAGTCTTATTCTTCAATGTTTACGTGATATTGAGAGTCTCGCTCGAAAGGTTGTAAACCCTTATTTGACTCGCTTTCGCTCGTAGAATAGCTCGCTAGATTCCCCAAACGCCTAACACTGACATACGAATCTTCATTTCAAGAAGCTTATTTTCGTTTTTAAAATCTATATACTTCAACATTTTTGACAATAAATTACATAAGCTTCAAATTATTTTACTAACTTTGTCCCTTTGTCTCTGATCGGCGGTTGTTTGTATATTGTACAGTAACAACATCCTGAAACAACCGCCAAACACGTAAAGAAGAAGTTGCACACGTAAAGAAGAAGTTGCACGAGTGATAGACATTGTTGGGAATGAGTAAATCTTGTTACGTTGACTTTCGATTGATCTAAATTCCTCAGTAGGATTCATCGTGTATATGAGGAGATACACAAGTTTGGCCATCACGCAGATAGACGTTTTATTTTTATCAATAATAATAATAATAATAATATACTTTTTACATATAATTATATAATAGTAATTTTAAAACAATAATAATAATAAAACAACAACAACAATACTACTAGTACCACTACTACTACTACTACTAATAATAATAATAACACATTACATGCAACTTGTAGCGTATATTTTTTAGTCTGCAGGCCTTTGCCCCAGGTCTGACTGCAGGTGTATTCTGTGCCATTCTGATCACGTCGCACGTCATCCAGTCTCAGCTGGTAACTCTGGGAATCAGCAAACCATGATAACACAGCTGGGGGTTTACCAGGCCTTGCGTTAGTGCAGTCACATTGTAATGTTGATCCTTCAGCAACATAGAGCGGGCAGTTGTGAATAGGTGGCGCATCTGGTGGCTCTGTTGAGAATTGTACATTCTATTATTTTACGATTGTGGTTGTGTTGTCCTGTGAGAGCATGCATGTGTTGATCGTAGGAAACGATCCGATGTTTATTTGAGCTGTCGTGGTTATGATTCACGTACCTTTTCAGTAAGATTCTCTATCGATTCACGCATATAGCGGTTTTGGCTTTGTTATGATACGCTTAGTTTAGTCCGGAAGCTTCTAGTAAGGTCGCACGGAGAATAGCGGTCGATATTCGCGGAGTATAGATTAGAACTTTCGAGCAGGTCGCGCTGTCTTGTGACCGCGTACGTGTGTCGTCAGTAGAGTAAGAAACATTTCGCTACATTATTTTAGAGACGCTCATATAGGTTTAGTTGTTTACTGTGCGCGTGAAATTGACAGCCAGTCGCTGTGTCTGTTGAAAGATTGTGAAACTTCTGGAAATTTCCCGGCTAGGTCGTGAACTGCCTTCCATACTTTTGTATGACATCATTGCACGTTAGGATTTGGGGCTGAAATTAGTAGTCGAATTTTTGTAGCCTATTGTAGTTTTTCTAGAAAATTCTTTTTGATTATTAATATTTATGAGTTTCAGTTACGAGTTTAGTTCTGATTGGTTGCGTTGTATGATTTTCTTGGATTATTCTGAAAATTGGTTGCACTATAAAAGATTGGTGCTGGGGAAGCACGTATATACATTGTCTTGCATTGTCAGTTGTAGAGACACACAGTTTATCGTAGGTACGTTGCCCGTATAGGGTGTACATTGTGAGAGACGCAGCGTAACGGTGGTGTACGTTGTATGAAAAACTTTGTGTCGCCAGTGTGGACATTTGCAGAAGAGACTTTGTATCAGTGTTGGTGCGTTTGGAAAAGCATTGTGCATCGCTGAATTAAAATATTGTTGGAACTGTTACTCCAGTATTGTCTACATCCTTAAGCCACGTGTAAAGGGTTGCAGCTGAACGAAGTTTATTTAAAAGAACCTTACGTGCGTGCGTCTGGTGTGTATATCATACTACGACTACGATCCAACCACGTAACATATTAACTCATTTGAGACGAGCCGCTTAAGCCGCATATCCGGAGGCGGCACGTCTCAAATGAGTTAACATAAAGAATAAGGCCACATTTTGTGCGGGGAGTTTTGTGGTAAGAGAACATTGTTTAATATTGATGTAAGCGACACAAACAAAGCTGAAGTAAAAGTTTTTTATTTAAGAAAGAATATAAAATGTGCGTCATTTACGTACTCTGATTATCTTATGTTATATATGACAAGACTGAAAAATAGTCTGAATCTTCCAGTTACGGTCAAATCAATTTAAATAAATCTCGCCAGGGATCTGACAATGTGCAATGTGCCCGGGTGGCGATAATTCACAAGACACCGGATATATCACATATTGTGGAAAGACATTCGATGTACCCGTTGTTTCACCGTCAACTCAGCTTAAATTACAGTCACAATAGATTCCAGATTTGTTTCGACATGTTTTGACGACTGTACATACACATGTTAATAGTTTTAAAACAACATGAATCACTACAAATTTCAAATATATTCATTAAGGTTGTATACTATACCTAGATTTTTTAATTGAAAACTGCCGCTTATAGGTTTTTTTGAGAGCCTTATTGAGTCTGGAGACTATTGCCACCCTGAAAGACCCATGGTCCCGGGCATATTTGTAAGTTTGAACCTTCTGCGTGACCTACCCCATCAGCAAAAACACGCAAAATAGCTGATTTCAGAAAACAACAAAAATTTATCGAATAGTGTGTTAAAATGATAAAGAAACATTTTGGTCACTTCATAAAGTATGTTAGTATTTTCTCGTAAAAAAAGTGTGTTCTGATAATTGGAATTCTAACTGTAATCGAGAAAAGTTTATGTTGTAAATTCGCAGATTGCCCGGATGTTATCAATAACATTTCAAGTGTTTGCAATGTTGGGCAATTGCGCAGGCCCTTTTTATTCGATAAAATCGTACTTTAGATCATATCACACACATTATTTATGAAAAAATGGGGGGGTCCCGCGCAAAAATTGGCACTTTGGGTCGTTTGCGAGTGCGTTTTCAAAAAGGGATACAAGCGATGTCTGACTTCCGGCAGATCATATCTCCGCCGTAGCCGTCCCAAGCCCGCATGAGAAAGGAGGAAATCAACTACCAAACCAACAAGTATAACCTACGCCCAAACTGTTGCAAACTACTAGTCTTCGATCACTATTAGTGACATTGAGAAAGTAAACTGGAACAAACAACAACGGGAGATACGGGATGAGAAGGTTTATCTATAAGTAATTAAATGCACCAGTTATCACTTAGTAGTTGAGTTAGTGCAGTGGTAAAATACTCATTTTGCCACGCAAGGTAACCAGGGTTCAATCCCCGTAGATGGATATTTTTTCCCTGCTCAAAAATTTGAAACCAATACAGTTGCTACTTCGCTAAATGAAACAAACGCTCACACACAATATATATATATATATATATATATATATATATATATATATATATATATATATATATATATATATATATATATATATATATATTATATATATATATATATATATATATATATATATATATATATATATATATATATATATATATATATATATGTTCTTTTTTTTAATGTAAAATATGCCATTATCATCACCGTTGTAATGTGGATGTTAAACCATGAACCAACCAACAAACCACTTTCAGTCTTGGATAAAAATGCATACTGGTTACCTCGGTACATTTGTTCATTTATTTTTTTTCAGCCAGGCATTGTGAGCATGTTTACATTCATTCAATCATTCACAGATTCACTGATGAAAAAGCACACCAAAGAGTGTTGTCACAGAGTGTTTTTATTTTTATTTTTCTGGCATCATCTACAAACATTAATAAATGAATAATGTGAATTTGTTTTAATATACCTGCTGCAAGCAATGCTACATGCTCCTTTGGTGTATCCGTGAAAGCAGGTCGGTGAACATCTCTGGTTGAAAGATGTTTGTGAACAGATTGGTAGTGGATGTACCTGTGTCTCCAGCTGAATCTCAGTTTCCCAGCAGTTTTTGGTTACAAATTATAAGGAAACAAAACAAATGTCACATGTTTCAATATGCCCGTTATGTTTGCACATGATCATTGTGAATAAAGAATAATATCTTTGTTTATTTTCAAAAGAAACGCTGTATTTGCAGACATTCATTTAAAGTATACATGTACAGTCAAGTATGTTGAAAGCATATTAGGCTACAATGCACATAGGCACCCATACAAAAGTAACTACCTCAAATACAAAATGTTAAATGTTTAGGGCTTAACATCTTTTGTCCATAAGGTGATTTCAAAGATGGGTCACAGAAATAGGGTCTGAACAAATTTTGACCCAAGCTGTATTCGAAGCCAGGACCTTTGGGATGAGAGTCAAACACACTACCACCGAGCCACCCAGCTCCCCCACAAAATACAGCTTTACTGTAGAACAACATATTTCCACTACATTATTCACATTTACATTGACAAAGTGCTGACTTTATACAAGCTAGTGGGTGGAGAACAGTGGAGCTGAAGTCATTTTCAGTTGTGTGCATGCCAACCGAGACTGACACCGGCAACCACTTGCTCATGAGGTATTTATTTGGGAGCCAACTACACAGTATATAAAAGAAGGGGGATAGGAGAGAAGGAATGACAGACTTATCATTTAGAGCCTTCCACTACATATATTATTTCCCTCATATATATATAACACGAAGAGTTTTTTGCGTTCCCGGCTGACGGCCATCTTATTCTGTATTAAAATTTCACTGATGACACGGAATGCTTAACACAAGATATATATATATATATATATATATATATATATATATATATATATATATATATATATATATATATATATATATATATATATACATACATTACATACATACATACATACATGACATACATACATACATACATACATACAGAGAGAGAGAGAGAGAGAGAGAGAGAGAGAGAGAGAGAGAGAGAGAGAGAGAGAGAGAGAGAGAGCATCACTGAAGTCCTGATATAACTCAACATTGCACATCCCACTACGTTATAACAGTGAAATTCAGTGTCCAGCCACCACTACACTACACACATAACACAAAATCAAACAATACTGTTACCAGTACCACACTCTGTCCCATTGCAGCACAACTAAGTGAAATGCAGTCTCACGCCCCATACCATATACTGCACAATGCTGATGTCAACATAAAATACCGTAACAACTGCATAACAAGGGTAAAATGCACTGTGTCACCTAGTCTGCATAATATAGGCATGCACACCAAACAATACTTTTACTGCTCTTGATACAAAGTCTGTGCAGTCGACCATATCACAACACTGCAAAATACATCAGTGCTACGCTGGCAGAGTGCCTGCAATACAACCCGAAACGCTGAAGGTAAATTCTTTGTAAGGCACTGCAACACTAACCTGCGAAAGTTTTGTTTTTCTAAAAGAGTTGCCATTGTTTGGAATGAGTTACCAGTTTCATTAAAAAAAGCACCTAACATAAATTCTTTACAAACCAGATGGACGAATTACCAATTGATTGATTGTACATTGCTTAACGTCCCGACAGCAACAAGGCTTTCTCAGGACGTGCCTGCACTGCTTGTGAAAAAAAACTAAACAGAAAATTGAATGTATGTCGCCAGCCGGTCAAATACATTACATAAACCTACAACATGGGGCATAAATAAAGCTAAGACCATTTAGCAACACACATCCAATATCAAGAGCTACAGGCAGTGCAGACAGTAGGGAGAGTTTTAAAAAGGCAAATACAGGTGAATGGACAAAGGGTAGACAGAAACACATGCCCCAGAATAGAGAGAAAAACCCACCCTGTGGGGCTGACCAGGGTGACCCTGGGAACTAAAAAATACCTAACCCCACCCAAGTCCCCCAGGGCAGACCCGGGTGGGGGCGGACGAATTACCAAAATTTAAAGAGTTTTTCTATTCATATGATGAATGATTTATAGGAAAATTTCATGAATAGCAGACTCATAAAGTAACTTCAGAAAGAAAGAAAGGACATTTGCAAAGGCATCACGGCCTATTTTGTCCTCACACTACTACAGTCTGCACCATGCCGGCCATTAATATAAGCAATACTCTTCAAAAACTCAACATGGTGCAGGCTATCGTGTCACAACTGATTGCACATTGCATAGCAGCTACCACACACAACCTGGTACTGTGCACAATGTTGGCTTCAGTTTTACTTTGTTTATTTAATTTTGGACCTGCTGGGGGCATGAGAAAAATCACAAAAGAACTTACATGATTGCGCTCAAAAATTAACTACACATGTACACATGTTCCTTAGACAGCACAAATGACTTGTATGGACACAGATCATAGTTAGGTCATTCTGTTTGCTGGTATGTGTCATGTACAGTACGTCTGGAAAACGTGTGAAATGAACCATGTGATTAGCAATTCTGATACGATAAGTAAAGCTACACAGCTGAAAGTCAACGATTGACAGAGGAAGAAAAAATAATAAAACAAACAAACAAAGTACAGTACATATCATATGCCTATGATCAGTTATCACCCAACCAATGAAAACTGCTGTGACAGATGGAGGGCAATGCAAGAACTACATGGTCAACTCACTCTTTAGAAGTATTGCGATTTTCATTGAGCAAGTCCACATTTGGTATATTTTGAGCAGAGGGTTTAATGACATATGTATATATATATACTAATAATAATAATAATAATTACGGTATTTATAATGCGCTTATCTTATAATAATTATAACTCTAAGCGCACACTCACAACTCGCGCACGCATGCGCACGCTTTAGACAATGACTCACGTACCACAAACAGTGAAATACATTACGACGGTCAGCTTGGGGTGGGGAGTGCGGTGATATAGTGCTAAAACTGTTGAAAGAGGTGAGTTTTGAGGGCGGACTGGCAGGAGGAGAGAGAGTGTTTCTGACGGAGAGAGAGTGGGAGAGTGTTCCAGATGGATGGACCGTAGACGGAGAAGGAGCGGGGACCGAAAGTGTTAAGTTTGGTGCGAGGGATGTGGAGGCGGAGAGGGTCGGAGGCAGAGCGGAGGGAGCGGGAAGGTGTGTAGGGGTGAAGTAAGTTGGAGAGATAGGCAGGAGCGCAGTTGTTCAGGGATTTGTAGCAGAGAGACAGAACTTTGTATTGGATGCGTTGGGGGATGGGGAGCCAGTGAAGGAGTTTGAGCAGGGGTGTGATGTGGTCGGATTTTTTCTTTCTGAGGACGAGGCGGGCAGCATTGTTCTGGACGTGTTGGAGAGTGAAGATGGTGGATTGAGGGAGACCGGAAAGGAGAGAGTTGCAATAGTCGATGCGAGATAAGATGAGAGAGACAGCAAGTTTGGTGGCAGCTTCGGTAGTGAGGTATTTTCTGATCTGACTGATGCGGCGAAGGTGGAAATAGCATGCCTGGGTCGTGGCGGAGACTACATACCTACCCCCCCTCCCCCCCGCACCCCCCCCCCCCCCCCTGGCTGCATTTCTATATTTTGGCACACCCCCTCTTCAGAAAGGACCCATGGGTGTTATACTCTGAGGCCAATGACCATTTTCAGAATGTATATCATTTATAATCATGCAAAGCGGAGCAGTGATAAGTTTTCTCCTTGTTTCACACCGACGCTGCAAAAAAAATCTATCTGTACCACTGTTTCCTAACCCATAATAGTCAGCTGTGGAGTACATATTTTGAATGACTGATGTATGCCAGTATTTCGGAACTTGTCACAAAAAAGACCTGTTTATATGCTGAAATGTCTTCGAAAAATGAACACATTGGCAGTAAAGGGTTTTTTTCCCTGGATAATCAAAAATACAAATTAAGCTGCGTTTCCAAATCGTGACATGACAGGAGAGTGCAGTAAGGCAAAGGCGTTTGCTGCATTGCGAAGGATGTGACTGTCCAAAACCTTGGCATTGTGGCCAGCATTGTGGATGGACAGCAAAATAACAGGACGTTTGCCCACAGGACAATCAGTTCACTTCCTTTGCCTTCCTGTCGGTTGGCCATCCCGGAGAGACGTACCCGCTGAACTCTTCTTCAATGTGGCTATTGCAACCTGCAAAAGATAATTTAGAATCAAAAAAAGTTTTGAAATGCACATTATGCGTGCATATATATGTGTTTGCAAGTATTTTTACAAAGTACATACATGCATAATAATTATGACAGTATTCAGAGCAAGAACAAGAAAGACAATGAATGTCCTTATGGTTTACGTGTATGACCAATCCACATAATACGTCCAACCTGTGTGACCTTGCGTGAGGAGAAACAATTTGTGTCAAAATCTGACCATTTTTTACCCCTTTCTGGAGCCCCCCCCCCCCCTCCCCCCGTGACCCTGACCTTTGAAAGGTCACAGCAGTTGGTATGTTTAGAAAGATTGTACCACAAAGTACCCTGGTGCCAAGTTGGACGTCTGAGGCTTAAATAGTCTCTGAGGAAATACCAATGTTACAGTTGCCCACAGATAACAGACAGTCGACGGATGACCCATTACAAACACTTAGTTTTGCTAGCACACATGAGCCACATGAGACACAACTGAGCTTTAAATGACCACAATGGGTGTATAAATATATCTAGAATCAGCATCACAGTGTAACTTGCAGAAAATGTTTCATACAGGACACGTTTAAACATATTGCTGTTTAGCAACAGTACACACTGGACCAAAAACCCACCCCACCACCCCCACACTTTGGTACCGGTCTCAGGCCACTTTACAAATTTCAAATACAAGCGATCAAAAATCTCAGTAACTTCAGTAGCTGAACTGGCCCTTTGTCTGTCTTGTACTGTGTTTGTACTGTGTTTGTCTTAAATGGCGTAAATCCGTGTCTGTTTCGTGAATGTGTGTGTTGGGTTTCAGGCGCGGTGCTTTGAGTCGATTTCCCCAAAATTGAGAAAAAGCGCCTATATAATAACGGTATTATTATTATTTATTATTAAAAGCTGGTATTCAGTGTTTTCTTATCATTCTGTGTGCACTAAGTGCTTATTAAAGAAAATGACAGTATTTGCAGACTTGCACAAGCCTCTAGTTTCCAAATCAAATGCAATATGGTGCCACTTGTTGACAGCAAGTGATTTTAGCATTCGGTGTTGTAGAGAATGCTGGTACTGTACTACACCATCTTCAAAATGAAAGAAAGCATTACAGTATGATGTGTTTATTCACACCAGTTGTGTTTTGTTATGAACCTGATTCTATTCACAAATCAACCGGTATGATTTACCTCGAGTCCAGGAGAATAGTTGATCTACTGGAACTGGCATTGCCTGCTTTCAGCTGTGACCTTCTCCTTTTGAGCAAACATGACCTGACTAGCTCCTGCCTCTTCTTGGTGTAGGCGTCATACTTCTGTGTTCTGTGCTTGTTTTGAAAGTATACCCTCTGGGTGCGACTCTGCAGTGCGACGTCAACAGCAGCATTGACCTGAAATGAAATACATGTTTATTAACGTGTTGTTTAGCAGCATGCCAATTTTACGTCTGATCTTATTTCAGGGTGGGTTGGTTCCAAACTCCCCAAAAAGGGACTTTGTTATAGCATTATAAACAATTCGGGGCCAGGGCGGGAGGGCAGGGCTCCCCCCCCCCCCCCCCCCACCCCTGCCCAATATGCCCCTACATTTAGTTTACACATTACTACCTTCAAACTCATGTGAAATAAACTGTAAACACCACAAACAACAATGGTGAAGCCTGGATCGCTCATGTGCATTTAAAACTGATCATTTACATAATCTGAACTGTGTGACCTTTCCAAAAGGTGACTGAAATTTAAGTGCCATGAGTCTACGCATCAGAAAAAGGCTGGCTTTTGTACTTGTGCATAATATTTGAGAAAAAATATCTATTGTCAAAATATGGCTATTTTTTACCTATTTCTTGATTTCTCATGACCTTTGGTCTTAACTCAAACTGGTATGCTAAGACAGGTCTTGCCACAAAGTATCCTTGGGCCACGTTGAAGACTGTGGTTTGAATAGTCTCCAAGAAAATGCCAACATTACTGTTTACCATGGACGACGAATGGCCCAGAACATAGCCTCACACTTGCTGCACACATGAGCCAATGACAGAAAGCATTACAGTATGATGTGTTCATTCACAATCACACCATAGTTGTGTTTTGTTCTGCACCTGATTCTAGTCACAGATCTACCGGTATGATCTACCTTGAGTCCAGGAGAATATGTGTCGCCTTCCTTCACTTCACTTGAGCTGTGGCCTTGGTGTAGGCGTGATACTTATGCGCTTGTTTGCAAGTAAGTCCTCTGGGTGAGAGTACTGTGTACACCGCAAAGAACAAACAAGAATTGCAAAGTCTGTACGCCTCATGTGCATAACTAATTCACATATAGCTATAAGTATAAACTGTGTGACCTTTTCAAAACTGAGGTGGCTGACATAAGTGTCACAAGTCTCAACATAAAGGCTTGCTTTTGTACTAGTGACATTTGTATTTTCTCTACAAATTACAATTATGCATTTTTCTAAAGTTTGTCAACCTTCTGTGACTCTTGACCTGTGTAAGGAGTCAACCAAATTAGTATCTATAGGATGAGGAAGATTTCATCATCAGCTACCCTTGTGCCAAATTTGATAGGGAAATTGCAACAACTTTGATACAAACCGCAATCATACAATGAAAAAATAAATAAGCATATATCACACATTCCAAGGTCATCCAAAATGGTAGTCAACAAATATTAGGGTTTCAGTCAAAGTAGCGTAGGTTTAATTTAACATACATACATACCTATAAAGTACTAGGTAACCCTTTTACTCCTGATACACCCACTGCTTGACATAAATGTGACTATGATAGTTCAAGAGTGGTGCCAAAATCGATCGGCGTCTCATCCGCCAAGCTATTCTGGCACCATCCTTGAACAAAACAAAACAAAAAAAATGCTGGACTTATATCCTAATCTGTAATATAGCCTTTATAAGACAGCAAGGGAATAGATGAGCAAATTAAGTTACTAAGTACTGGAAGCAGTTACTGAGTTAGAGGTTCATAATGCCAAATTCTCCCTTAGCAGGACTTTTTTCTACACACAGTACGTTTTCCTAGATAATAAGCACTGGCACTGGTTTAATATAACTACAATGTCGACTACATACCCTCCACTTATTAATAAAGGCTCTCCGAAAATGTATGGAAATGTTCTACTTCTAGGTGGTGACTGACATGGCCGGAATGCCCCCCCCCCCCCTTCTCAACCCACAATAAAATGTAGTCTTCTTCATTGCAGGTAGGCAGTGACGACGGCACTAGTACTGTGGGGACTTAAATTTCCATGCATACACGGACAGTTAGCTATGAGGGTTTTACGCCGTGCAGGTGATATCTCACGGCGGTGCATAAAAGGGTTGGACGATGAACCAGTGAGATATGCCACTTATATTACGACAGTTTGCTTCTGCTAGTACCTCGTGTTCTAATCGCTTAGCAAACACCACCACCCTTTTTACTAATTAAGTTTACCTTTTCGTGTCTGAAGAGATTTTGTTGTTTTCCTGGCTGCCACGTAGACTGCTTCCCGTCTTTGGTTGGCCCGTTCTTTTTTTTTTTAAATTTCAGATTCCCGAAATTGCGTGTTGCTTGGCGCTATTATGCAGGTTATGCCTTACGCTCGATGACTTGTCGCAACTTATGCAAAAGTATCTTATTTCTGAGGAAACAAAACATTTTACGCATAGAAACAGTCAGCGTACACACCTATTTCAGACAGTATATATCTTTTGTCAATTATCGATAAATTGAGCTTGTTTGCAATACGACTTGCCGTACGGCGGTTTTTTTTCGGTGACCTCTAGTCTCAGGTCACGGCAGACGCAAGATAGCGGTATCTAAATGCGCAGAAAAGATGCGCGAAACAGGTGTGTCCTACAACCTTAAGTGAACTTGATATTTGCTAAATTCAATTTACTTGTAACGAAAAGGGTTTAAAAACTAATTTAAAATAGTAATTTACTTGTGTATGAATAACCAAGGAACTCTTCATTTTGCCCGATTTCATTATCTTCAGTGTCGTTGGTCAGCAGGGGAAGCGCTAAATGGAACGTGCAAATTCCAGAAGAACCCGTGTAAAACGCATTTAAAACAGTGTAATTGTACTGTATGGTCATGCTAATCCCCTTTTATTTTCCCTTTTGAGATGTCATTGTTTATGAAAATGGGGGATAAGTGTGCGGGGAGGGGTGTCAGGAGTTAAAAGTTAGACAATGAACTTTGAAAATTCCGTGGATATTTAAGCATGTAAGTGGACGTGACTTCAATATACCGAAGTTTGATATCTCCGACGTTGATGCAAACGGGATTAAAATCGTTATGAAAATGCTGACACCTCACTCCCACGGGCCGCATAGTTGACTGACTGCCCATAATTTGATGCTTGTGTTGTAGATTGTGTAAGACAGCTGTAAACAGTTCACTGCCCATAGAGATTGCGGGATTACTCCCCTGAAAGACGCAGGAGTACGACACAATTACACTTCTATTCAAATGACATATTAACTCATTCAGGCCGGACACACCTAACCAAAACATTGATCGAGCATGATAGTTCAAGGGTGGTGCCAAAATAGCTTGGCGTCCGTCTGTCACTAGAAATGTAATGCAACCCTTCAGAGATCACCTTCCAACTTTGGGGATTTCGGTCCTCGGGTATAATGTGTTGAGCATCTCATTTAAATAGAAGCGTACTCGAGGCGTGCTCCTCGAACGTGTATATCTGGGAAGTGCTCCTACAAACGGTACGTACTTCACTCACATGCTTTTTACAAAACCTGTTGCTCCATTTATTCAGACGTACGTCGTAAGGTCAGTTAAAACCGAACCAATTTTATACAGATGTAGAAGCTTTTTTGCCGGGACCAGTAAATTTGATCGAAATAACTGACAGTAGGTATATGTCTGGTTGCCGATATATATATATATATATATATATATATATATATATATATATATATATATATATATATATATATATATATATATATATATATATATATATATATATATATATATATATATATATATATATATATATAAAGAAAATACACTCATAATTACTTATATATAAGATAGAATTTCATGGAAATGTGCTTTCATCACCTATCTTCAACGATTCTTCCCATTCTCTAGAGGGCCCGGGTTCAAACGCGAAAAAGTACGTGTAGACGCCGTTTTCTGCGGGAAATGTTTGTGTGAAGTTGCAGTGTCCGCGGTAATACTGTAAACCAGATTCCATGAACGACGACTTGTTGAAAACTTGTGCCGCAATTATCACTGACGACTCCGTCTGTAACGAAACACGGACCGTTTGACAATCAGTTTGCATCGGTAAGTGTAAAACTACGATGCAGATCTAAAAAATGTAAATGGCACAGATGAAGACACATTCCAAGTGTGTGTCTCGTATGTATAACTTCATGTAAGCTTCGACTTCCGTAAAGCACTTAATTTTCGACAAAGACACTGACATCGTTACTAAAGCCACTGAAACAAAATGTTTCTTTACCTGGTTCACTTGTGACGTATACCATGAACATATGTATTCATCCCGTGAGGAGAACACTTTGTCAACCTGACAAGATCCGGTCACCTCCCAGTCCACAGTAACACCCACAGTACAAGGGCCGATGACGGCGATATCTAGTTACAAATCCAATTGAATTTTAAGAAACAATGCCTACATAACAAAACAGGTAAAATGACCGTCAATGACTGTTGCGTATGAAATGCTCGTTTTTTTTTTTAAACACAGGCCTTCATAAAAATTGAAACTTCTCAAAATAACAAACAGTCTATGCCTGTGTTTATAGACAAGCATAGAGTGTCTATGAGCATTTTTATAACTTTTAACTTGCACGTTGCAGTTAGAAACACGTCCAGTGTCCTTTTTTGTCTTCATTGTTTAAGTGTATCATATTCCAGATAGCAGAAAAAGTATCCAGCAAATAAGTGAGCAAGAGAACCATCCTCATTTTTTATTTTTTATTAATCAACTCGTCCCTGATGTGCCGTCAAGGGATACGCGGATATTGGTCGTGCATCTTGTATGCGATGCGGCTGGTCTCGAATGAGTTAAAAAGAAAAAAATATTTTGACGCGTTGTTCAAGTTAATATGTAACGAGACCTGCTAATCCTTGGCGTGTCGGAAGCGGCTTTTGTCGCGATGATTCCTGTCGGAATCATCGCAACAAAAACCGCTACCGACAGGTGAAGGGTCAATATCAAAATTGCTCCTCCTTGTACTCTTCTTACTAGTCCTTCCCATGAAGCCATTTTTTATGTTAATAAGATAGACATCTTACGCATTACTACAAACTCTGTTGATCGAACTTGACACGCCTCTGTGTGTGAACGCACGCATTTACTAGTACGGCAAACGCACGGATATTGAAATGTACTTACGAATGACGTTTATTGCGCAGTTTCTTTCGCCGTTGTTTCCTGAACATGTCAGTATCTTACCGCTGAATTTAGCTCTTTGGTAAGCACTAACTGTGAGGTCAGTCCTGTTAAACTCTCTAGTTCTTTGCTTAACACCGGCAAAACTACTATAGCAGGTGCCTGAGGGCTCACAGTATCCCAGAGTTATTACGTCCACGGAGCTCACAGTGTCTCTGACGACCCAAGTGACGTTGTCGTTGAGTATACCAGTACAGACAACGCTGTTTGGTGCTGTTTCATCAAACGTGATCCACCCACCTGCATTGAGGAAGTTCATAACCTGTAAATAAAAAAGTAAGTAAGTTACAAGTCATACATTAACTCATTCGAGACGTGCCGCCACCGGATACGCGGCATAAGCACATCTTGCTCTCTTTCGGCAGGAAAACTTTAACAAAACCCATATACAACAAAAGTCCCTTTGTGCAGAACAGTCCCAAAGCAGCCACTTAAATTTCCCTTCTCCAGCCCCTAGGCCCGCTTCCTAATTAACTCTTTCCCTGTAAAATGTAGTTGTTATGCATGTGCGCCTCACTACACTTCAATAATCTGACGTCCAAAATGCGGAGCGTGTTATCTGCATTCAGAGTAATTTTTCAAGTTTTTCTGCTGAGTTTAACTGGGTCAAAACGCGATATGTCCTCGGGGCTATCTTAGCCTTACTCAGTAGGCGAAGGTCATCTGACCTACGACGGTGCGCGGGCCCACTGCGGCCGTCGTAGGCCCGAAGACGTTTTACTAATGGGGTGGGTGTTGCTCGCAAGACTTTGCAGGACACATAACGATGACGTGGGCCCTAGGATGTTTTGCTTGCCGGGATTCCACTTTGGCCCCAGTTATATCTCATGATCAGATTTCGCGATTTTATGTAGCTGGTAACAATGAGGTTGTTCCCTACTGATTACTCAGATTTCGCCTTCTCCTCCCATCACATCTTACCTTTACTCCTCGTGTGTGTCTGTTTGCTCGCGTGTGTGTGTGTGTGTGTGTGTGTGTGTGTGTGTGTGTGTGTGTGTGTGTGTTTGTGTGTGTGTGTGTGTGTGTGTGAGTGTGTGTGTGTGTGTGCGTGTATTTGTGTGCGTGTGCGTGTGTGCGTGTGTGTGTGTGTATGTGTATATGTGTGTGTGCGCTCGCGCGTCCACGTGTCATTACAATACTTTTACCCTTCGACTGTCTGTTAGCTTGCCCTACGCATGTAAAGGTAAGTACATCTATCTCTATCTATCTATATTCGGTAGTCTTGCCAAACGTTGGGGCACCACTAATGGCTTGGCAACCAGCTCCCTCGATTCTTCTCTGCCATTCTTAGCGTATCACCCAGCCTCAGTCCTGTCCACTCTGAGATATTGTTCTCCCATCTTTTCCTTTGTCTTCCTCTCCTTCCTCCTCCTTGCACAGTGCCTTGCAGGAATGTGTTGGCAAGCCCTGCTGAACGCGTGACATGCCCATACCACTTCAGTTTGCGTTTTTTTCACAATGGCTAATAGGTCTTCATAGGGCCAGATGGCTTGCCTGATTCTGCTTCCCACTTGCTCGTTTGTGATGTGAGCTCTGTATGAAATGCCAAGCAGCCTTCAAAAACATCTCATTCCAGTGGCTTGTATCCTCCTTTCAAGGTCTGCTGTGGGGGTCCATGACTCGCAGGCATACAAGAACACTGAGATGACTAAGGAGCACTTCAGTCTGATCTTGGAGCAGAGCGTGATGTTTCTGTCCTTCCATATGGTCTTCAATCTTGTCAGTGCTGTTGTTGCTTGTGCAATTCTGGACAGTATTTCTGGTTTTGATCCATCGTCTGTCACAATGACTCCTAAGTATTTGAATTTATTAACTGTTTCTAGTTTTTGGCTTCCAATCATGACGTCAGTGCCAATGCCACTGGTGTTATTTGTCATCAGTTTGGTCTTCTCTGCACTGATTTCCATCCCATACGCAATGGCTGTGCTGTCCAGCTTTTCCAGCAGCTGAGCTAGCTCCTTCTCTTCTCTGTTCCTGCAAGGCCATCAATATCGTCCACAAAGCGCAAGTTCGTAATTGTTCTGCCTCGAACACTGACAGTTCTTTCATGTTCTTTCAGAGTGTCTGTCATGCTTCTTTCCAGGAAGATGTTGAAAAGAGTAGGTGAGAGTAAGCAGCCTTGTCTGACTCCGTCTGTAGCCCTAAACCAGTTTCCTATTTAGCCGTTGAAGCAGATTGCGCTAGTGGCCTTCTTGTAAAGGTTTGCTATGACTTTGATTAGGTTGGCATTAAAAATTTATGTTGTATAGCTACATGGTGAACCAAAGGGCTGCATGCCACACCCTGTCAAACGCTTTCTTAAAATCCACAAAGACATAATAGAGGTCTTGCTGGTGCTGGAGGTACCTCTCACATAGAACTTGAAGATCTGCTCAGTTGTGCTGCGCCCTGGTCTGAAGCCTGCCTGTTCCTCTGCTATGATTACCTCTGCCTGTGGCTTCAGCCTGTTCAGTAGGATCTTTAACATGACTTTGCTTGGGTCGCATATAAGACTGATCGTGCGATAATTCTTGCATTGATGTAAGTTGCCTTTTTGGGGGGAGAGTTATTATAAGTGATTGGGTCCAAGTTGTGGGCCAATCTCCTGACTGCCATATCGTATTGCAGATTGTTAGTAAAGCGCTTATCATATCTTCTCCCCCTTCTTGGACTAGTTCTGCAGGGATGTTGTCTGCTCCTGCTGCCTTCCCTTTTTTCATCGACTTCACTGCAGCCTCTCCTTCTTCTCGGAGGATGGGATAATTGCCATTGTTGGTCGCGGGTGGGTTGACAAGTATAATAAAATAATAATAATAATAATACCGTTATTATATAGGCGCTTTTTCTCATTTTTTGGGCACATCGACTCAAAGCGCCGCGAACTGAAACCCAACACGCACACTCACGTAACAGACACGGATTTACGCCATTTAAGACAAACACAGTACAAGACAGACAAAGGGCCAGTTCAGCTACTGAAGTTACAGAGATTTGTGATCGCTTGTATTTGAAATTTGTAAAGCGGTACCAAAGTGTGTGTGTGGGGGGGGGGAGGGGGGGTGGAAGAACCGGAGTACCCGGAGAAAGAACCCCCAACAACGGTCCGCCCGAATTAACGGTGACACTTACCAGAGGAGAAAAGTCCGAAGCCGGAACCCGGTATCGAACCTCGTACCTTTGGCATTGGTGGCAGGCGCCTTAACCACTGCGCTACGGACTGCCCCGTATGCCTGGATCCCCTGTAGCTCGGTGGTTGTACAAATCTGAGCAGTACTCTGTCCATCTCTTCAGTATGTCTTGGTCTTCCGTAAGACAGTTCCCTTTACTATCTTGAATGATCGAGGAGCGTCCTTGTTTTACACTGGTCAGGTCTTTCACCAGCTGGTATGCTTTTTTTGCTATTGTTTTTGTTCAGATTTTCTTCTACGTGTTTACACTGATCTTCAATCCACTTATTCTTTGTCTTTTTCACGCTTTTATTGATATCCTGGTTAATTTCCCTGTATTGTTTAGCTCCTTCTACCTCTGATTTCTTTTTCTTTAATTCTCGACGCTTGTCACATAGAACAAAGATGTCAGCTGTAACCCAAGGTATCTTTGCTTGTCGGTGTTTGCCAAGGATCTCACTGGCTGTTTGGGTTACAGCAGTGTTAAATGTGTCGATCAGTGTGTCCACATCCTTGTCTTCTGCACCTAGAAGTAGCAGTGGCTCGAATTTTCCTCCTATCTTTGCCTGGAAGGCTTCTGCTACATCTGGGTCTTTCAGGTCAAACTTGATTCTGGTGGGACCCTGCTTGTTGACCTTCTTTAGGCGGAGTCGGAAGGTCATCATCACTAAGTCATGGTCTCTTTCAATGTCTGCTCCTTAAAAACTTCTTGGCTTGGCAATGTTCACACTGGTTTGGAAGCGTCTCTTCACCATGATGTAGTCAATTTGGTTTTGATGCTCTCCGTTCGGGCTGTGCCATGTCCACCTTCTGGGTGTTTTGTGTGGGCCAATCGTGTTCATCAGCTTTAGATCATTTGAGCTGGCAAATTCCAGGAGCCTTAAGCCTCTGTCGGACGAAAGCAGTTGGACAAGTGGCAGCTTTTTTTCCAAAGGCTAATTTCACCCCTGACCCAGGTAAGTAAATACATTTAAATACTACCGTGTGAACTATTGTTTTACATCTGTGTACTTACCATTATAGACAGGTGGAATCCAAATGAACATCACATGCACCAAGTACAGAAACCATCCTTTTCCACAATATTGTGTCGAATCTCGCCTCCACAAACACAACATACCCATGGTCGGCAGCGTTCACGTCTGAATGTAAGCGTGTGGAAGACTCGATCTATTTCAATATGAGTCATACACAGTCATTGCCAGGCATTGAAATACATGTAGTATCGCTTCATAGCAGGGTTTCGTGAAAGTATATGCCGTATAAATAAATGTATGCACCTGTAGTTATGTGAGCCTCTAGTGTACGTAATAAAACGCATTCGCGTGGAAAGTGCGCTCGCGAGCAAGCACACACACACACACACACACACACACACACACACACACACACATAGTCACACACATAGTCACACACACATACACACTGGCACACGGACGCACACGTACACGCGCATACACACGCACTAATTTGCACACACGTGCGCACAGACACAAACACTCACAAGCGTGCGCGCACGAAGGCAAACGAACATACACAAACAGGCACGCACGCACACGCACACGAGCTTGCCAACGCATACACACACACACAGGTGCGCACGCTCACACACACACACACGCCCACCAATCCACACACACCCCTCCCCCCTTCCCCCACTCTCACCCTCCCCCCCCCCTCCCACACACACACACACGGGACAAGGCAGCAGGACAGCAGCATTGCTGCTTTGTAAGAATTCATATACGTATAATAGCGAACGCAGCGTAATGCTTGACTTCGCCGACACTGCAATAATCAAACAAAGTTGCCTTAGGAGAACCCCAGTATTTAAAGCACAGGTAACACGCTCAACATTCACAAGAGCCATAGATCCTCATGAGCCCCCGCATTTGCGGGGGCTCATGAGGATCTATGTCTCTTGTTGACTCAAGCTGCTTGGTTGCTGTCACATTTGTTCAGATTAAATGGCATGCAAGCCTGTGCACGGTACGCACTTGAAAAACTCGCTTCACGCACTGTGTAACACATTCAATGATCCCGACAGGTAATGCAGTGTCACAACAGATATATCTTTTAACAGACAAGGAAGTACTTTTGTCATTCTAATTTTCGCACTGCTTGTCTATCGATGGCTTATGAGAAAGTGAATGTTATTACCTTGTCACTGCCGAATAAAACTGAGCACGATCCACCTGCAAGAGACATAGAACTTCATGAGCCCCCGCAGTTGCGGGGGCTCATAAGGGATCTACGTCTTTTTCTGACACCGCTTAGTTTCTTTGTTCCGTGGACGGCTGGGGCTCTTTGGCGTTAATTAACTTCTTCCCTGTCAGCGGACGTCAATTTTGTTCTGAAAATCTGTGTTCACTGAACGACCAAACGCCACTGCTGTCCAAAGACCCAAAGTGGTCTCAGCAAGAGTCATAGACCTTCATGAGCCCCCGCAGTCGCCGGGGCTCATGAGGATCTATGCCTCTTGCAGGTAGATCACGTTCGACTTTTCTCGGTAGTGAAGGGGTTAACAGAGATTTCAGAAAACAGTCTGCGAACAATGGCATTGAAATGGTTACCTGCAAGCGGCTTCGAAGGGTTAGGATAGGAATGCTACGCTTTGGTGGGCGCACACGCATTCGTATTAATTACAGACAATATTAATTACATACAGTGTTTAACGCGGACAGTCTACAACGCACACACACACACGCACGCACGAATACACACACACACACACACACACACACACACACATACAGAGGCACATACACTGACCCATACCACACACACACACACACACACACACACACACACACACACATACACACACACACAAACACACTCACATACACACACACACATGCACACGCGCGCACACACGCACAAGCGCGATGGGGACGCAAACACACACACACACACACACACACACACACACGCACACACACACACGGACACACACACAGAGGCACACACACTCACACATACACACACACACACACACACACACACACACACACACACACACACACACAGGGGATGAGTTGTGCTCACGATCGACGTCACACAGTTGAAGAGCGGCTCCGCACATTTTTAGCATTTTGCAACATAATTACTTAATGAGTGACTTTAGAACAACGACAGGGTGATTCAGCTCATCATGCCGATCAGTTCGGTAGCTTTTTGTGCCATTTGCGGTACCTTTTACTGGACTTTTCAAAACTTCATGGCTCGCAAAGCACAGAGGAAGGCAGCCCTACGTTACCGCACTGTCAGTGTCAGCGGACCGGTGGCAGTCATTCTCGTGTTTTTGGTCGGCTTTCTGCTCCGGTGTGGCGATGTCGAAGCGAACCCAGGCCCACCGAAACGACAGACTCTCTTGACATGCCAAGGGAACCAAGACAACCAGTCGCCCGGGGGTGAGGCAAACGCAGTGTCTGAGCCGACCATTGCTGATGTGTTTAAAATGTTGAATGTGATGGACAAAAAGATGGACAGTATGAAAGCTACAATGCAGGAGCAAATGGACAAAATTCAGAGTGACTTTACTGCGGTGATGAAAGAAAACAAAGAGTTGAAGGAGAAAGTTACGCAGCTGGAGGATAAGCTGGATGATTTGGAGGGGCGGAGCAGACGCAAGAATCTGATCTTTCACGGAATCCCCCACCCCCAGGGGCGCTCAGAGACTTGGGCGGACTGTGAGAAAGCTGTCAAGTCAATGTTGAAGGACGAGATGGGCATAGAGGAGGAGATCGAGGTGGAGCGTGCCCATCGTCTGAAGGGGGGCAAGGCGCCCCACCCCATCATCGTGTGCTTCAACAAGTACAAAGACAAGGAGCGGATCCTGTTTGAGCGCAGAACGCTGAAGGAGAACAGGTCCCGGGTCTACATCTCTGAGGACTTCACCCCTCGGGTGAGGGACGTGCGCCGCAAGCTGCTACCCTTCCTCAAGGAGGCCAAGCAGGCGGGGAAGAAGGCCTTCCTCCGCTTCGACTCCCTCGTTGTTGAGGGAAAGACCCACGCATACGACGCTGCTACCCAGAGGCCAGTGGAGCGCAGGGGGCAGAAATGAGGGGCAGGCCGGCATGTTGACCCAGCAACCAGGAGAAGACAGCCCGTCCCTCATTCAGACCCACAGGACCCCCACCATGTGTCTTCAAAGGACGACTTACCTGCACACACATGCGCTCAAGTGCCCATACTCAAACCCACACCCACACACTGTGATGATGAAAGTGGTAGTGATGAAAGTGGTAGCTCTATGTTTCGCATCATGGCATGGAATATCCAAAGTGTTTCTTTTAGGCAGTTCTGTGAAAAGTGTCAAATTTTTGCATTTTCAGAGATCTGGTCGTGTAAGCAAAATGTTATATAGGATACCTTTCCAGAGTATCAGGTGTTTTTTTTCACCACGTACACAAAAGTTAAAAGGGGGCGTGGCCGTGTGTGTACATAAATCTATAGCCTGTCATGTGTTGCGTTTAATGCAGGCAGCTGAGGATATTGTGTTTCTAAAGATTGGTAAGTCTGTTTTGAATTCTGCATCTGATGTTCTGGCAGCATTTGTGTATGTGGCTCCAGAGCGTTCTGTTGTATATGGTGAAGATAACGTTGATGGTTTTGAAGTGTTAGAAAACTACATGTCTCAAGTGTTACGTGCTCACCCTGAGCTGCCTTGGCTATTATGTGGCGATTTTAACGCCCGCACTGCCGGTCTGTCTGATACTGATTTTATTGATGACAATACACACGTGCAGCCTTTACTGGAATTAACAGATCTGCTAGAGGATGTACCACAAAGCCCACGGAGGTCAAAAGATATTGGCATAAACAGTTTTGGTCGGAAACTGATAGAACTATGTCAAGAGTACTGTTTGTTTATTGTCAATGGCAGAACGAAAGGTGACAGTGAGGGAGAAATTACGTGCGTGGCCAACAGAGGCAAAAGTGTGGTGGACTACTGTATTTGCTCTAAATCCGTGTTTGACCTAGTGACCGATATGTTTGTTGCAGACAGGTGTGAGTCAGACCATTTCCCCATTGTAACCACGTTTACTTCTATTCAGTCTGTTTATTCATGTGATGATGATGATTTAAATAATGATATAATACTAGAGGAAGGGGTTAAATTTGTTTGGAAAGAAAACTACGCTGAATCCTTTTGTGCATACATTGAAGATAATCAGGAGACTCAGTTTCAACACTTTTTGTCAGCGCTTGACTCGAGTGTAGAAGAAGGGTCGGCCTGTTTTGTAGCATTCATTCAGAAGGCAGCTGTCAAAATGAGGTCAGGTAAGAAGGTAGGTGAATCCCGTGCACAGCCGCCGTGGTGGGACTCGGACTGCGAGTTAGCAAAACAAAACAAGTACATACAGTTGAAGCAGTTCAGACACACAAACACACATGACGACTTAGGGAAGTATCTTGACATGAAGAAAGAATTTAAGAAGTTGTGTAAAACAAAACAAGTAGAGTACAACGCACGGGTTTTGAATGAGCTCAACGATGCATGTAATGATGCAAACTCAAGAACATTTTGGCAAAAAATAAAGTCTCTGACTGGCGTTAAAAAGTTGTGTTCTGATGTCATTTCACCACGCGTGTGGTATGATTATTTTCGTAATTTGCTAAATGTGGATCAGAATGTTGATGATTCAGGTTTCAGCAGACAGGCCGAGGGTGTTTTGAATGACCATATATCTGATGATTGTGATGGTTGTCATAATGCAAAATTTGACGAGGAAATCACACAGGATGAAATTCGCAGTGCTATTAATAGCATGAAGAAAGGGAAAGCATCAGGCCCTGATGGCTTGCCCACTGACCTTTTTCATCATGCAGGTGAGATCCTTGTGAAATTTCTGCATCCTTTGTTCAATCGTGTGTTTCAAAGTGCGGAATACCCTGAAAGCTGGACCATGGCTGTGATATTTCCACTACACAAAAAGGGTAACCCTAGAAATGTTGACAACTACAGAGGAATTTCTCTTCTGAACGTTATCAGTAAGTTGTACAGTTTTGTCATTAACAACAGGTTGGTGCGTTTTTGTGAAGAGAATGATTGTATTCCTGAGGCTCAAGCTGGCTTCCGTAAAGGGTACAGTACTATAGATAACATTTTTTGCTTACAGGCACTAGTGCAAAAGTATCTTAGCAAGCAGGGTGGCCGTTTTTACACCATGTACGTAGAATTTTCTAAAGCTTACGACAGTGTGCACAGGACAAAACTGTTGTATCTCTTGTTACGTAAAGGAGTTCATGGAAAGTTGCTTCAGACACTTGAGAGTATGTACAAACATGTAAAAGCTGCTGTAAGGGTTGGAACCAAAGTTACCGACTACTTTGATTGCATGTCAGGGGTGCGACAAGGTTGTGTGTTGAGCCCACTGCTGTTTTCTATCTTTCTTTCAGAATTTGAGACAGAAATATCATCGTGCGGTGCACGTGGCATTGATATTTTTGCAGACCCACTGGGTATTTTCCTTCTTATGTATGCTGATGATATAGCCATTGTCTCTGACTCTGTAGCAGATCTCCAAACGAAAATTAATTGTTTAGAAAAATACTGTAAAAAATGGGGTCTCACTGTGAACATGGACAAGACAAAAGTGGTGGTCTTCAAAAATGGAGGTTTTGTGAAAAATTGTGAAAAATGGTTTTATGCTGACAAGCAGATTCAAGTCGAGTCCAGTTATACTTACCTTGGTGTGATATTTTCCTCTACTCTGAACTGGGCTAGATGTGTAGAAAACTTAGCTGGAAAAGCCAGGAGAGCAGTTGCAGGTATCAAAAGACTATACTTTAAATTACAAAACTTGCCAGCTGACACTGTTTTTCACATTTTTGATGTCAAGATTAAACCCATTGTGCTATACGGGTCAGAGGTTTGGGGTTTCCAGAGACATGATGTAATTGAGCAGGTTCATATAAAGGTTTGTAAAATGGTCCTTGGTGTTGGAAGAGATGTAAAAAACAATATTGCGCTGGGTGAGTGTGGAAGATTCCCTATGTATATTGATGCCTATGTTCGAATGGTGAAGTACTGGTGCAGACTTCTTACCATGTCAGAAAACAGATACCCAAGACAGTGTTACACGATGTTACGTATGCATGATGCTTCAGGTAGATCGAACTGGGCTACGCAAATAAAGACTCTATTGTGTATGCACGGGTTTGGGTATGTATGGGAAATGCAGTCAGTTGGAAACACTCCTTTGTTCATTCAGATATTCAAAGATCGGCTGATGGATTGTTTCTGACAGGACTGGCATGCATCCCTTTCCTCAAACACAGAATACTGCCATTACCACCCAGAAATACTTAGAGCCAGTTACATAGGGCAGCTGAACTCTTGTGAACTCAGGCGGGCAATATGTTTACTTAGATGTAACCGTTTACCTCTAAACGGAGTATCCAGATTTGGAAAACCCATCACTAATCCAGAATGTAATTCATGTGATTGGCATAAGGCTGAAGATTTGTGTCATTTTCTGTTCGAGTGTCCAAAATATTCCCCTTTACGTAAAAAGTACATTCCACTGTTAGTACTACAGATTCCCATCCGATCTTAAAGTTCAGCTGCTGTGTGGAAACCTACATGATAAACTGGTTTTTAAAGTTGCTATGTATATTTCAGGTTGCCTTAAATTAAGGAATTAGAGGGATTTGCTTTGAACTTTTCTTGTTTTTTTGTTTATTTATGTGCGCTGATGTGATGCTATATGAGTGTGTTTTACAACCACCTTCCTGTATTTTCTGGTTGTAAATTGTATTTTGTGTTCATATGGGCCAGATGGCCTGCAAAAACTGAAATAAATTTATTATTATTATTATTATTATTATTATTATTATTATTATTATTACACACACACACACACGCGCGCGCGCGTGTAATGTGTGCGCGCGCAGGTGCAGCATGCACGCGCCTGAATGCCGCGTGTTATTGCTCATACGTAAAATCAAATAGCTACAGGTATATACATTCCCATTCACAGGAAACCGATTCGGTAGACTGAAACTGAACCCACGTCTGTCTTATAATAGGCCAGGACGTCCAGGAAGGATTTTAACTTGTCTTATTGAAAGAGGTCGAGTTGTCGTTGCCTCGGGCATTCAGTCCTGCACGCCTTCGACCATGGCTATGCTGTGTTTACGCCGGGGAGATTCATTACAGTTTTGCCGAAGGAGTTCGATTTTCTACTTGGTGCTTGTGACGATGGCCGTATTGCCAGCTGTCTGCAGTGGTAAGTACACAGATGTAAAACAGCAGTGTGGGTTCGCAGGCTCTCACAGTAACATGTTCATGTATGTTTTATCAGAAGTTGTTCTTTGGTTGATCATTATTTAACTGTTTAGTTTATATCGCATAACCGTTATTTCTCCGTCAAAAATGAAATTAACTTCATATTGTAAGCAATGACCCCTCCACCCCCCCCCAACCCCCCAACACACACACACACACTCCCGTGCATCTCTCTCTCTCTCTCTCTCTCTCTCTCTCTCTCTCTCTCTCTCTCTCTCTCTCTCTCGCTCTCTCTCTCTCTCTCTCTTTCTATCCCAGGATAGATATCTACAAGTCAAGCCTTACATTTTAAGGTAGTGTTGTCTGGAACTCATTGCCTTTAAACTTTTAATCATGCTTAGGTAAAACCCATTTTAAACCTGCTTTGCACACGCACTTCCATTCAGATTGACTTCACAGTTTGGCATATAAAAGGATTACTGCTGATAACACGTGAACGTCAAATATTTTCTCTTTCTCCTTACATTTGCTAACAGATAATCGTTTGTTTTGTCGGTGTCGCTATACACTCTTGCTGCTGCTGATGCTTTGACACTGTTTTAGCTAAGTATAATATTAATGCTATGCACTCATTTATTTCCCTTGCTTTTGTATTGGTGGCAGTTACAAATTCTCCAATGCCATTTTTTTTTCTCCTTTCATTAATTCGCCTATTGTGCTTTTTTCCATAGTTTTTCTTCCTCTTCTTTTTCTTCTTATTCTTCTTCTTCTTATTGTTGTTATTATAATTTGCAAGCTATGATTATTTTCCTGTTATGCTGCTTTGTTTACAGGACAGCTTGAGTTGCCTAATAGCTTTATCCTGAAAAAAAAGTTTCATCATCTCTCTCTCTCTCTCTCTCTCTCTCTCTCTCTCTCTCTCTCTCTCTCTCTCTCTCTCTCTCTCTCTCTCTCTCTCTCTCTTTCTATAGCATAGCTCAGACTTTAGCACGCACTAATACACATGAAACTGCGAAATACCAATGTTCTGAACAACTACGATTTCACAGTAAAAGTACTGCTGGTTGTGTTTTTTCACTCCCCCCAATGACTGTTTTTGACGTGGGTAAATATATATCTAATATGAAAAAGAGGTCATGTGGTTCAGATGGCATCAGTTGCGAAATTCTTAAAATAGCTCTGCCCTACATCGTTGAGTCTCTAACCTTCATTTACAATCTTTCTATTCAAAGAAATATTTTCCCTGATGAGTTAAAAACAGCTAAGTTCATTCCTCTTCCCAAAAGCAAATACTTAAACTCATTGAATAATTATAGACCTATCTCCATTTTACCAGTCATCTCAAAACCTATTGAAAAACATGTCCATACACATCTGCAAAATACTCGAGTGAAGGTTTAGTAACGTGTGGTGTTCCTCAGGGGTCAATTTTGGGCCCATTGTTGTTCAACATATTTATCAATGATTTACCATTCTCTATCTCACATCCCGATTCAACGTGTGACTTATTTGCTGATGACACTACCATACATACATCAAACAGCGAATTGCCAAAAATAAACGAAGTTCTCCAGCAAAGTCTTGATGAGGTTTCAAGCTGGTGCCAACATAATCATATGATAATTAGTGTCCAAAAGACAAAGAGTATGTTGATTACTTCACGCCAAAAACATCAACGTGGTCTCCTGCCCTTAACATTATACTTGAACTCTGAGCCCCTTGATCAAGTTAAAAAACATAGTTTGCTTGGAGTCACAGTAGATAACCAGCTCAGCTGGGAACCACATATCGAAAACACAAGCAAAACAATATCTAAAAATCTATTCCTGTTATCAAAACTAAGTCAAATAGTTAACACTGACACAAGAAGACTCTTTCTCCATGCCCACATTAAGACACACTGTGGTTACTGCTCTACTATCTGGAATGAATGCAGTGAGGTACATTAAAAAAAAAAAAAACTAACTCATTGTATCGTCGAGGGGTAAAGTTAACTGTAGTTAACTGTGCCTGGTCCCTCTCCCACCGACGAAAAGTTTAGAACTATCCGACTGCTAAACCTAAACAAACAGTTTACATTTAATCGATGAATACTTATGCATAAAATTCTTCACCATAAAACCCCATCTTACCTTCGTATGTCATTTTGGGATAGTCAAAGACAAAACACGAGGAACAGTTTGTTACAGCTACCATGGGCCAGGCTCGATATATATATAAAACCAGCCTTTCGTTCTCAGGTGCCAAAGCCTGGAACCACCAAAAATTAAATCCATTTCTAACTCTAGAACCTTCAAAACTCGTTCATATATCATCTTGTTACAGTAACTTAATACCTGAATGGACTACTTATATATATATTCAATATATATTATTATTCACTGTTATTGATATGTGTTGATATGTGTGCGCATTATTTGCATTGCTTTTTTTTCAGTTTATTTTTTCATGTTTCGATTTATTGTGTTTCTCTTACTCTTTGCTATTAATGTTTGTTTTCTAACAGGACAGTTTGTAAGAGAGGCGTTTCGCCTAAAACTTTATCCTGTCAATAAAACGTTTCATCATCTCTATCTCTCTCTCTCTCTCTCTCTCTCTCTCTCTCTCTCTCTCTCTCTCTCTCTCTCTCTCTCTCTCTCTCTCTCTCTCTTTCTCTCTCTCTTTCTCTCTCTCTCTCTCTCTCTCTCTCTCTCTCTCTCTCTCTCTCTCTCTCTCTCTCTCTCTCTCTCTCTCTCTCTCTCTCCCTCTCTCTCTCAATCACGCTGTGTGTGTGTATAAAGTCAATGTGTGTATGTGTGTGTGTGTGTGTGTGTGTGTGTGTGAGGTCTCTCTCTCTCTTTCTCTCTCTCTCTCTCTCTCTCTCTCTCTCTCTCTCTCTCTCTCTCTCTCTCTCTCTCTCTCTCCCTCTCTCTCTCTTTGTGTGTGTGCGACACGGGCTCAGATGCATAGATTCATTGTCAATCGTCATTCTGGTTAGGAATCAGTAAAACTAAATTGATTGGATCTGTCAACGAATAATAGATCGCTGTAGAGTTTTGCTGCCATCGTGGATTTCGTGCATGTGTAACGCACTACTCCAAAACATTCGAGTAAACAAACGGCTATACTATGTGTGACTTAGAAGCGCGATCTTCAAATTACGCCTGTGGAGCCTAGAAGCAATACTGAAAAGCCACACCACGCTGTGCTAGTAGTCTCGGTCTTTATTCGACGAAAACGAAACAAAACAAAACAAAACCAACCAAAAAAAAAAAAAAATGCTGACCAGACCTGTGGTATTGAAGAAGACGGAGACATGTGGCTTTCTTCATACTAGAGAGTTTACGTTTACGCCGAACGACTCCCAACATCGAACGGGAGCGAAGTCACGGCGGATAAACAGCTTGTACCATAAACATAGACAACACTCCAAACATCTCCTTGAGGCATCGATCATCATGAGCCAGGAGGGCTCATGAGGATCTATGCCTCTTGGAGATGTTTGTAGTTTTTTTTAAGTTTATGATCAAAGCTGATTATGCGCTTTCGTTCATAGATTGGGCTCATTTGTTACAAACGTAACCTCACTTGTATTGGTAAAGTGCAGAGGAAAATATAATAATTCAGACTAAATGTGTTCACGCTGCTATTTGTTTAGAAACCAGCAAAACATTCTCTGAGTGTGGCATTTTTTTTAAAGTTCCTGCAGTACCAGTATTGCCCGGTGAACTGCGCAGGACCTGTGACGTAGATTTGGTTTATAGTTTAAAACAGGATGGGAACCCTCGTGTCTTTCTGGACAGTCCTTGAGTGGGAGGTCTGCTGCGATTAGTCACGTGAATGTTAGGCTGCGCATACCCTATTGTGGGTCTGCATGGGTGATGACTCTAACCGCGTCAGAGATAGAAGAGGCATAATTCAAATGTGGCTGAATAATGACACGGTAAAAATGTTTCCTTGTTGGCTCATCTTTAAAACATCTTAATTTTACAACAGTAATGACACAAACAAACAACAACAACAATTACAAGAAGATCGCCTAATGGCCAAAGCTATTCATTTCCTCGTACACACCAGGAAGTTCCACTGAGGAATCCAAAACAAACATCAACATAACAGGTTTACTTATTCCGAAAACTGTCTGTCATTCGTTCAGCTCTTCATTTGTTCACGTATTTGGCGGTTGTTTCATAACTTAATTTGGGTAGCTGCAAAATCAAACGAAAAGTAAAGTTTTGCCCTTTCCATTGCAAAAGAGCCTAGTTTCTTCTCATTCCAGTACCTTTTATTGATGTTCTCACATATTATTTTTTTTCTCATTCACAAGTTTAAGCTGAATGAATTTCCTTTTTTTTTTTTTGGGGGGGGGGGGGGGGGGGGGGGGCTGGGGGAAGTTCCTTTTAACATGCTATAAAATCAAATTAAACAAACGCCGTTTATGGTTTGAGGTGCTGGAGTGTTAATTTGATTACTGACCGTAAATATCATTGTGACTGCAACAACAGCCCAAAAAAAAAAGCCGGCGATTTATGCGTTAATACGTGTTTATTCTAATTTCTATTAACTTACTGCTCTGCTTAGTGGTTTTGTCTCAAACGTTACCGCACTTTTAGGTCATCTTACATTATTTCATTATTAATCATCAGTGGTGACTGGCAGGACACGTGCGAAAGCAATAGAAGGAAAACTTTGGAGCCAGCCAGCCCAGGACAAAAAAAAAAAAAAAAACAAAAAAAAAAAAAAAAAAAAAAAAAAAAAAAAAAAACTCGAGACAATAATTATTTCCTTAACTTACTTAATCAATCACTCCAGGGTAAATGCGAGCACGACCCAACTGCAAGAGGCAAAGACCTTCATGGGCCCGCGAATGCGGGGGCTCATGATGTTCTTTGCCTCTTGCTGCCCTATTCATATCCGTGTTCTTTGGGTTGACGTGATAACTACGTGTTGAATTTGGCCTGCTATCAACGACATTACTTTGCTTCTGCTGTAAGTGAAGTGGTTAACGAAGTGCCATGAAGGAACATCAGGTGGCCTCATTCAATTTAGGCGAAACGAATGACTGTGGTCGTAATGCTAATCCGTCTGCCACATCTAAAACCCTAAAACTAACCTAACTGATTATGACTAATGATCGAACTTGATGATGCTGTGATTAACAAACGCCAAAAGGACAGAAACCATGAGATTAAAATTATTGTTATATTTTTGCCAGTGATTGTAATGGACTGTGAATGACCCTGTTCACCACCATGCTACTTTACTCGTCACCCATACACAAATATTATTATTAACACTTTCTTTTATTAAAGTCATTTCTCTTTAGACATGTGTACATTTATTTTGAGATATGATACACCGAGCTTGGTGTTGTTTATATTCCAAGAGGCATAGAAGGGCTCATGAGGATATATGCCTCTTGAAGATGTCTGGAGTGTTGTATATAATTATTCTTATCACCAAAGCTGCATGATTATACTGATTATACTGATTATTATACTGATTATACGCCGTGACTTCGCTCCCTTGCGTTGTTTGGAATCGTTCGTTGCGGCAAACTCTGTAGCAGTGCATTGGATGAATCTTCTTTGCACAGTCTCCTTATCGACCTGTGTGAGGTCTGTGAAACGCTGATTCAGGAACATCAGGTGGCTTCCTTGAAGAGAACGAGAACATAATGACTGTCTTCGTAATGCTAATCCTTCTGGCACATCTACAACCTTACACTAACCTGACTGATTATAACTAATGATCGGTCTGGATGACAAGGTGTAGTGATTAACAAACGCCAATATGGACAGAGCCATGAGATGAACATTATGTTTGTATCTACCAGTGATTGCAACGGATCGTGAATGACCCTGTACACAACTTTGCTACATTACAAAACACACATACGCGGACATTATTATTAATTATTATTATTATTAATACATTTTTTATTAAGGTCATTTCTCTTTAGACGTGTGTCCGTTTATTTTGAGATCTGATACACTGAGCTTGGTGTTGTATATATTACAAACGATATTTTAAAGAAGAAATATATTCATTTACCATTTTAGGGCATACACATATTGCGTTACATATTTGTCAATATTTCATTAAAAAAATATAGTGGGGTAGAGGGTTTGGGAAAAGAAAAAAGACAGTAGAAAAGATATGTCCACATTATCTTTACCAGGACGGCGTGGGATGAACTCCAATGGGCAAGAACTGTAGTAAAAATGCTAAGTACACGTGTTCTATACCTATATTTTGTTCTACTTTTTTGTAATAAGTGTGCTCACCGAGGCTAGCAGTCGGTCGTTTGGGTCAGGTTCATTTAACACTCGTTTTTGCTTCCTGCAAATTTGGAATTCTGTGTGTACATTTACCGCCAGTAGTAACAGGCGAGGCTGCGTAGCTCAGCAGAATGATTAGACAAAGGCCAGCTTGTGTTCTCAGTGACCCCATCTCGCCTAGTGTCGTGTTCTCCCTGCTTCCCATGCCTCTGCTGCAGTGCCAGACAACTGGTCACTACATAGTACTTTCCTGGCAAGATATTTTAATAATAATAATAATAATAATAATAATAATAATAATAATAATAATAATAATAATAATAATAATACGTAGTATTTTTATGGCGCATTTCTCATATTTATAATATAACTCAATGCGCAGGACATAGTCGCGAACTGAACCCAACAAGCACGCTCACGTGAATCGCGCGCATTCCCTCACACACTGTACATAAACCCAGAACATACACGTGGTGCTAAAGGCAAGCTCAAGCGAGCTACTGAAATTTTGGAAATTTAAATCGTTTTTTTTAATTTGTGATATTTGATTAAGTGGACTGAAATTAATACCGAATTCGTGGGGGAGGAAAGAGCCGGAGTATCAGGAGAAAGAACCCCCGACGGTCCGCCCGAATTAATGGTGACACTTACTAGAGAAGAAAAGTCCGAGGACGGACCCGCACATTGAGCCTCGCACCTCTTGCATTGGTGGCAGGCGCTTTTACCACTGCGCCACTGACCGCCCCGATTTTGTTGGATTTTGTTTGCTAAGTCTGTATTCTTGTAAAAGTACGATTTTTCATCTGCAAGAGGTGTTTACAACAAAATAGCGTTTAAAGTGGCCTAACTGTTGACAATGGTTTTAGAACTGACAAAAGCGTATTAAGCTAGAAAATCAATGTTCTAAATCATAGAAGAATGCTTCACCATGTTGTAAAACAAAATGAGTTTGTTCGGGCAAGTTTTCTTTTCAAAACATGATCCAGTTGTGGCTAGCAATATTTAGCTGCGCTCAGCACTAACATTTTTTGGGTTCGAGCGCAGTTTTCCTTGCCTGCGGAGATAGGTGGATTTGAGCGGTTATACTACTACTGTTGCTATTTCGACTTGCCGATTTTTGCAGATTTCTCTTTACAACCAGCAGTTTCAACTCTGTCATTTTTCTTAGGCCTCTCTTAATCGGGAATCCCCAAGTCTGCCATGTTTTTAGGCTTTCATTTGTAAAAGGCGCCTACTGTTGATCGGATCCTGCCGTTTTTTTCCGAGGCTTCCCATTATCAAAGGACATTTCGGACTGGGCAGTTTTCCTTTGTAAAGGGCGACTCGGACTCTGTCGTTTTTCCGAGGCTTCCCTTTACAAAGGGCGCTTCGGATAAGCTGTCTTTTACCACAGATCCTCTCTGACCTAGTTATTTTTTTCTAGACGTTCCTTTATAAGGGCACTATGGACTTAGTCATTTTTTGAGAGGCTGCCTTTCGCCTAAAGAGCAGCCGATGAAAGTGGGGTTAAAAAACTGACATAAAATCATATTTTGGTGGTACTTTAGTGAAGATACTTTATAGATTCCATTTCGAAAATGATCCCCCCCCCCCCCCCCCCCCCCCGCTTAAATCTTACAGAATCGTGCGTCACATCACGCGTTTTTAGCCATAATAGACCTGAATCCACGGCATCGCTTTAAACGCCATCTTGAGTGTTTTGGCTTGAATGACGTCAGATTTAGCATGTGACCGAGCGGACGACGCTGATTGGGTAACTGGTAGAAATGTTTTGGCGAAATGTTTCGCGAATATAGACAGGTTCTATTGCTCGAAATGTACCGTTTTGCATTTCGTGAAACAGTGAAATGTTGGAGAAATGTCTGAAATGCTGACATTTCGGCGAAATGTTTCGTTTCGTTTCTCCGTATGAGGAAGCCTATACACAAAACGCGGCGTAACCTAGTGCATGACTTCACTGATCTCTATTCAAATACAAACTGACGCTCAACATCTGCAAGAGGCATAGATCCTCATGAGCCCCCTCCAACCCTGCGGGGGCTCATGACAATCTATGTCTCTTGTTGACTCGCGTTACCTCTTTGCTGTTACGGTTTATGCAGAATGTATGGTGTTATCGCCTAAACACATGTGTAAAACTCGCTCCATGCACTGTATAAAACATTTGATGTTCCCGACAAGTAATACAGTGGCACAACAGGTACTTCTTGTAGACGAGGAAGTACTTGTCTCGTTCAAGCCGGATTTCCTACTGCCTTATTATATTAAACCAGCAAGCGACCATAAATGATCAATTAACACTATTACTGCCAAAAAAAACTGAACAAACTGATTCAACTACAAGAGACATAGATCCTCAAGCGCCCCCACAGTTGCGATGACTATCGAGTATTAATGCCTCTTCCTGACAAAACTTTGTAACGATGATTCTGGTCAACGTTTTTAATCTACACTTTGCGTCAGACGATACTCATGTTGTTTTTCCCATACTTCTGATTTATGGAATTAATTATATTTCTCGCTAAATACCCTCTTTTTTCTTTTATTTTTTTTTTCAAAACAGACATGTATACAAACGAGTACACAATTTTGCAATTAGTCCTGGTTAGAAACAACCTCAGGTATTAACCTCCATCGTTCAATTGAAGATTTTAATCCGAAATATTAACTCACTCGCGGCCAGCCGCATCCGGATGCGCGGCATAAGCCGCGCATCCGGATGTGGCTGGCCGCGAATGAGTTAATACATTGTGTTGTAACCGTCTTTTCTAAACGCGATTGTTTTTTTCCGTTGGCTTCTCTGCATTTTACACGCTTGGCAGTCACCTTCTGGTCCGGACAAACATGCAAACACCCGCTATCGAATGTTTGCTTAGGATTTCAATTACCTGTTTACGTGCAATTTTTTTTTATTTTTAAAAATATTTTTAAAGCTACTTGTGATGATACTTGATTGACAAAACACCTCTATTGCTCGTTTTGATTGCTGACTATTTGTGCTGATAATGTGGACTGGTCAGTGATTGTGGAACTAACAGCTGAAAACAATGAGAAAAATCGCAGACACGCACACAAATTTAACTAGTAATGTCAGAATCACGCACGGCACACACATTTTGTTGTACGGGCTATCACTGCAGAAAAAAAGACACAATAACAGGTCTGCTGTTTTAATGATTTTGCGTGTGTGCGTGTGCCTGCGAGCAGGCGTGCGTGGGCGCGCGCGCGCGTGTGTGTGTGTGTGTGTGTGTGTGTGTGTGCGTGCGTGCGTGCGTGCGTGCGTGCGTGCGTGCGTGCTTGCGTGCGTGCGTGCGTGCGTGCGTGCGTGCGTGCGTGCGTGCGTGTGTGTGTGTGTGTGTGTGTGTGTGTGTGTGTGTGTGTGCAGAGTTTTACCGTGTAGCGTACAGTCCACTCTGCAAAATGCACATTTTCACAGTCCCCAGTTAAAACCGACACTCCAGTGCTTGCGCGCTTCATTTCACTGTCAGCCTGCCAGATAAAACGGATCAGTTTGTATTGCAGCATATTATCTTGAGTCTGTTAAAACGTGCTTGTTGATAAATACAATACATAATTATTATAGTGATCCCTTCACCTGTCCATGTGGCTGTGAAAAAAAGGCGTGAGCACTGGTGTGCCGGGTATTGTTAGGTCGAGGAGGAATGTCAAAACTACAGAAATTGCCAAGTTAACCATTCATCTTTACGGTGAAATCTGTAGAAACAAAATGCCTCTGAGCGGTTGAGTTAATTAATAGCTCTCAGACTGGAACACATTTGGATTCAAGACTAGATTTTATTCAAACTCATGAACATTTTAATGTGTATGAGTCTGCATACGTAGCATTCCGCCAGCAATCGCATCCGGGCTGTCGTCGGCCGGAATGTTCGCGAGCCGACTGGAGTCCACATCAGCCTGAGGGCGCTTTGCAATCAAGGGTATGGTCGGACATCTACATGACTGTCTTCTCAAAACCTTCCGTCACTTACACGATCAGTATAAAGATATCAAAGAACGACGCTGGTTACAGTGTAGCAGTAGCTCTGTTCGGCGTCTGTATAGTCTTTTAAAAAATGCTCACAAAAGGCAACAGATCGGTAACTATTGGTACTATTTAGCAGGCATAATAAAAACATCCTTTGATGGTCAATAAATATGCGTATTTTGAATCATAAACTCGAAGGGTCCATTGAATTATTCACAAATGTCAGGCCACAGCGACTTCATTCTGGTAAGTTTGATCTGAAACGGAAAAAAACACCGATCTGACCCAAAAATGACCGTTGGACCACCACCACCACCACCACCACTAGAACATCAAAGACATCGACTACATCCACTGCTGGAAACATGTACTATTTTGACTACATGTACTATTGCACTCACAGCAACTACCCCCAATACGTTGTACTGCTACATTACTTATGATTATGATGATGATAGCGATGATGATGATAATGAGGGTGGTTATTATGGTTCTGGCATCATTATTATTACCCTTGAATTATCACGCTCGATCTGTGTCCAGAAGTGTTGTAATACAGTCTGCAGGTGGCAACTTCAACATTTGCGGAATGTGTTAAGGTGATAGCACTGTGATTTCAAACCCATGCAAAAGCTTTAGGAACGACTTTTTGAAGTTCCCTAGTGTCTCAGCCCTACACTAGACACCCTGCCCGCCCAAGCTCTCATAACGATCATTATTACCTTTTAAAGAACACGTGTATATATTGATATTGTTATGTTTTGCCAAAATAGTCTTTCTTTTCTGCGTCCTTAAAACAAAGTGCGTGTGACTGACCTGCGCTCGGGGGTATTGGTTTCACATCGTCACATCATAAAGAATGCAAAGGCGTGCCAATTTTTCCAGGCTTAGCCATCAGGGACGCGAAAATTATGGGATGGAACTCAGCACTTCCTTTGCAAGATCTAACGACGTTATATGGTGACGCAATAATAAGCAATTCAAAACGTCACTAACAATATCATGTTGCATCATATCAAAAACAATCGTGAAGGGAAACATCTGTCCCTTGTGCTTGACAAAAGACGGCACTTTGGAGAAAGACAAATGTGTAGGGCCGATAGACAACAGGAAGCTACGAGTAAACAGATAGGATTTTAAAGGTTCCCATTCAATAATATGCATGCCCTGTTAAAGAGTGCCCACTAAAAGCAGCAAGGTTTTCACTTTTTAAAAATAAGGTGAAAGAAAATATGCCAGGGGCGACTGCGGAAGTGGCATTATTACATAGTTCTGATGCCTTAAAAAGTAAGTTTCTAAGATGCCACTAGGCAATCATATCTTTAACGAATATCGCATTAAGCCGCACTGTTGAGCAATCGAACTCTGTTTTGATTCAAACATCCGTCGCTTAAAATGAACACGAAAAAAAAGGTGGTTTTTGCAAGCAATCTACTTAGTGAAAAACAAAAGAAAACTGTTTTTACATTTCATCAAGTTTACTGAAACCGAAGCTTCTTTACTAGGTTGTAACACAATTTCCTGTTGAGCTAATTAAAGTGTCGGAATTTCGCCAGAAAGTAAGAACAGAATCAAAGGAGACCATAATACACGGCTCCAACCATCATTTCACCTTAATTGTAACATCCTTAACTCATTCAGCCCGACGGCCGTATTTCCTAAATTTTGGAGGCGTCATCTAATGATTATGCACCAGTTTGCAGGAGATAAATCGACCATGATAATTCAAGGGCAGTGCCAGATTAGCTTGGCGCCGAGTGGCGCCAAGCTAATCTGGCACTATCCTTGATATTATCATGGTCGACCAATCTTCTGCTGTAGTGCTTCAGGGCTGAATGGGTTAAGTTGAGCATATTTTTATGCTGTATTAATTACAAACACATAAACTTTAAAGTAGTATGATTATTAGTCAAAGAATGGCTGTCATTAATGACAACAATGAGAAAGAAATAAGATACATTTGACTTAACAGCAGGTCAGTCTGCACTAAGCTGATAACGATTTGACATACCTGTATGTGTTGTTCCACTCGGGTTTTCAACATCTCCACACAACACAAGTCCTGTATAGGTGCTGCTTTCCTCTAGTCTGGGGAAAGGAGTGTCGTTGGTATTCCCTGTGGTCAACGGCAAGCTTGAGAATTAACAGGCATGCATCCATCTATCTCTCTATTTCTCTCTCTCTCTCTCTCTCTCTCTCTCTCTCTCTCTCTCTCTCTCTCTCTCTCTCTCTCTCTCTCTCTCTCTCTCTCTCTCTCTCTCTCTCTCTCTCTCTCTTTCTCTCTTTCCTTACAACTCACTAAACCCACAACACTACCACAATAGCAAAACGGCTTTGGGCTAACGATGGCCGCAGTGGGCCCGCACACAGCCGCGCGCGGGCCCACCGCAGCAATCGTGGGCCCGAGGACCTTTGTTTACTTGGAGGCCAGGACAAATCATGCTCTTGCCTTCTGTAACACTCTATCAACTAATCACGAAAGAAATCAACCAAAATGATCCAGCCTCTATCTGTCTGTCTGTCTGTCTGTCTGTCTCTGCATGTCTGTCTGTCTGTATCTCTCTCTCTCTCTCTCTCTCTCTCTCTCTCTCTCTCTCTCTCTCTCTGCATTTATCGCTGTATAGTGCCCTAGGCGAGTGGTAACATTTGTTTGTACGTGTGTGCACGTGTTTGCGTGGTTGCGTGAGTGCGAGCATATGTGCGTGCGTGTGAATCGTGCACCTGCTTTATTTTATGTATGCTATATTTAGTCATTTGCTTAGATTAGTGCTTATAATAGCTGACTTCAGGCACGTACCTCACCTGCTGTCGCACTCGATTTACTATTGCAGATCAGCGAAGTCGAGGGAGACAAAACAGTTCGGCAGGCACTAGTTATCAAGGGGGGTAGAATGTGGGGACGTCGATAGAAAGTTGTGTTAAAAAGTTTTAAAAATTGATGATTTTTGTTGTTTTTGTTACTGCTGTTATTTGTTTTGTCTGGTCTTTTTTTATTTTAATTTTGTTCCTTTGTTTATTATGATCATTTTGATTTCCTGCTTTTTTAAACTTTGGGTGCTTCAATGCTCCTTGCGTGCATTTTTTTTAAAATTCACATCTGTGTGTGTGTGTGTGTGTGTGTGTGTGTGTGTGTGTGTGTGTGTGTGTGTGTGTTTGTGTGTGTGTGTGTGTGTGTGTGTGAGAGAGAGAGAGAGAGAGAGAGAGAGAGAGAGAGAGTGAGAGAGAGAGAGAGTGCGCTTGAGTTTATATTTTTTTGTTTGTGCGTATGCGTGTATAGAGTCATATTTGTGTGGTATGCATCTATATAGTTTCATTTTTTTGTTAGGCTTGATTCTGTATTTTTTTTTAGTTTTCTTGTTTTGACACGCATGTTTATTTTTTAATGTTTATGATGTGTGCTGTATGACTGTGAACTGTATGCGGGCTGTGTAGTGTGTGTGTGTGTGTGTGTGTGTGTGTGTGTGTGTGTGTGTGTGTGTGTGTGCGTTGGTGTGTGTGTGTGCGAGCGTTGGTGTGTGTGTGTGTGTGTGTGCGTTACTGTGTATGTGTGCGTGCGTTGGTGTGTGTGTGTGTGTGTGTGTGTGTTGCAACATGTTCGTGTGTGTCTGTATGTGTGGTGTAGAATGTGTGTGTGTGTGTGTGTGTGTGTGTGTGTGTGTGTGTGTGTGTGTGATGTAGAGAATGTTTGTGCCTATGTGCTTTCATTTACTTTTGTGTGAAAGCGTTGTTTTGTTTCTGATAGTGTTTAATGGTAGTTCTTTGCGTAAAAGCAAGTTTGAAAATTGGTTCTGTCACCAAATACTTTTACTGTTATAAAATAAAGGTTCATTGTCATTGTCATTGTCATTGTCATTGTCTCTCTCTCTCTCTCTCTCTCTCTCTCTCTCTCTCTCTCTCTCTCTCTCTCTCTCTCTCTCTCTCTCTCTCTCTCTCTCTCTCTCTCACCAGCAGTGGGTGGTCTGTGCATGTGCGCGATTTATGCAATTTATATGTTGGAATTTTTTATTCATAATGTTTTTTAAATTCTCTTTAAAGGTTTTTTAACACATTTTCTTTCTTTTCTATCGCGCTATATTCATCAGTATTTTGTTTGCTAGCACATAATTGAATTCCTTAGAGTAGTGTGTGTGTGTGTTTGCGAGTGAACATGCGTGCGTGTGTATGTGTTTGACCTAGTTATGTTTTAGACCATTGTTTTGTTTATGAAAACGTTGATAAGTAGTTTGTAGCAACGGCAAGTTTGAAAATTGGTCTTGTAACCAAATACTTCTACCGTTGTAAAATAAAAGTTCATTGTTCATTGTTCATTGTTCATTGTTCTCTCTCTCTGCCCTGCATGCCCTTCAGGGCGCAGGAACAGACCACCCACTGCTGGTGAAGATTAGAGAGCTCTACGCAGACTCGATGAAGGTTTATTATGACACCAATTTTATTTGGGTCCCAGGGCATGTGGGCATTGAAGGCATACGCGTTTCGTTAGGCGAGATGCTTCCATATTCATACACCACAAGTCCCCTGTAATTATTGTCATCTTGTCGTCTGGGCAACGGTCTGTCATACGTGCCCCGTCCTGCTGGAAGAAAAAAAAAATTATGCACTGGTGTCCGTTGTGGAATTCACGAGCAGTGCCACCAGACTATACATGTCTTTAACCCATGTCACCTCACGGCCGCATTTCCCAAATTGTGGAGCTGTCGCCTATCGACTATGTAACAGATGCAGGAGATGGATCAACCAAAATAATTCAAGGATAGTGCCAGATTAGCTTGGCGCCTTTAGGCGCCAAGCTAATCTGGCACTACCCTTGAATTTTTATGGTTAATACGTTTCTTTCTATTGGGCATTGCGGATGAATGATTAAACTTGCATTACCCCATACTCATTAGTGATAGGACGTTTTTTTTTTCTTTTCTGGGCAGATATTTCGCAGATTCTCTTATAAATGTAAACTATCAACCCCTTCACTATAACATTAACAACTAGAAGAGAAAAAAGTGAGCACCATCCAACGGCAAGAGACAAAGATCCTCCAGAACGCCGGCGACTGCGGGAGGCTCAGGAGGATCTATCCCTCTTGCGGAAACCAATTTGTATCCATGTTTCTTGGACGATGCTATCTTTTGGTCTTTGAAATAACCAAGATTTCAGAAACCAAAATGTACGTACAGTGTGAGTACAGTGGCAGAGAAGGGGTTACTTGAAAAATAAATGAGTGATGGTCGTCGGATCTTAACATAGGATCTTAAGCAGAAAAGTGTGTGTGTGTGTGTGTGTGTGTGTGTGTGTGTGTGTGTGTGTGTGTGTGTGTGTGTGTGTGTGTGTGTGTGTGTGTGAGGGGGTGGGGGAGGAGAGGAGGGGGGGGGCAAGAATAACACTTGCACTGCAATCACCATGAACAATAACATTAACAACAACAAGAGGTATATGTCGCTTGGCGTCGGCGCAAGAATGTCGCCAAAGTATGTCACCAAAGTACATTTTTATTAATAAAAATTATATATCTACTGGCAACAACAACAACAAAAAGACGTGGCCAAAGAATACTGAGCCAATGTAAGAACGTCAGTGCTCACCTCAACACCTTCTGTACACAATATTAACGACAGCAATGACGACGATCATGCCGATAGCAGCAGCAAATCCACCACCGACTCCTATGGCTAAGTCGACGTTGACTGGACCTAAACAACGTCAAAAGAAAGCTTGTTGAGAGCTGATCTGTTCACTGCCGGAGCCGGGGCAAGGCGAACGCTACCAAGTTGCAAGAGACATAAATTCTTATGAGCCCCGCAGTCGCGGAGGCTCATGAGGATTTATGTCTCTTGTGAGTCCTGAGATTTTCATGCCTACTTGTCGGTCCCAGTTACATCTGTGTTTCTTACGCCAATGTCGGACAGTGTGTTTTGATTTCAGACGAGCAATTTGCGGTCACTGGCAGCCAAAGGGTTAAAAAAGACATGAAAGTGGATTTTGTGTGCTTTGTAATTATGAATATGTCGACACCAAGACATCCTTCAGGTTACGTACAGGACTTTTACGTACAGAACCTCTGAGAATTCAGATATTAGGGTAGGCACAAGGATTGGCGAACGACAGCAAGCCCATATTTGCAAAAAGCAGGAATTTCATTATCATCATTTACAATTTCGATTTTCACAAAAATGGAAGTCATTTGCTGTCTTGGCCTTCCTAGACGTGTTGGATATATGTATGGAATCAGAACATACTGTTTTGTTTTTCACACATATTTCTCATTCACTGGCGCAGTTCTGCGACGTTGGCGTCATCTAAAGTTGTCGAAAAGATTGAAGGAAACGTTGTTAAATAGACTTATTCAAAAGAGCTATATTGAGTTCAAAGTTGAGCTTGTTCATGTTACAGCAAATTGAAGAATCAGAAAATTTAAATCTTTAGTTTTATCTTTTACCGTACCATAGGCATGTTAGTTACTTCCAGGACATTAAGGTTGCACGCCATTTACGGTGTTGATATTAGAAGAGTTAAAAGAAGACGTCAAGCTTCTTACTGCCAGATGCACTCCTGGCAGTCACACGGACATGGAGCTCTACAGTGTAAGTGATTTCACCAAACGGGTTTCCGAACGTGACTATGTACACCCCACTCTCGCTCTCGCGTGGCCTGATGGCGGTGACTGTGCAGCGGGTCTGATACAGGAATGCAGTCGCTGCGCACTGGATGTTGATAAAGTTGGTTGACGGTGTTTTGGTAGTGCTGGTTCCGGCAACATTTCTCAGTGCAGGGGTGGGATAGGCGACGATGACAACCTCGAGGTAATGAGATTCACCAGCTCCAGTTGACATGGTCAGCTGTGTCGTGTTGTATGCGTCTTCGGGTTCACCTGATCAAAAATCGACACAAAGCGTCTGCGTTATGTCAGGTAGAAAAGGTCGATAGTGTTGCTTAACCCTTATCATTTCGGAATACACCAGTGTGTGAAATGTTTGACTAAAATAGTTCAAGAGTAGTGCCAGAATAGCTTGGCGCCTCTAGGCGCCAAGCTATTCTGGCACTACCCTTGAAATAATGCCTCTGTAAGTACTATTATGTAGCTTGCATATGGCATTGTACAAATTTGAAACGTTTAGCCTCAGTATGATATCGGCTAATCCGTTTAGTTCCAGCTGACGCAGATTGTGTTTCCGCCATCTTCGTGTGATCAACACCAACAAATTCTAGCTGTCCCAGGAATATGGATTCAGAGTGGTGACAGTAAGAGGCATAGATCCTCATGAGCCCCTTTGCAGATCTATACCTCCTGCATTTTTCTGTTTTTTTATTATTATTTTATCGGCACTGAACGGGTTAATCAGTTAAGGTTGCTAGAGGATACATTTCTTCTTATTTCGCCACAATTTCAAATCGGGATGCCTGCTTTTTATTTCTAAGTATCTGTGTAGGATATTAAGAAATAAATACGTAAAGGAATTAAACGAGGGATATCGTGCTTCCAGAATCATCGTATTAACAATGTATTAATAATATGTATTCACACAGAATTAATTTAACCGCCTTTTCAAGCAGATTACCAACTTAAACTCAACAAATCTAATTGCGCGTATGCTGAGACTTACAATTTACAAGCAGCGTAAACTTTTTCTGGTTCGTTCCTGCGGTGTTGTTGGCGTGGCACGTGTAAGTAGCTGTATTTTCACAGGACGCGACCACAACATAATCTTGGGAAGAACCATTCTGACCAGTGGGTGATGCGGGTCGTGCCTCTAGCAGCTGCCCAGTGTCCTCTCGCACAACGTGGACGGACGGTTTTGGGTAACCACTCATTACGCAAGTGAGAGTGACAGTTGAAGTGCTGCGCTGAACGGTGATTGTTGATTCACCTGGATAAGACCTCAGTCCGAAGAACGAGATCTGTACAGGTTCCAAATCTGCAGAAAAACAAACGGGGAATTTTGTTATGTAAAAGTTTACCACGATGAATTAACCCCTTCGCTGCACGTAGACACAATTCATCTGCAAGAGACATAGATCAACATGAGCCTTCACAGGTGCGAGGGATCATAAAGATCTACGCCTCTTGCTGACACCACTTTGTATCAAGTCTTTGAACGGTTGGGGCTCTGCGGCTTACAATGATCAAAGATTTTACAAAAACAGTCTGCGTTCATTGGCAAGGAAAGTGTTAACAATTAAGATCAATTCGTTAATCCATTCAGCTATGAGGCACTACAGCAGGAGATGAGTCGATCATGATAATTCAAAGGTAGCGCCAGATTAGCTTGGCGCCTGTCGGCGCCAAGCTATTCTGGTACTACTCTTGAATTATCATGGTCGATCCATCTCCTGCAACAGGTGCATAGACGTTAGATGACGCCTCCAAATTTGGGAAATACGTGCGTCGGGCTGAAAGAGTTAAAATACCTGCCGCTCTACCCCATCAATCAAGTCGTCCCAGAGATCCAAGTATAGAAGAATAGTGTAAATCACATTGTTTTTAACGTATGTCATGTGTCTTCCATTTTACAATTCTGAGATTTAAACAGAATTTGTTTAAAAACATATATGTGTAAAAGTCTTCCTTCAACAAGTTTAATACTGCTGATATTGTTGAGTTACATTTACTTTGCACGAGTTCCTACAAGAAAATAGAGCACGGTGCACCTTTTCACTTACACGTCAGTTTTAAAGTATATGTCACCGTTGCTGTCGTACTCATAACCGTGTTTCTGGCTGTACAGTTGACCAACTTTCCGTCATCCTCAGGCGCGCGCGGTATAAAATTACACGTGCTGTTCTCGTTACCATAGTTACAGACTACTCCAGTCCAGTTGTACTGAGGGGTCGGGTTGCTGTTGGAGGCCTGGCAGGACAGGGCTAGGGTTCGAGTCCCGTTAGTGTTGAAGGGAGAGGGGCCGGATATAGACAGGTCTTTGTCTTCAGGGCCGTCTGTTAACAGTAGCAACGGAGATGAGACAGTATCAAGAAACGGAACTTCACTGCACCAAACACGATAAACAGCACGAAAACACGTTGAAACTTCTCCCCAGTAGAGAGACGTTAACTCACTGGAGACGTGCCGAATACGGATACGCGGCGATTCGCCGCGTATCCGTATTCGGCACGTCTCCAATGCGTTAACATCATGAACACAGTAAATGAATACCTTTGTTCCAGTGAACGACTCCATGCAGAAAAGGATTCAAACCTTTCCATTATAAATGTTTTCAGTCTATCTGACAATAATGCTGGAAAAAAGACTAACTTGAAAAGTCAGAATGTCGTCTAAAGAAAGGCGTTTCTGTTCTTCTTTATCATGTACACACAAGGGGCGGTAGAATATTTATGTTACGTGAACCTACTGACACGGATTGTGAAAAGAAAGGTGCAGAAATCTTGGTTTCGGCAAGACAAAACTGACCATACTCAGCAGATTGCTTTAACAAGTTGTCTGAACAAATGATAAACTCCTCCAGCAGATGGCTTAACCCATTTAACCTCACGGCCATATTTACCAAATTCTGGAGGTGTCACTCGTAACGGTTATGTACCAGTTGCAGGAGATGGATCGACCAGGATAATTCAAGGGTAGCGCCAGATTAGATGGGCGCCTGATGTCGCCCAGCTAATCTGGCACTACCCTTGAATTATTCTGGTCCAACCATCTCCTGCTGTGCTGCGTCGGGGCGAAATGGGTTGACGAGTCATCGGCTTTCCGGTTCTGGGTCTTGATTTACATCAGGGGAGAAAGGACTTTGCGTTAGGGCGACGGACTTAGTGTACTGCATTAAAAACAACTAAACAGCTTCGTGATACTGTCTCGCACCTTTAGTGACTTTGAACATGAAAAGGCTCACCCCGTCAATGCCGAAAACGACCTGACACACCCAACTGCACGAAGTGTAGATCTTATGATGAGAATGTACACATTTTGCTGAAACCACTCATGTTCTTTTGAAGGCTGGGATCTTGGGGAACTGACAATGGTGTCCTAAAAAGTACACAGCCTGAGTCCAGAGGCAGTGATGCGGTTAAAAACTGGATAACATTGGATGTTTGGTTTGAGGTGGAGGATGGAGTGTGTGTCCTGCCTGTCAACACTACTGTGATTGAGTGTGAGTCTGACACAGCTGATTCAGCTGGCTCCATTCCACAGCTCTGTAGCTCCAAAAGATGCTGTCATATTTAAAGCTTGGATTGGGGCATTTTGTGCATCTCGCACTTTTATATCCCAGAACAGAGAGAGGATTTTAAGCATCGATCACTAAATGAGTTTCAGCAGTTTGAACTCCGTCAGCCGTGGTCCTATTATAAGGCGCTCAACAGCTGTAGAGTCCAGTCCAGTGCACACCGTGAACAGAGTATAAGATACACTGAAGTCACAAGGGAACTCCTATTAGCTTTACCTAGGCTTACACAGAAACTAGCCCTGTCGCAGACGACGGCGGACAAAACCATCCGGAGCATTTGAGAGCCACACTGTCTGCATCTAACAGCAATTGTCACAGCCGCCCCATTCCACAAGTGCACAATGAGTGTGGGTATGAAATATATTGTCCAGTCGTTTCAAACAGTGAGAACTCAATGCGTAGTTTAAATCATTCGAGACGTGCCGCCTCCGGATACGCGTCTTAAAGCCGCGTATCCGCAGGCGGCACGTCTCGAATGAGTTACCCGACCGACCGAGGCAATGTATATCAGAGCCCTAGCTGCATCCTGGAAAAGTTTTTTTTTTTCCCAAAAACTTGCGGGACGGAACAAAAAGACTAAATCTGAGTTTTATTGTTCTTGCACACCTTCCTCGCTGGTTCAAGCGGAAAAGTCGTATCACACACACAATGTGTGATACAGCCTGATACTCTTTGGTGTGTTAAGGGTCACGTGTGCACAGAAGTGTTTTGTAGAAAGTCTGTCAAAAAAAAAAAAAAAACCTGTGCAGAAATGTATGGGCATACGGGAAACTGAATTTGAAGTAATTTCAGGTCACGTGAAGATTTGACATCTGAATCATTGACGTCGTATTACAAAGAGCATTACGTCAAGATATCATTTTAAGCCACGGTGAAAGCTGTGTTGTTTTTATATATGTGTGCGGAAAACCAACTCACATCGGAGCACTGAAACAGAACAGGTGTAAAATAGAGTCTTATTCTTCAATGTTTACGTGATATTGAGAGTCTCGCTCGAAAGGTTGTAAACCCTTATTTGACTCGCTTTCGCTCGTAGAATAGCTCGCTAGATTCCCCAAACGCCTAACACTGACATACGAATCTTCATTTCAAGAAGCTTATTTTCGTTTTTAAAATCTATATACTTCAACATTTTTGACAATAAATTACATAAGCTTCAAATTATTTTACTAACTTTGTCCCTTTGTCTCTGATCGGCGGTTGTTTGTATATTGTACAGTCACAACATCCTGAAACAACCGCCAAACACGTAAAGAATTTACAAGTTGCACGAGTGATAGACATTGTTGGGAATGAGTAAATCTTGTTACGTTGACTTTCGATTGATCTAAATTCCTCAGTAGGATTCATCGTGTATATGAGGAGATACACAAGTTTGGCCATCACGCAGATAGACGTTTTATTTTTATCAATAATAATAAAAATAATAATAATATACTTTTTACATATAATTATATACTAGTAATTTTAAAATAATAATAATAAAACAACAACAACAATACTACCAGTACCACTACTACTACTACTACTACTACTAATAATAATAATAATAATAATAATAATAATAATAATAATAATAATAATAACACATTACATGCAACTTGTAGCGTATATTTTTTAGTCTGCAGGCCTTTGCCCCAGGTCTGAATGCAGGTGTATTCTGTGACATTCTGATCACGTCGCACGTCGTCCAGTCTCAGCTGGTAACTCTGGGAATCAGCAAACCATGATAACACAGCTGGGGGGTTACCAGGCCTTGCGTTAGTGCAGTCACAGTGTAATGTTGATCCTTCAGCAACATAGAGCGGGCAGTTGTGAATAGGTGGCGCATCTGGTGGCTCTGTTGAGAATTGTACATTCTATTATTTTACGATTGTGGTTGTGTTGTCCTGTGAGAGCATGCATGTGTTGATCGTAGGAAACGATCCGATATTTATTTGAGCTGTCGTGGTTATGATTCACGTACCTTTTCAGTAAGATTCTCTATCGATTCACGCATATAGCGGTTTTGGCTTTGTTATGATACGCTTAGTTTAGTCCGGAAGCTTCTAGTAAGGTCGCACAAAGAATAGCGGTCGATATTCGCGGAGTATAGATTAGAACCTTCGAGCAGGTCGCGCTGTCTTGTGACCGCGTACGTGTGTCGTCAGTAGAGTAAGAAACATTTCGCTACATTCTTTTAGAGATGCTCAAGTAGTTTTAGTTGTTTACTGTGCGCGTGAAGTTGACAGCCGGTCGCTGTGTCTGTTGAAAGATTGTGAAACTTCTGGAAATTTCCCGGGCTAGGTCGTGAACTGCCTTCCATACTTTTGTGTGACATCATTGCACATTAGGATTTGGGGCTGAAATTAGTAGTCGAATTTTTGTAGCCTATTGTAGTTTTTCTAGAAAATTCTTTTTTTTTTTAAATTAATATTTATGAGTTTCAGTTAGGAGTTTAGTTCTGATTGGTTGCGTTCTTGGATTATTCTGAAAATTGGTTGCACTATAAAAGATTGGTGCTGGGGAAGCACGTATATACATTGTCTTGCATTGTCAGTTGTAGAGACACACAGTTTATCGTAGATACGTTGCCCGTATAGGGTGTACATTGTGAGAGACGCAGCGTAACGGTGGTGTACGTTGTATGAAAAACTTTGTGTCGCCAGTGTGGACATTTGCAGAAGAGACTTTGTATCAGTGTTGGTGCGTTTGGAAAAGCATTGTGCATCGCTGAATTAAAATATTGTTGGAACTGTTACTCCAGTATTGTCTACATCCTTAAGCCACGTGTAAAGGGTTGCAGTTGAACGAAGTTTATTTAAAAGAACCTTACGTGCGTGCGTCTGGTGTGTATATCATACTACGACTACGATCCAACCACGTAACATATTAACTCATTTGAGACGAGCCGCTTAAGCCGCATATCCGGAGGCGGCACGTCTCAAATGAGTTAACATAAAGAATAAGGCCACATTTCGTTTCCGGGAGTTTTGTGGTAAGAGAAGATTGTTTAATATTGATGTAAGCGACATAAACAAAGCTGAAGTAAAAGTTTATCATTTAAGAAAGAATATAAAATGTGCATCATTTACGTACTCTGATTATCTTATGTTATAGATGACAAGACTGAAAAATAGTCTGAATCTTCCAGTTACGGTCAAATCAGTTTAAATAAATCTCGCCGGGGCTCTGACAATGTGTGCAATGTGCCAGGGTGACGATAATTCACAAGACACCGGATATATCACATATTCTGGAAAGACATTCGATGTACCCGTTGTTTCATCGTCAACTCAGCTTAAATTATAGTCACAATAGATTCCAGATTTGTTTCGACATGTTTTGACGACTGTACATACACATGTTAATAGTTTTAAAACAACATGAATCACTACAAATTTCAAATATATTCATTAAGTGAACTTGATATTTGCTAAATTCAACTTACTTGTAACGAAAAGGGTTTAAAAACTAATTTAAAATAGTAATTTAATTGTGTATGAATAACCAAGGAACTCTTCATTTTGCCCGATTTCATTATCTTCAGTGTCGTTGGTCAGCAGGGGAAGCGCTAAATGGAATGTGCAAATTCCAGAAGAACCCGTGTAAAACGCATTTAAAACAGTGTAATTTTACTGTATGGTCATGCTAATCACCTTTTATTTTCCCTTTTGAGATGTCATTGTTTGTGAAAATGGGGGATAAGTGTGCGGGGAGGGGGTGTCAGGAGTTAAAAGTTAGACAATGAACTTTGAAAATTCCGTGGATATTTAAGCATGTAAGTGGACGTGACAGTCCTTCATTATACCGAAGTTTGATATCTCCGACGTTGATGCAAACGCGATTAAAATCGTTATGAAAATGCTGACACCTCACTCCCACGGGCCGTATGGTTGACTGACTGCCCATAATTTGACGCTTGTGATGTAGATTGTGTAAGACAGCTGTAAACAGTTTACTGCCCGTAGAGATTGCGGGATTACTCCCCTGAAAGACGCACTAGTACAACACAATTACACTTCTATTCAAATGATATATTAACTCATTCAGGCCAGACACACCTAACCAAAACATTGATCGAGCATGATAGTTCAAGGGTGGTGCCAAAATAGCTTGGCGTCCGTCTGTCACTAGAATTGTAATGCAACCCTTCAGAGGGCACCTTTGGGGATTTCGGTCCTCGGGTATAATGTGTTGAGCATCTCATTTAAATAGAAGCGTACTCGAGGCTTGCTCATCGAACGTGTATATCTGGGAAGTGCTCCTACAAACGGTACGTACTTCACTCACATGCTTTTTACAAAACCTGTTGCTCCATTTATTCAGACGTATGTCGTAAGGTCAGTTAAAACCGAACCAATTTTATACAGATGGAGAAGCTTTTTTGCCGGGACCAGTAAATTTGATCAAAATAACTGACAGTAGGTATATGTCTGGTTGCCGAGATATATATATATATATATATATATATATATATATATATATATATATATATATATATATATATATATATATATATATATATATATATATAAAGAAAATACACTCATAATTACTAATATATAAGAGAGGATTGCATGCACAGAAATGTGCTTTCATCACCTATCTTCAACGATTCTTTCCATTCTGCAGAGGGCCCGGGTTCAAACGCGAAAAAGTACGTGAAGACGCCGTTTTCTGCAGGAAATGTTTGTGTGAAGTTGCAGTGTCCCCGGTAATACTGTAAACCAGATTCCATGAACGACGACTTGTTGAAAACTTGTGCCGCAATTATCACTGACGACTCCGTCTGTAACGAAACAGGGGCCGTTTGACAATCAGTTTTCATCAGTATGTGTAAAACTACGATGCAGATCTAAAACGTGTAAATGGCACAGATGAAGACACATTCCAAGTGTATGTCTCGTATGTATAACTTCATGTAAGCTTCGACTTCCGTAAAGAACTTAATTTTCGACAAAGACACTAACATCGTTACAAAAGCCACTGAAACAAAATGTTTCTTTACCTGGTTCACTTGTGATGTATACCATGAACATCTGTATTCATCCCGTGATGAGAACACATTGTCAACCTGACAAGATCCGGTCACCTCCCAGTCCACAGTAACACCCACAGTACAAGGACCGATGACGGCGATATCTAGTTACAAATCCAATTGAATTTTAAGAAACAATGCCTACATAACAAAACAGGTAAAATGACCACCAATGACTGTTGCGTATGAAATGCTCTTTTTTTTTTTTTTAACACAGGCCTACATAAAAATTGAAACTTCTCAAAATAACAAACAGTCTATTCCTGTGTTTATAGACAAGCATAGAGTGTCTATGAGCATTTTTATAACTTATAACTTGCACGTTGCAGTTAGAAACACGTCCAGTGTCCTTTTTTGTCTTCATTGTTTAAGTGTATCATATTCCAGATAGCAGAAAAAGTATCCAGCAAATAAGTGAGCAAGAGAACGGTCCTCATTTTTTATTTTTATTAATCAACTCGTCCCTGATGTGCCGTCAAGGGATACGCGGCTATTGGTCGTGCATCTTGTATGCAATGCGGCTGGTCTCCAATGAGTTAAAAAGAAAAAAATATTTTGACGCTGGTTCAAGTTAATCTGTAACGAGACTGCTAATCCTTGGAGTGTCGGAAGCGGTTTTTGTCGCGATGATTCCTGTCGGAATTATCGCGACAAAAACCGCTACCGACAGGCGAAGGGTCAATATCAAAATTGCTCCTCCTTGTACTCTTCTTACTAGTCCTTCCCATGAAGCCATTTTTTATGTTAATAAGATAGACACATTACGCATTACTACAAACTCTGTTAATCGAACTTGACAAGCCTCTGTGTGTGAACGCACGCATTTACTAGTACTGCAAACACACGGATATTGAAATGTACTTACGAATGAGGTTTATTGAGCAGCTTCCTTCGACGCTGTTTCCTGAACATGTCAGGATCTTACCGCTGAATTTACCTCTTTGGTAAGCACTAACTGTGAGGTCAGTCCTGTTAAACTCTCTAGTTATTTGCCTAACACCGGCAAAACTACTATAGCAGGTGCCTGAGGGCTCACAGTAACCCAGAGTTATTACGTCCACGGAGCTCACAGTGTCTCTGACGACCCAAGTGACGTTGTCGTTGAGTATACCAGTACAGACAACGCTGTTTGGTGCTGTTTCATCGAACGTGATCCACCCATCGCTGCATTGAGGAAGTTCATAACCTGTAAATAAAACCGTAAGTAAGTTACAAGTCATACATTAACTCATTCGAGACGTGCCGCCACCGGATACGCGGAATAAGCACATCTTGCTCTCTTTCGGCAGGAAAACTTTAACAAAACTCATATACAACAAAACTCCCTTTGTGCAGAACAGTCACAAAGCAGCAACTTAAATTTCCCTTCTCCAGCCCCTAGGCCCGCTTCCTAATTAACTCTTTCCATGTAAAAAGTAGTTGTTATGCATGTGCGCCTCACTACACTTCAATAATCTGAAGTCCAAAATGCGGAGCGTGTTATCTGCATTCAGAATATGTTTCAAGTTTTTTTGCTGAGTTTAACTGAATAACGCGATATGACGTCGGGGCTATCTTAGCCTTACTCAGTAGGCGAAGGTCATCTGGCCTACGACGGTGCGCGGGCCCACTGCGGCCGTCGTAGGCCAGAAGACGTTTTGCTAATGGGGTGGGTGGTGCTCGCAAGACTGCGCAGGACACCTAACGCTGACGTGGGCCGTAGGATGTTTTGCTTGCCGGGTTGCCACTTCGGCCCGCGTTATATCTCATAATCAGATTTCGCGAATTTATGTAGCTGGTAACAATGAGGTTGTTTCCTACTGATTACTCAGATTTCGCCTTCTCCTCCCATCCCACCCTACATTTACTCCACGTGTGTGTGTGTTTGCTCGTGTGTGTGTGTGTGTGTGTGGGGGGGGGGTGTATTTGTGTACGTGTGCGTGTGTGCGTGTGTGTGTGTGTGTGTGTATGTGTATATGTGTGTGTGCGCTCGCGCATACACGTGTCATTACAATACTTTTACCCTTCGACTGTCTGTTAGCTTGCCCTACGCATGTAAAGGTAAGTACATGTATCTCTATCTATCTATACTCGGTAGTCTTGCCGACCGTTGGGGCACCAGTAATGACTTGGCAACCAGCTCCCTCTATTCTTCTCTGTTCTCTGCCATTCTTAGCGTATCACCCAGCCTCAGTCCTGTCCACTCTGAGATATTGTTCTCCCATCTTTTCCTCTGTCTTCCTCTCCTTCGTCCTCCTTGCACAGTGCCTTGCAGGAATGTTTTGGCAAGCCCTGCTGAACGCGTGACATGCCCATACCACTTCAGTTTGCGTTTTTTTCACAATGGCTAATAGGTCTTCATAGGGCCCGATGGCTTGCCTGATTCTGCTTCCCACTTGCTCGTTTGTGATGTGATATCTGAATGAAATGCCAAGCAGCCTTCGAAAACATCTCATTCCAGTGGCTTGTATTCTCCTTTCAAGGTCTGCTGTGGGGGTCCATGACTCGCAGGCATACACGAACACTGAGATGACTATGGAGCACATCAGTCTGATCTTGGAGCAGAGCGTGATGTTTCTGTCCTTCCATATGGTCTTCAATCGTGTCAGTGCTGTTGTTGCCTGCGCAATCCTGGACAGTATTTCTGGTTTTGATCCCTCGTCTGTCACAATGGCTCCAAAGTATTTGAATTTATTAACTGTTTCTAAATTTTTGCTTCCAATCATGACGTCAGTGCCAATGCCACTGGTGTTATTTGTCATCAGTTTGGTCTTCTCTGCACTGATTTCCATCCCATACGCAATGGCTGTGCTGTCCAGCTTTTCCAGCAGCTGAGCTAGCGCTTTCTATGTTCCTGCAAGGCCATCAATGTCGTCCACAAAGCGCAAGTTTGTGATTGTTCTGCCTCCAATACTGACAGTTTCTTCATGATCTTTCAGAGTGTCTGTCATGATTCTTTCCAGTATGCTGTTGAAAACAGTAGGTGAGAGCAAGCAGCCTTGTCTGACTCCGTCTGTAGTCCTAAACCAGTTTCCTATTTAGCCGTTGAAGCAGATTGCGCTAGTGGCCTTCTTGTAAAGGTTTGCTATGACTTTGATTAGGTTGGCATTTATGTTGTATAGCTTCATGGTGAACCAAAGGGCTGCATGCCACACCCTGTCAAACGCTTTCTTAAAATCCACAAGGACATGATAGAAGTCTTGCTGGTGCTGGAGGTACCTCTCACATAGAACTTGAAGATCTGCTCAGTTGTGCTACGCCTTGGTCTGAAGCCTGCCTGTTTATCTGCTATGATTACCTCTGCCTGTGGCTTCAGTGGGATCTTTAACATGACTTTGCTTGTGTCGCATATAAGACTGATCGTGCGATAATTCTGGCATTGATGTAAGTTGCCTTTTTGGGGGAGAGTTATTATATGTGATTGGGTCCATGGTGTGGGCCAATCCCCTGACTGCCAGATCTTATTGCAGATTGTTAGTAAGGCGCTTATCATGTCTTCTCCCCCTTCTTGGACTAGTTCTGCAGGGATGTTGTCTGCTCCTGCTGCCTTCCCTTTTTTTATCGACTTCATTGCAGCCTCTACTTCTTCTCGGAGGATGGGATAATTGCCATTTTTGGACGCGGGTGGGTTGACAAGTATGCCTGGATCCCCTGTAGCTCGGTGGTTGTACAAATCTGAGCAGTACTCGGCTTCAGTATGTCTTGGTCTTCCGTAAGACAGTTCCCTTCACTATCTTGAATGATCGAGGAGCGTCCTTGTTTTACACTGGTCAGGTCTTTCACCAGCTGGTATGCTTTTTTTGCTATTATGTTTGTTCATATTTTCTTCTACGTGTTTACACTGATCTTCAATCCACTTATTCTTTGCCTTTTTCATGCTTTTTTTGATATCCTGGTTAATTTCCTTGCATTTTTTTTTTATCTCCTTCTACCTCTGATTTCCTTTTCTTTAATTCTCGACGCTTGTCACATAGAACAAAGATGTCAGCTGTAACCCAAGGTTTCTTTGCTTGTCGGTGTTTGCCAAGGATCTCACTGGTTGTTTGGATTACAACAGTGTTAAATGTGTCAATCAGTGTGTCCACGTCCGTGTCTTCTGCATCTAGAAGTAGCAGTGGTGCGAATTTTCTTCCTATCTTTGCCTTAAAGGCTTCATCTACCTATGGGTCTTTTAGCTTCTCGAGGTCAAACTTGATTCTGGTGGGACCCTGCTTGTTGACCTTCTTTAGGCGGAGTCGGAAGGTCATCATCATTAAGTCATGGTCTCTTTCAATGTCTGCTCCAAACGTCTTGGCTTGGCAATGTTCACACTGGTTTGGAAGCGTCTCTTCACAATGATGTAGTCAATTTGGTTATGATGCTCTCCGTTCGGGCTGTGCCATGTACACCTTCTGGATGTTTTGTGTCGGCCAAACGTGTTCATCAGCTTTAGATCATTTCAGCTGGCAAATTCCAGGAGTCTTAAGCCTCTGTCGGGTGAAAGCAGTTGGACAAGTGGCAGCTTTTTTCGAAAGGCTAATTTCACCCCTGACCCAGGTAAGTAAATACATTTAAATACTACCTTGTGAACTATTGTTTTACATCTGTGTACTTACCATTATAGACAGGTGGAATCCAAATGAACATCACATGCACCAAGTACAGAAACCAACCTTTTCCACAAAATTGTGTCGAATCTCGCCTCCACAAACACAACATACACATGGTCGGCAGCGTTCACGTCTGAATGTAAGCGTGTGGAAGACTCGATCTATTTCAATATGAGTCATACACAGTCATTGCCAGGCATTGAAATACATGTAGTATCGCTTCATAGCAGGGTTTCGTGAAAGTATATGTATAAATAAATGTATGCACCTGTAGTTATGTGAGCCTCTAGTGTACGTAATAAAACGCATTCGCGTGGAAAGTGCGCTCGCGAGCAAGCACACACACACACACACACACACACACACACACACACACACACACACACACACACACATAGTCACACACACATACACACTGGCACACGGACGCACACGTACACGCGCATACACACGCACTAATTTGCACACACGTGCGCACAGACACAAACACTCACAAGCGTGCGCGCACGAAGGCAAACGAACATACACAAACAGTCACGCACGCACACGCACACGAGCGTGCCAACGGATACACGCACACACATAGGTGCGCACGCTCACACACACACACACGCCCACCAATCCACACACACCCCTCCCCCCCCCCCCCCCACACACACACACACACACGGGACAAGGCAGCAGGACAGCAGCATTGCTGCTTTGTAAGAATTCATATACGTATAAAAGCGAACTCAGCGTAATGCTTGACTTCGCCGACACTGCAATAATCAAACAAAGTTGCCTTAGGAGAACCCCAGTATTAAAAGCACAGGTAACACGCTCAACATTCACAAGAGACATAGATCCTCATGAGCCCCCGCATTTGCGGGGGCTGATGAGGATCTGAGGATCTATGTCTCTTGTTGACTCAAGCTGCTTCGTTGCTGTCACATTTGTACAGATTAAATGGCATGCGAGCCTGTGCACGGTACGCACTTGAAAAACTCGCTTCACGCACTGTATAACACATTCAATGATCCCGACAGGTAATGCAGTGTCACAACAGATATATCTATTAACAGACAAGGACGTACTTTTGTCATTCTAGTTTTCGCACTGCTTGCCTATCGTGGGCTTATGAGAAAGTGAATGTTATTACCTTGTCACTGAAGAGAAAAACTGAACACGATCACCCTGCAAGAGACATAGATCTTCATGAGCCCCCGCGGTTGCGGGGGCTCATGATGATCTTCGTCTTTTGCTGACACCACTTAGTTTCTTTGATCCGTGGACGGCTGGGGCTCTTTGGCGTTAATTAACTTCTTCCCTGTCAACGGACGTCAATTTTGTTCTGAAAATCTGTGTTCACTGAACGACAAAAAGCCACTGCTGTCCAAAGACTCAAAGTGGTCTCAGCAAGAGTCATAGACCCTCATGAGCCCCCGAAGTCGCTGGGGCTCATGAGGATCTATGCCTCTTGCAGGTAGATCACGTTCGACTTTCTCGGCAGTGAAGGGGTTAACAGAGATTTCAGAAAACAGTCTGCGAACAATGGCATTGAAATGGTTACCTGCAAGCGGCTTCGAAGGGTTAGGATAGGAATGCTACGCTTTGGTGGGCGCACACGCATTCGTATTAATTACAGACTATATTAATTAGATACAGTGTTTAACGCGGAAAGTCTACAACGCACACACACACACGCACGCACGAATACACACACACACACATACAGAGGCACATACACTGACACATACCACACACACACATACACACACACACACACATACACACACAAACACACACACATACACACACACACATGCACACGCGCGCACACACGCACAAGCGCGATGGGGACGCAAACACACACACACACACACACACACACACACACACACACGCACACACACACACACGGACATACACACAGAGGCACACACACTCACACATACGCGCGCGCGCGCGCGCGCGGGTTCAGTTTCAGTCTACCGAATCGGTTTCCTGTGAATCATCATCATCATCATCATCATCAGTCCCTTGCCCGAACTGGGCGTTGGGGGGACTGAAAGGCAGCAGCAACAGACAGTGCTCTCCACTGAGTTCTATTTTGGGCGGTGGCAAGCAAGTCTGACATCTCGAGTTCGGTCCATTCTTTTATGTTTGCGACCCAACTCTTTCTCTGACGACCTTGCCGACGACTTCCTTCGAGAGTGCCTTGGAGGATAGTCTTGGACAAGGTGTTGTGTCGGGTCACGTGGCCAAACCAAGCAAGCTTGCGCCGTTTCACGGTTGCCAGAAGGGGTTCATGTGGGCCCACCAGGGAAGTGACGATGCTCCGTACATATTCGTTGGTCTTGTGCTCGCGGTATGAGATGCGGAGCAACTTCCTCAGGCACTTGTTCTCAAAGGCCTGGATTTTCTTTTCTGAGTCTGCAAGCAGCGTCCAAGTCTCACAGCCGTAGAGTAGAATAGACACTATGAGGGACTTGTAAAGCCTGTACTTGATGGTGAAGCTGATGGAGTTACTTCGCCATATCCTGTCCAGCCTGGCCATTGCGGATGTTGCTGTACCTATCCTGATACGGATCTCTGCTATGCAACTACCGTCTTTGGACAGGGTGGCTCCCAAGTACTTGAAGCTATTGACCTCTTCTAGCTTTTGGCCATTCATGTGAATGTTGCTGCTGCTGTCGCTTGTGGTGTTGATCATCACTTTGCTTTTATCCGTACTGATCTCCATGCCATAAGACCCTGCGCTACACCTGTGTGTAATGTGTGCGCGCGCAGTTGCAGTATGCACGCGCCTGAATGCCGCGTGTTATTGCGCATACGTAAAATCAAATAGGTACAGGTATATACATTCCCATTCACAGGAAACCGATTCGGTAGACTGAAACTGAACCCACGTCTGTCTCAGGACGTCCAGGAAGGATTTTAACTCGTCTTATTGAAAGAGGTCGAGTTGTCGTTGCCCCGGGCATTCAGTCTTGCACGCCTCCGACCATGGCTATGCTGTGTTTACGCCGGGGAGATTTATTACAGTTTTGCCAAAGGAGTTCGATTTTCTACTTGGTGCTTGTGACGATGACCGTATTGCCAGCTGTCTGCAGTGGTAAGTACACAGATGTAAAACAGCAGTGTGGGTTCGCAGGCTCTCACAGTAACACGTTCATGTATGTTTTATCAGAAGTTGTTCTTTGGTTGATCATTATTTAACTTTTAGTTTATATGGCATAACCGTTCTCTCTCCGTCAAAAATGAAATTAACTTCATATTGTAAGCAATGACCCCTCCACCCTAACCCCCAACCCCCCAACACACACACACACACTCCCGTGCATCTCTCTCCCTCTCTCTCTCTCTCTCTCTCTCTCTCTCTCTCTCTCTCTCTCTCTCCTCTCTCTCTCTCTCTCTCTCTCTCTCTCTCTCTCTCTCTCTCTCTCTCTCTCTCTATCCCAGGATAGATATCTACAAGTAAAGCCTTCCATTTTCAGGTAGTTTTGTCTGGAACTCATTGCCTTTAAACGTTTAATCATGCTCAGGTAAAACCCATTTTAAACGTGCTTTGCACACGCACTTCCATTCAGATTGACTTCACAGTTTGGCATATAAGAGGATTACTGCTGATAACACGTGAACGTCAAATATTTTCTCTTTCTCCTTACATTTGCTAACAGATAATCTTTTGTTATGTCGGTGTCGCTATACACTCTTGCTGCTGCTGATGCTTTGACACTGTCTTAGCTAAGTATAATATTAATGCTATGCACTCATTTATTTCTCTTGCTTTTGTATTGGTGGCAGTTACAAATTCTCCAATGCCATTTTTTTTTCTCCTTTCATTAATTCGCCTATTGTGCTTTTTTTTCCATAGTTTTTCTTCCTCTTCTTTTTCTTCTTCTTCTTCTTCTTATTATTGTTGTTGTTATTATTTGCAAGCTATGATTATTTTCCTGTTATGCTGTTTTGTTTACAGGACAGTTTGTAAGACAGGCATTGAGTTGCTTAATAGCTTTATCCTCCAAAAAAAAGTTTCATCATCTCTCCTTCTCTCTCTCTCTCTCTCTCTCTCTCTCTCTCTCTCTCTCTCTCTCTCTCTCTCTCCTCTCTCTCTCTCTCTCTCTCTCTCTCTCTCGCTCGCTCGCTCTCTCTCTCTCTCTCTCTCTCTCTCTCTCTCTCTCTCTCTCTCTCTCTCTCTCTCTCTCTCTCTCTCTCTCTCTCTCTCTCTCTCTCTCTCTCTCTAGCATAGCTGAGACTTTAGCACGCACTAATACACATGATCCTACGAAATACCAATGTTCTGAGCAACTACGATTTCACAGTAACAGTACTGCTGGTTGTGTTTTTTCACTCCCCCCAATGACTGTTTTTGACGTGGGTAAATATATATCTAATATGAAAAAGAGGTCATGTGGTTCAGATGGCATTAGTTGCGAAATTCTTAAAATAGCTCTGCCCTACATCGTTGAGTTTCTAACCTTCATTTACAATCTTTCTATTCAAAGAAATATTTTCCCTGATGAGTTAAAAGCAGCTAAGGTCATTCCTCTTCCCAAAAGCAAAAACTTAAACTCATTGAATGATTATAGACCTATCTCCATTCTACCAGTCATCACAAAACCTATTGAAAAACATATCCATACACATCTGCAAAATTTTGTAGAACAGAACTGTCTACTCAGTAAAATGCAGTCTGGGTTTCGCCCGCAACACTCTTGCCAAACTGCCCTTATACATTTCATTGATAAATGGCTTACAGGCATTAATAATTCTCAGTTATCAGGTGCAGTTTTTCTTGACCTTAAAAAAGCCTTTGATTTAGTCAACCACTCTATCTTATTAAAAAAGCTACCGATGTATCACATCGATTCCAATACCGTACATCTGATATCATCCTATTTAAGTGACAGAAGACAGAAAGTTTTGCTTAATGGTAATTACTCGAGGGAAGGTTTAGTAACGTGTGGTGTTCCTCAGGGGTCAATTTTGGGCCCATTGTTGTTCAACATATTTATCAATGATTTACCATTCTCTATCTCACATCCCGATGCAACCTGTGACTTATTTGCTGATGGCACTACCATACATACATCAAACAGCGAATTGCCAAAAATAACTGAAGTTCTCCAGCAAAGTCTTGATGAGGTTTCAAGCTAGTGCCAACATAATCATATGATAATTAGTGTCCAAAAGACAAAGAGTATGTTGATTACTTCACGCCAGAAACATCAACGTGGTCTCCTGCCCTTAACATTATACTTGAACTCTGAGCCCCTTGATCAAGTTAAAAAAAGCATCGTTTGCTTGGAGTCACAGTAGATAACCAGCTTAGCTGGGAACCACATATCGAAAACACATGCAAAACAATATCTAAAAATCTATTCCTGCTATCAAAACTAAGTCAAATAGTTAACACTGACACAAGAAGACTCTTTCCCCATGCCCACATTAAGACACACTGTGGTTACTACTCTACTATCTGGAATGGATGCAGTGAGGTACATAAAAAAAACTAGCTCATTGTATCGTCGAGGGGTAACGTTAACTGTGCCTGGTTCCTCTCCCACCGACGAAAAGTTTAGAACTATCCGACTGCTAAACCTAAACAAACAGTTCACATTTAATCGATGCATACTTATGCATAAAATTCTTCACCATAAAACCCCATCTTACATTCGTATGTTATTTTTGGATAGTCAAAGACAAAACACGAGGAACAGTTTGTTACAGCTACCATGGGCCAGGCTCGATATAACAAAACCAGCCTTTTGTTATCAGGTGCCAAATCCTGGAACGAACTACCACCACAAATTAAATCCATTTCTAACTCTAGAACCTTCAAAACTCGTTTATATAACACCTTGTTACAGTAACTTAATACCTGAACGGACTACTTATATATATATATATATATATATATATATATATATATATATATATATATATATATATATATATATATATATATATATATATATATTATTCACTGTTATTGATATGTGTGCGCATTATTTGCATCGGTTTTTTTTTCATGTTTTGAAAAAAAAAAGTTTCATCATCTCTCCTTCTCTCTCTCTCTCTCTCTCTCTCTCTCTCTCTCTCTCTCTCTCTCTCTCTCTCTCTCTCTCTCTCGCTCGCTCGCTCGCTCTCTCTCTCTCTCTCTCGCTCTCTCTCTCTCTCTCTCTCTCTCTCTCTCTCTTCCTCTCTCTCTCTCTCTTTCTCTCTCTCTCTCTCTCTATAGCATAGCTGAGACTTTAGCACGCACTAATACACATGATCCTGCGAAATACCAATGTTCTGAGCAACTACGATTTCACAGTAACAGTACTGCTGGTTGTGTTTTTTCACTCCCTCCAATGACTGTTTTTGACGTGGGTATATATATCTAATATGAAAAAGAGGTCATGTGGTTCAGATGGCATTAGTTGCGAAATTCTTAAAATAGCTCTGCCCTACATCGTTGAGTCTCTAACCTTCATTTACAATCTTTCTATTCAAAGAAATAGTTTCCCTGATGAGTTAAAAACAGCTAAGGTCATTCCTCTTCCCAAAAGCAAAAACTTAAACTCATTGAATGATTATAGACCTATCTCCATTCTACCAGTCATCTCAAAACCTATTGAAAAACATATCCATACACATCTGCAAAATTTTGTAGAACAGAACTGTCTACTCAGTAAAATGCAGTCTGGGTGTCGCCCGCAACACTCTTGCCAAACTGCCCTTATACATATCATTGATAAATGGCTTACAGGCATTAATAATTCTCAGTTATCAGGTGCAGTTTTTCTTGACCTTAAAAAAGCCTTTGATTTAGTGAACCACTCTATCTTATTAAAAAAAGCTACCGATGTAGCACATCGATTCCAATACCGTACATCTGATATCATCCTATTTAAGTGACAGAAGAC
>BTPG01000003.1:70624176-70631676 GCA_036245525.1 Semisulcospira habei | reverse complement strand
TTTTTTTTTGGGGGGGGGGGGGGTAGGGGGGGGGGGCTGGGGGGGGGGGAGTTTTTTTTAACATGCTATAAAATCAAATTAAACAAACGCCGTTTATGGTTTGAGGTGCTGGAGTGTTAATTTGATTACTGGCCGTAAATATCATTATGACTGCAACAACAGCCCAAAATAAGCCGGCGATTTATGCATTAATACGTGTTTATTCTAATTTCTATAAACTTACTGCTCTGCTTAGTGGTTTTGTCTCAAACGTTACCGCACTTTTAGGTCATCTTACATTATTTCATTATTAATCATCAGTGGTGACTGGCAGGACACGTGCGAAAGCAATAGAAGGAAAACATTGGAGCCAGCCAGCGCAGGACAAAAAAAAAACCGCGAGACAATAATTATTTCCTTAACTTCCTTAATCAATCACTCCAGGGTAAATGCGAGCACGACCCAACTACAAGAGGCAAAGACCCTCATGGGCCCAGGAATGCGGGGGCTCAAGAGGTTCTTTGCTTCCTGTTGCCCTATTCATATCCGTGTTTTTTTGGGTTGACGTGATTACTCCGTTTTGAATTTGGCCTGCTTTCAACGACATTATTTTGCTTCTGCTGTAAGTGAAGTGGTTAACGAAGTGCCATGAAGGAACATCAGGTGGCCTCCTTCAATTTACGAGAAACGAAAGACTGTGGTCGTAATGTTATCCGTCTGACACATCTAAAACCCTAAAACTAACCTGACTGATTATGTCTAATGATCGAACTTGATGATGCTGTGATTAACAAACGCCAAAAGGACAGAAACCATGAGATTAAAATTATTGTTATATTTTTGCCAGTGATTGTAATGGACTGTGAATGACCCTGTTCACCACCATGCTACTTTACTCGTCACACATACACATATATTATTATTAACACTTTCTTTTATTAAAGTCATTTCTCTTTACACATGTGTACATTTATTTTCGGATATGATACGCCGCGCTTGGTGTTGTTTATACTCCAAGAGGCATAGAGCTGCTCATGAGGATATATGCCTCTTGGAGATGTCTGGAGTGTTGTATATAATTATTCTGATTACCAACGCTGCATGATTATACTGATTATACTGATTATACGCCGTGACTTCGCTCCTTGCGTTGTTCGGAATCGTTCGTTGCGGTTAACTCTGTAGCAGTGCATTGGATGTATCTTCTTTGCACAGTCTCCTTATCGACCTGTGTGAGGTCTATGAAACGCTGATTCAGGAACATCAGGTGGCTTCCTTAAAGAAAACGAGAACAGAATGACTGTCCTAATAATGCTACTCCTTCTGGCACATCTACAACGTTACACTAACCTGACTCTGATTATAACTAATGATAGGTCTGGGTGACAGGGAGTTGTGATTAACAAACGCCAATAAGGACAGAAACCATGAGATGAACATTATGTTTGTATCTACCAGTGATTGCAACAGACTGTGAATGACCATGTTCACCACTTTGCTACATTACAAAACACACATACGCGGACATTATTATTAATTATTATTAATACATTCTTTTATTTAGGTCATTTCTCTTTAGACGTGTGTCCGTTTATTTTTAGATCTGATACACTGAGCTTGGTGTTGTATATATTACAAACGATATTTTAGAGAAGAAATATATTCATTGACCATTTTAGGGCATACACATATTACGTTACATATTGTTCAATATTTCATTTAAAAAAAGAGTGGGGTGGAGGGTTTGGGAAAAGAAACGATACAGTAGAAAAAAGTATGTCCACATTATCTTTACCAGGACGGCGCGGGATGAACTCCAATGGGCAAGAACTGTGGTAAAAATGCCAAGTACACGTGTTCCATATCTATATTTTGTTCTTCTTTTTTGTAATCACTGTGCTCACAGAGGCTAGCAGTCGGTCGTTTGGGTCAGGTTTAGTTAACACTCGTTTTTGCTTCCTGCAAATTTGGAATTATGTGTATACATTTACTGCCAGTAGTAAGAGGCGAGGCTGTGTGTAGCTCAACAGAATGATTAGACAAAGGCCAGCTTGTGTTCTCAGTGACCCCATCTCGCCTAGTGTCGTTTTCTCCCTGCTTCCCATGCCTCTGCTGCAGTGGCAGACAACTGGTCACTACATAGTACTTTCCTGGCAATATATTTTAATAATAATAATAATAATAATAATAATAATAATAATAATAATAATAATAATAATAATAATAATAATAATAATAATAATAATAATAATAATAATACATAGTATTTTTATGGCGCATTTCTCATATTTATAATATAACTCAATGCGCAGGACATAGCCGCGAACTGAACCCAGCAAGCACGCTCACGTGAATCGCGCGCATTTTCTCACACACTGTAAATAAACACAGAACATTCAAGTGGTGCTAAGGGCAAGCTCAATCGAGCTACTAAAATTTTGGAAATTTTAAATGTTTTTTTTAAATTTTTTTGATATTTGATTAAGTGGACTGAAATTAATACCGAATTCGTGGGGGAGGAAAGAGCCGGAGTATCCGGAGAATGAACCCCCGTCGGTCAACCCGAATTAATGATGACACTTACTAGAGAAGAAAAGTCCGACGCAGGCGCTTTTACCCGCTGCGCCACGGACCGCCCCGATTTTGTTGGATTTTGTTTGTTAAGTCTGTATTCTTGTAAAAGTACGATTTTTCATCTGCAAGAGGTGTTTACAACAAAATAGCGTTTAAAGTGGCCTAACTGTTGATAATGGTTTACGAACTGACAAAAGCGTATTAAGCTTGAAAAGCAATGTTCTAAATCATGGAAGAATGCTTCACCGTTTTGTAAAGCATAATGAGTTTGGTCGGGCAAGTTTTCTTTTCAAAACATGATCGAGTTTTGGCTAGCAATATTTAGCTGCGCTCAGCACTAAAATTTTTCGGGTTCGAGGGCAGTGTTCCTTGCCTGCGGAGATAGGTGGATTTGAGCGGTTATACTACTACTGTTGCTATTTCGACTTGCCGATTTTTGCAGATTTCTCTTTACAACCAGCAGTTTCAACTCTGTCATTTTTCATAGCCCTCTCTTAAACGGGAATCCCCGGGTCTGCCATTTTTTTTTCGGCTTTTATTTGTAAAGGGCGCCTCCCGTTGATCGGATCCTGCCGTTTTTCCGAGGCTTCCCATTATGAAAGGACATTTCGGGAAGTTTTCCTTTGTAAAGGGCGACTCGGACTCTGTCGTTTTTCCAAGGCTTACCTTTACAAAGGGCGCTTTGGAGAAGCTGTCTTTTACCACAGATCCTCTCAGACATAGTTATTTTTGTAGACGTTCCTTTATAAGGGCACTATGGACTTTGTCATTTTTGGCGAGGTTTCCTTTCGCGTAAAGAGCAGCCGATGAAAGTGGGGTTAAAAAAACTGACCTATAATCATATTTTGGTGGTACTTTAGTGAAGATACTTTATAGATTACTTGTCGAAAATGCCCCCCCCCCCCCCCCCCCCCCCCCCCCCCCCCGCTTAAATCCCACAGAATCGTGCGTGACATCACGCGTTTTTAGCCATAATAGACCTGTATCCACGGCATCGCTTTTACCCGCCATCTTGAGTGTTTTGGCTTGAATGACCTCAGATTTAGCATGTGACCGAGCGGACGACGCTGACTGGGCAACGGGTAGAAATGTTTCGGCGAAATGGTTCGCGAATAGAGACAGGTTCTATTGCTCGAAATGTACCGTTTCGGGTTTCGTGAAACAGTGAAATGTTGGAGAAATGTCTGAAAGTATGCTGACATTTCGACGAAATGTTTCGTTTCATTTCTCCGTGTGAGGAAGCCTATACAAAAATCGCGGCTTAACCTAGTGCATGACTTCGCTGATCTCTAATCAAAGACAAAACGCTCAACATCTGCAAGAGGCTTAAATACTCATGAGCCCCCTGAACCCTGCGGGGGCTCATGAGAATCTATTTCTCTTGTTGACTCGCGTTACCTCTTTGCTGTTACGGTTTATTCAGAATGTATGGTGTTGACGCCTACGCACATGTGTAAAACTCGCTTCATGCACTATATAACAGATTCGATGTTCCCGACAGGTAATACAGTGGCACAACAGGTATTTCTTATAGACGAGGAAGTATTTGTCTCGTTCAGGCCGGTTTTCCTACTGCTTGTGTAAGTGAGACGCTTTATTATATTAAACCAGCAAGCGGCTATAAGTGATCAATTAACACTATTACTGTTAAGAAAACTGAACAAACTGATACAACTAAAAGAGACATAGATCCTCATGCGCCCCCACAGTTGCGATGACTATCGAGGATTAATGCCTCTTCCTTACACAACTTTGTAACGATGTTTCTGGTCAACGTTTTTAATATACACTTTGCGTCACACGATGCTCAGGATGTTTTTCCCATACTTCTGATTATGAAATTAATTATATTTAAATACACTCCTTTTTCTTTTCTTTTTTTTTTTTCCAAAACAGACATGTATACAAACGAGTACACAATTTTGCAATTAGGCCTGGTTAGAAACAACCTAAGGTATTACCCTCTATCATTCAATTGAAGATATTAATCCGAAATATTAACTCATTCGTGGCCAGTCGCATCCGGATGCGCGGCATAAGCCGCGCATCCGGATGCGGCTGGCCGCGAATGAGTTAATACATTGTGTTGTAACCGTCTTTTCTAAACACGAATTTTTCCCCCGTTGTCCTCTCTGCATTTTACACGCTTGGGAGTCACCTTCTGGTCCGGACAAACATGCGAACATCCGTTATCGAATGTTTGCTTGGGATATCAATTACCTGTTTACGTGCAATTTTTTTTTATAAAAAAAAATATTTTTAAAGCTACTTGTGATGATACCTGATTGACAATACACCTCTATTGCTCGTTTTGATTGCTGACTATTTGTGCTGATAATGTGGGCTGGTCTGTGATTGTGGAACTAACAGCTGAAAACAATGATAAGAATCGCAGACACGCACAGACATTTAACTGGTAATGTCAGAATCACGGAGCTGCACACACACATTTTGTTGTACGGTCTAAAACCGCAGAAAAATAAACAATAACAGGTCTGCTGTTTTAATGATTGTGCGTGTGTGCGTGTGCCTGCGAGCGGGCGTGCGTGGGCGCGTGCGTGCGTGCGTGCGTACGTGTGTGTGTGTGTGTGTGTGTGTGTGTGTTTGTTTGTGTGTGTGTGTGTGTGTGTATGTGTGTGTGTGTGTGTGTGTGTGTGTGTGTGTGTGTGTGTGTGTGTGTGTGTGTGTGTGTGTGTGTGTGTGTGTGTGTGTGTGCAGAGTTTTACCGTGTCGCGTACAGTCCACTCTGCAAAATGCACATTTTCACAGTCCGCAGTTAAACACAACACTCCAGTGCTTGCACGCTTCATTTCACTGTCAGCCTATCAGATGAACGGATCAGTTTGTATTGCAGAATATTATCTTGAGTCTGTCGAAACGTGCTTGTTGATAAATGCAATACATATCATATCACCGGGCCATGTGGCTGTGAAATAAGGCGTAAGCACTGGCCGGGTGTGCCGGGTATTGTTCGGTCGAGGAGGACTGTCAAAACTACATAAATTGCCGAGTTAACCATACAACTTTACGGTGAAATCTATAGAAAGAAGATGCCTCTGAGCGGTGGAGGTAATTAATAGCTCTCAGACTGGAACACATTTTGATTCAAGACTCTAGATTTTATTCAAACTCATGAACATTTTAATGTGTATGAGTCTGCATAAGTAGCATTCCAGCAAGCAATCGCATCCGGGCTGTCGTCGGCGTCAATGTGCGCGGGCCGACTGTGGTCCACATCGGCTTGAGGGCGTTTTGCTGTCAAGGGTATGGCCGGACATCCACACGACTGTCTTCTCAAAACCTTCCGTCACTTACACGCTCAGTATGAAGATATTACAGCACGACACTGGTTACAGTTTAGCAGTAGAGTGTAGCTCTGTTCGGCGTCTGTATAGTCTTTCAAAAAATGCTCACAACAGGGAACAGATCTGTAACTATTTGTACTATTTAGCAGGTAAAATAAAGATATCCTTTAATGGTCAATAAATATGCGTATCTTGAATCATAAACTCGAAGGGTCCATTGAATTATTCACAAATGTCAGGCCACAGCGACTTAAGTCTGGTAAGTGTGATCTGAAACGGAAAAAAAAAAAGAAACCGATCTGACTCAAAAATGACCGTGGGACCACCATCACCACCAGAAGATCAAAGACATCGACTACATCCACTGCTTGAAACATGAACTATTTTGATTACGTGTACTATTGCACTCACAGCAACTACCCCCAATACCTTGTACTGCTACATTAATTATGATTATGGTGATGATAGCGATGGTGATAATAATGACGGTGGTGGTTATGGTTCTGGCATCATTATTATTACCCTTGAACTATCACGCTCGATCTGTTTCCAGAAGTGTTGTGATACAGTCTGCAGGGGGCAACTTCAAAATTTGCGGATTTCGGTCCTGAAGCAGAATGTGTTAAGGTGATAGCACTGTCATTTCAAACCCATGCAAAAGTTTTAGGAACGACTTTTTGAAGTTCCCTAGTGTCTGAGCCCTACACTAGACACCATGCCCTGCCCGTCCAAGCTCTCATAACACTCGTTATTACCGTTAAAAGAACACACGTATAGATTAATACTGTTATGTTTTGCCAAAATAGTCTCTCTTTTCTGCGTCCTTAAAACAAAGTGCGTGTTTAAATGGTTACAAACAGCCAAGGATTTGAAGAGGCCAGTCATTTCTGCATCGAACAGTTAAACTGAGACTGGCCTGCGCTTGCTGGTTTTGATTACACACCGTCACATCATAAAAAATGCAAAGGCGTGCCAATTTTGCAAGGCTTAGCCACCAGGGACGCGAAAATTATGGGATAGAACTCAGCACTTCGTTTGCAAGAACGAACGACTTTATATGGTGACGCAATAATAAACAATTCAAAACGTCACTAACAATATCATGTTGCATCATATCAAAACCAATCGTGAAGGGAAAATCTGTCCCTTGTGCTTGACAAAAGACGGCACTTTGGAGTAACACAAATAGGTAGGGTTGATAGACAACAGGAAGCTAAGGGTAAACAGATGGGAATTTAAAGGTTTCCATTCAATAACATGCGTGCCCAGTTAAAAAGTGCCCACTAAAAGCAGCAAGGGTTCCACTTTTTAAAAATATGGTGAAAGAAAATATGCCAGGGGAGACTGCGGAAGTGACATAATTCCATAGTTCGGAGGCCTTAACAAGTAAGTTTATAAGACGCCACTAGGCAATCATATCTTTAACGAATATCGAATTGAGCCGCACTGTAGAGCGATCGATCTCTGTTTTTGATTCAAACATCCGTCGCTTAAAATGAACACGAAAAAATCAGAAGAAAAAAAAGGTGGTTTTTGCAATTTTTGCAGGCAATATACTTAGTGAAAAAAGAAAAAGAAAACTGTTCTTACATAGAATGTACGTAAACCAAAGCTTCTGTACTAGGTTGTAACACCATTTCCT
>BTPG01000003.1:70534176-70621676 GCA_036245525.1 Semisulcospira habei | reverse complement strand
GCAAAACCTGCGCCGACTTCTATGGCTAAGTCGACGTTGACTGGACCTAAACAACATCAAAAGGAAGCTTGTTGAGAGCTGATCCGTTCACTGCCGGAGCCAGTGCAAGACGAACGCTACTCAATTGCAAGAGACATAAATCCTCATGAGCCCCCGCAGTCGCGGGGGCTCATGTGGATTTATGTCTCTTGTGAGTCCTGAGATTTTCATGCCTGCTTTTCCATCCTAGTTACATCTGTGTTTCTCACGCCAATGTCGGACAGTGTGTTTTGGTTTCACTGGCAGCGAAGGGGTTACAGCACATGAAAGTGGATGACGTTGATTTTTGGTGCTTTGTAATTAAGAATATGGCGACACCAGGACACCCTTCAGGTTACGTACAGGACTTTTACGTACAGAACCTCTGGGAATTTAGTTATAAGGGTAGACTGCACAAAGTTTGGCGAACGACAGCAAGCCCATTTTTGCAAAAAGCAGGAATTTCATTATCATCATTGACAATTCCTTTTTTCACAAAAATGGAAGTCATTTGCTGTCTTTGCCTTCATAGGCGTGTTGGAGATATGTATGAAAACAGAACATACTGTTTTGTGTTTCAAACATATTTCTCATTCACTGGCGCAGTTCTGAGACGTTGGCATCATCTAAAGTTGTCGATAAGATTGAACGAAACATTGTTAAATAGACTTATTCAAAAGAGCTATATTGAGTTCAAAGTTGAGTTGTACATGTTACAGCAAATTGAAGAATCAGAAAATTTAAATCTTTAGTTTTATCTTTTTACCGTACCATAGGCATGTTAGTTACTTCACGGACATTAACGTTGCACGCCATTTACGATGTTGATATTAAAAGAGTTAAAAGAAGACGTCAAGCTACTTACTGCCAGATGCACTCCTGGCAGTCACACGGACACGGAGCTCCACGGTGTAAGTGATTTCACCAAACGAGTTTCCGAACGTGACTCTGTACACCCCGCTCTCGCTCTCGCGTGGCCTGATGGCGGTGACTGTGCAGCGGGTCTGATACAGGAATGCAGTCGCTGCGCACTGGATGTTGATAAAGTTGGTTGACGGTGTTTTGGTAGTGCTGGTTCCGGCAACATTTCTCAGTGCAGGGGTGGGATAGGCGACGATGACAACCTCGAGGTAATGAGATTCACCAGCTCCAGTTGACATGGTCAGCTGTGTCGTGTTGTATGCGTCTTCGGGTTCACCTGATCAAAAATCGACACAAAGCGTCTGCGTTATGTCAGGTAGAAAAGGTCGATAGTGTTGCTTAACCCTTATCATTTCGGAATACACCAGTGTGTGAAATAAGTTTGACTAAAATAGTTCAAGGGTAGTGGCAGAATAGCTTGGCGCCTCTAGGCGCCAAGCTATTCTGCCACTACCCTTGAAATAATGCCTCTGTAAGTACTATTATGTAGCTTGCATATGGCATTGTACAAATTTGAAACGTTTAGCCTCAGTATGATATCGGCTAATCCGTTTAGTTCCAGCTGACGCAGATTGTGTTTCCGCCATCTTCGTGTGATCAACACCAACAAATTCTAGCTGTCCCAGGAATATGGATTCAGAGTGGTGACAGTAAGAGGCATAGATCCTCATGAGCCTCTTTGCATATCTATACCTCCTGCATTTTTCTGTTTTTTTATTATTATTTTATCGGCACTGAACGGGTTAATCAGTTAAGGTTGCTAGAGGATACATTTCTTCTTATTTCGCCACAATTTCAAATCGGGATGCCTGCTTTTTATTTCTAAGTATCTGTGTAGGATATTAAGAAATAAATACGTAAAGGAATTAAACGAGGGATATCGTGCTTCCAGAATCATCGTATTAACAATGTATTAATAATATGTATTCACACAGAATTAATTTAACCGCCTTTTCAAGCAGATTACCAACTTAAACTCAACAAATCTAATTGCGCGTATGCTGAGACTTACAATTTACAAGCAGCGTAAACTTTTTCTGGTTCGTTCCTGCGGTGTTGTTGGCGTGGCACGTGTAAGTAGCTGTATTTTCACAGGACGCGACCACAACATAATCTTGGGAAGAACCATTCTGACCAGTGGGTGATGCGGGTCGTGCCTCTAGCAGCTGCCCAGTGTCCTCTCGCACAACGTGGACGGACGGCTTTGGGTAACCACTCGTTACGCAAGTGAGAGTGACAGTTGAAGTGCTGCGCTGAACGGTGATTGTTGATTCACCTGGATAAGACCTCATTCCGAAGAACGAGATCTGTACAGGTTCCAAATCTGCAGAAAAGCAAACGGGAAATTTTCTTATGTAAAAGTTTACCACGATGAATTAACCCCTTCGCTGCACGTAGACACAATTCATCTGCAAGAGACATAGATCAACATGAGCCTTCACAGGTGCGAGGGCTCATAAAGATCTACGCCTCTTGCTGACACCACTTTGTATCAAGTCTTTGAACGGTTGGGGCTCTGCGGCTTACAATGATCAAATGTTTTACAAAAACAGTCTGCGTTCATTGGCAAGGGAAGTGTTAACAATTAAGATCAATTCGTTAATCCATTTAGCTCTGAGGCACTACAGCAGGAGATGGGTCGATCATGAAATTCAAAGGTAGTGCCAGATTAGCTTGGCGCCTGTCGGCGCCAAGCTAATCTGGCACTACCCTTGAATTATCATGGTCGATCCATCTCCTGCAACAGGTGCATAGACGTTAGATGACGCCTCTAAATTTGGGAAATACATGCGTCGGGCTGAAAGAGTTAAAATACCTGCCGCTCTACCCCATCAATCAAGTCGTCCCAGAGATCCAAGTATAGAAGAAAAGTGTAAATCACATTGTTATTAACGTATGTCTTGTGTCTTTCATTTTACAATTCTGAGATTTAAAAAGAATTTGTATAAAAACATATATGTGTAAAAGTCTTCCTTGAACAAGTTTAATACTGCTGATATTGTTGAGTTACATTTACTTTGCACGAGTTCATACAAGAAAATAGAGCACGGTGCACCTTTTCACTTACACGTCAGTTTTAAAGTATACGTCACCGTTGCTGTCGTACTCATCACTGTGTTTCTGGCTGTACAGTTGACCAACTTTCCGTCATCCTCAGGCGCACGTGGTATAAAATTACACGTTCTATTCCCGTTACCATAGTTACAGATTACTCCAGTCCAGTTGTACTGAGGGGTCGGGTTGGTGTTGGAGGCCTGGCACGACAGGGTTAGGGCTCGAGTCCCGTTGGTGGTGAAGGGAGAGGGGCCGGGTATGGACAGGTCTTTGTCTTCAGGGCCGTCTGTTAACAGTAGCAATGGAGATGAGACAGTATCCAGAAACGGAACTTCAAAGCACCAAACACGATAAACAGCACGAAAACACGTTGAAAATGCTCCCCAGTAGAGAGATGTTAACTCACTGGACACGTGTTGAATACGGATACGCGGCGATTCGCCGCGTATCCGTATTCGGCACGTCTCCAATGCGTTAACTTCATGAACACAGTAAAGGAATACCTTTGTTCCAGTGAACGACTCCATGCAGAAAAGGATTTAAACCTTTCCTTTATAAATGTTTTCAGTATATCTGACAATAATGCTGGAAATAAAAAGGACTAACTTGAAAAGTCAGAATGTCGTCAAAAGAAAGGCGTTTCTGTTCTCTTTCTCGTTTATCATGTACACACAAGGGGCGGTAGAATATTTATGTTACGTGAACCTACTGACACGGATTGTGAAAAGAAAGGTGCAAAAATCTTGGTTTCGGCATGACAACGCTAACCATGCCCAGCAGATTGCATTAACAAGTTGTCTGAACAAATGATAACCTCCTCCAGCAGATGGCTTAACCCATTTAACCTCACGGCCATATTTACCAAATTCTGGAGGTGTCACGTAACGGTTATGTACAGTTGCAGGAGATGGATCGACCAGGATAATTCAAAAGTAGCGCCAGATTAGCTGGGCGCCTGATGGCGCCCAGCTAATCTGGCACTACCCTTGAATTATCCTAGTCGAACCATCTCCTGCTGTACTGCGTCGGGGCGAAATGGGTTGACGAGTCATCGGCTTTTTGGTTCTGGATCTTGATTTTCATAAGGGGAGACAGGACTTTGTGTTAGGGCGAGGGACTTAGGGTAGTGCATTAAAAACAACTAAACAGCTTCGAAGAAGTACCCAACGGAGAAAGAAACACGCTTAGAAAAGACGGGTACAACACGGGTAAACAGCTTCGTGATACTGTCTCGCACCTTTAGTGACTTTCGTGCCGTTACTGCCGAAAACGACCTGACACACCCAACTACAGGAAGTGTAGATCATTATGATGAGAATCTACACATCTTACTGAAACCACCAATGTGCAACCAATTTATTTTTTGAAGGATGGGATCTTGGGGAACTGACAATGATTTCCTAAAAGAAACAAAAAACAAAAAAAAAAAACAAAAAAAAAACCACACACACACAAAAAAAAACAGCCTGAATCCAGAGGCAGTGATGCGGTTAAAAACTGGATAACATTCTATGTTTGGTTTGATTTGGAGGATGGAGTACGTGTCCTGCCTGTCAACAATACTGTGATTGAGTGTGAGTCTGACACAGCTGATACAGCAGGCTCCTTTCCACAGCTCTGTAGCTCCAGAAGATGATGTCATATTTATAGCTTAGATTGGGGCTTTTTGTGCGTCTCGCATTTTTATCTTCCATACAAGAGAAAGGCCGGGTTTTGAGCACCGATCACTAAATGAGTTTGCGCAGTTTGAACTCCGTCAGCCGTGGGCCTATTATACGGCTCTCAACAGCTGTTGAGTCCAGTTCAGTGCACACCGTGAACAGAGCATGAGATACACTGAAGTCACAAGGGAACTCCTATCAGCTTTACCTAGGCTTATACAGGAACTAATTCTGTAGCAGACGACGGAGGACAAATAACCATCCGGAGCATTTGAGAGCCACACTGCCTGCATCTGCATTCTATCTATCTCTATCTTGCCGACCGTTGGGGCACCACTGATGACTTGGCAACCAGCTCCCTCCATTCCTCTCTGTTCTCTGCCATTCTTAGCGTATCGCCCAGCCTCAGTCCTGTCCATTCTGAGATATTGTCCTCCCATCTTTTCCTCTGTCTTCCTCTCCTTCTTAAAATCCACAAAGACATGATAGAGGTCTTGCTGGTGCTGGAGGTACCTCTCACATAGAACTCTCAGGTTGAAGATCTGCTCAGTTGTGCTGCGCCCTGGTCTGAAGCCTGCCTGTTCCTCGACTACGATTTCCTCTGCCTGTGGCTTCAGCCTGTTCAGTCGGATCGTTAACATGACTTTGCTTGGGTGGCATATAAGACTGATCGTGCGATAATTTTGGCATTGATGTAAGTTGCCTTTTTTTGGGGGGGAGAGTTATTATAAGTGATTGGGTCCATGGTGTGGGCCAATCCCCTGACTGCCAGATCTTATTGCAGATTGTTAGTAAGGCGCTTATCATGTCTTCTCCCCCTTCTTGAACTAGCTCTGCAGGGATGTTGTCTGCTTCTGTTGCCTTCCATTTTTTCAGCGACTTCACTGCAGCCTCTACTTTTTCTCGGAGGATGGGATAGTTGCCATTGTTGGTCACGGGTGGGTTGACAAGTATGCCTGGGTCCCTTGTAGCTCGGCGGTTGTACAAATATGAGCAGTATTCTGTCCATCTCTTCAGTATGTCTTGGTCTTCCGTAAGACAGTTCCCTTCACTATCTTGAATGATCGAGGAGCGTCCTTGTTTTACACTGGTCAGGTCTTTCACCAGCTGGTATGCTTTTTTGCTAGTACTTTTCTTCAAATTTCATTCTACGTGTTCACACTGATCTTCAATCCACTTATTCTTTGCCTTTTTCATGCTTTTCTTGATATCCTGGTTAATTTCCCTGTATTGTTTAGTTTCTTCTACCTCTGATTTATCTTTCTTTAATTCTCGACGTTTGTCACATAGATCAAAGATGCCAGCTGTAACCCATGGTTTCTTTGCATGTCGGTGTTTGCCAAGGATCCCACTGGCTGTTTGGGTTACAGCAGTGTTAAATGTGTCGATCAGTGTGTCCACATCCGTGTCTTCTGCACCTAGAAGTAGCAGTGGCGCGAATTTTCGTCATATCTTTGCCTGGAAGGCTTCCGCTACCTCTGGGTCTGTCAGCTTTTCGAGATGAAACCTGATTCTGGTGGGACCCTGCTTGTTGACCTTCTTTTGGCGAGTCGGAAGGTCAACATTACTAAGTCATGGACGCTTCCAATGTCTGCTCCTGCTCCTGACACATGAAATGAACAGATACCACTGGACCATCCTGGGACTGTGCGAAGTACGATGGAAGAACCTTGGGGAAACATCAACCCAGCAAAACCACAAACTGTATTACAGTGGCAGAGAAGACAAACACGAACAGGGGTGTCGGATTTCTTTTCCACAAAGACTTCGTGAACACTGTCATGAGTTGTCGGCAAGTCTCCAGTAGGCTTATTACCATACGCTTGAGGGCAACCTCATTCAATATCACCATTGTACAAGTTTACGCCCCAACAACAGACTATGGCGATGAGGAAATAGAAAACTTCTATGACCAACTGCAAGAAGTCTTGGACCAGACCCCAAAGAAAGACATTCTTGTGGTGCAGGGAGACTGGAATGCCAACATTTAGAGGATGCTGCTAGGAACTGGAAAGGCACATGCGGACGCTACTGCATTGCAGAGACCAACGACAGAGGCGTAAGGCTCCTGGAATTTGCCAGTACTTCCTTGAGTTGTGTGTTGAAAGAAATATCTGTTGTGACACTGCATTAACTGTCGGAACATCGAATGTGTTATACAGTCCTGGAAGCGAGTTTTTAAAGTGCATACCGTGCACAGGCGTGCATGCCATACAATCTGCACACAGTGACAGCAAACAGGTAACTTGAGTCAACAAGAGACATATATGCTCATGAGTCCCCGCAGGGTGCAGGGGCTCGCTGCTTGCCTATCGATGGCTTATGAAAAAGTGAATGTTATTACTTTTGTCTGTCGAGAAAAACTGAACACGATCCATCTGCAAGAGTCATAGATCATCATGAGCCCCCGTTGCGGAGAGATAGAAGATATGGGGATCCCAGGACACACCTCCCCCCCCCCCCCCCCCCCCGTTTTATAGATTTATTATAATCAACTAACCGTTTAGACAAACGCACTCCAGCAAATACAATCGATGCTTTTATTGCCCGGCCACTTTAGTTTCACTCCGGAAATCATCTACCCCAACTTGAATATATGGGGATCCCATGACACACCTCCCCCGTTTTATACATTTATTATAATCAACTAACCGTTTAGACAAACGCACTTCAGGAAATACAATCGATGCTTTTATTGCCCAGCCATTTTAGTTTCACTCCGGAAATCATTCAAGCAACGATTTTTTATCAGCTGTCAACCCGGGATTATTAAGGCAGATCCCCCACCCCTGCGTCTAAAAAGATTATTTTCTAGTGCACAAGTCATGGGTACAATTATCAAGTTACTGTTCAAGTTACTGTCTATGTTACTTTTTGGATGTTTTTAAGTAAATTACAAGTACTTAATAAGGTACATTATAAACCTCTAAGTAACTTTGTAAGTAACTTTGAAGTTAGTTGCCATAAGTTCTTTTAAGTGACTTAAAACAAGTTCTTATAAGTGACTTAAGATAAGTTTTTATAATTTCTTATAAGTTCTTAACCCAAGTCAGCAAGATACTTGGACAGATTTCCGAATTTACAAGGACAATAAAAAAACTTTTTTTTAGTAATAGTCTGGTGGAGGGGCAGATGGTGTTAAATAGGCAGGGGTGAAAGGCATGACATCTCTTTGCGAAGAGTATAATAAAAATAATTGATTACCAAAACATATCGTTAATCGCTTGTAAGTCCTTGAACCTTTTTTATAGTTTCTTTTACACCTATCGTTTTTCCTTGTTCTAAAAAAGATTTTTTTAGCTCTTCAACGTTCACAGGTTGACTACGCATGTTATTCTGTATTTCAGACTTTTGTTGTTTATAGTTGGCCAAATCATCCTGAACTCTCTTAAATTCAAGATCATCAATTTTATTATCTTCCAAAGCTTTACTGATAATAAGTTTTATACTGCTCAGCTTAGCTCCAGCGAGTGTACTCAAGGCTTCATGCTTCTGCAACTTTGTATAAAATTTTTTGTTAAGGGCTTCCAAACCAAAGCATGCCAGACTTGTGACAAGGCCAACACCTTCAATAGCAATTCCTATGACACTTCCCACTCCCGTTGCAAACAGAGCTATACCTCCTACAGATAATCCAGCTGAAACCATACCCACGGCCATTGATGTGTTGTGTACAGAATTGAAAACCATTTTATATCGTCTTTTGCACCGGGAGTATTTTGCTTGTTCTTCTTCCAAATACTTCAATGCTTCGGTAATATTCATTAAACAGAATGAGTCTGCCTGTAATGTTTTATCTGGAACAATAGGCGCAGGCAGCTCAGGTTGTATTTGCGGATACAAGTTCACTATTTTTTATGACAAATATTTTTTTAATATTTAATCAGCAACTACATTTTGCAACTCTTCAAGAGTATACAATTTGCTAGCATAGTAAAACGAAACAAGATCTATGTGTTCCAGTTTTATGAAACTTAGAAAAACTAAAGTTGTTTTATCGATCACTATTTTAACAGCAGGATTACTACTGGATACTTCTATTTCTGTGCCTTTTCTAATAACAATAAAGACCTTTGTTGACTCTTTTACTGTGTCATCCCACATAAGTTTGATTCCCTGTGCATTATCAGCTTCTTTGGCTGCATCCACAGATCTCATGATAATTTCAAATACTATTGTCGCTTCTCTAGCTATGGTAAAGTTTGCTGGCACAAACACAACAGAAGTATCTGATCTACCTTTCCTATTTGTAAGAAGATACCTCCATTTCTCATACTCTTGCACTTTTAGTTTTTCTCTGCTATTGTTGTTTGTGGCAAAGCTCAGAACAAGGCTCACAATCAATGGCCCAGAGTTAACAACTTTCCTAAATACTAAGGCACCTTCATCATCAGTGTATACATAAGGACTAATAAATTCAAACTTTATGTCCCAGTTAATTGTTGGTAGAGGTGTAGGCACAAGCGAAACTACCCACTTATTACCCACATGTTTTAAGTTGTAGGGCACATTATTTACAGGAGTAGGCACAGTGACATCATGCAGCTGACCAAGTTTAGGAATTGGTCTCTCGGTGCCTTCTTTCATGTCATTGATTACTTTCCGCTTGTACATGCCATAGGAATCAAGTTCAAACACATACACTTCACCAATCTCACCTTCTTTTTTCAAAATCCTGCATGTCAGCCAAATCTTTCAACTCTATTACTGGACAGGCAACTGGTGTAATTCTCGGCTTTGGACCAAGACCACTCATTTTTTATTTAACAAAAATAAAATTTATTTAACTTCCAACACAACATAAAAATCATGCATCACAACTGGTTTGTCATCCTGATTAGTTACAGATAAACACAGTGATTCAAAGAAACTAAAACCTAATTTTTTAAACTGAGAATTAGGAAGTCTAGCAACCACACTTTCACAATATGGTGTAGTTCCAGTCGGCAAGCATCTTAACAAAGTTGAAGGCTTTACATTGTGTACATTTTTAGTAGTGTTCAGTTCTTTTAAATAAACATTTAGCACTGTGTGTACTGACAAATGAACAGGATATCTGCCAGTTATTCTTGGTTTTTTTGGTGATAGTAGACGTCCATCTGATTGTGACCAATCTTTGTCTAGACATGTTATTTTTTTACCTAAAAAACCAAGTAATAATAAAAGACTAATTGATAACGAAAACTGACCACTTTTCGGAAATTCAATTGTAACAAGTAAATTAGCTGGGTTTAAAGTTGCTTTAATTTTAAATTCATTTTGAAGCCATTCAGCTAAAGAACAAATGTCATAATATCCAGCTCGTAAAGTATCACCCTTTTCTAAACCATCAAGAGTTCCATCTGTTATCATCTGTTACATTAAACCACTTTACTGTATAAAACATTCCATGGATAGCTACAGCCTTGCTACCATTACGATTATCAATCCCATTAGTTAACCACACTGGTTTACTTGTGTCAAGATTTGTTAAGGTAATAAACATTTTTATTATCACATAAAAAAGCATGGAATTTAAATCACCAACCATTACCACTACAAACGCATTTCAATTTAATGTGGATGCCAAATATAATGTCGCCCTTACTTATGAACAGAAAATAATTCAACTAAATCAGCTTGATATAGCTTTGTCCGAAGTTGATTTATTTCAAGTGAAAGTACCAAATCCGTATGATCATTACATAAACCCTCCAATAACAGATGATGCAACTGCAAAAAAGTGGTCCTCAAGCCCACTATGGATGTTTCAAAACCAACTTAACTTTGCCATACTATGTTCAACGACTGGCCGTGGCGTTTCTTTTACAGACCATTTGAATCACCCAAACAAACTGATTAAGTCTGTCTATCGTTTCCACACATATTACCAACTTAGAAGAATACTGTCAGAACTGCATACCCCACTGCCCACTGAATCTAGTTTTAACCAGTTTAATAATCCCATGGATATGAAAGCATTTGAACGCATTTGTAATGAATTTAACATCAGTACAAAGTATGACTTTACACAAAAACTTGATGATCACAAAGGCATGGGTACATTGTATTATGCTATGAGTCACAGACAATACCCTCAAGATTACAGGCCTCCCTACTCTTCATTCTCATCAAAATCTGAAGTCTGGTTAGGCTCAACAGAACAGAAACAGTCTAATGCCTGGACCACATTTGTCTTAGACAGGAGTGATGGGTTTACTCAAGCAGGAGTCGAACGCATTAATGAGTCTATCAGAACGTATGTGTGGTGTATATTGGTGCACAAGCTCAAACAAAATCAAACATCTTAAACGGTAGTGGGAAATTTGAAGCACAAAAACAGTTTCTGGCAAACCTGGAAGATTCAATTAACTCAGTTGTAGATCTCCCATCAAGCATACAACACTACCAAGACGTTCTCAGATATGCTAGATCGAAAGTTGACTTTGTAGTTGGCATCGGGTTATACATGTTACCATCAGATCTTCAACTCCAAATGGGTACAATAACAAATTATAATAATGAAATAATTGTTGCTGGACGTGATCAGAAATTAGTTTTCAATCAATCTGTAAACTTGAGTCCATCAACCACACACCTACAACCATTAATAACGCCAGTAACACCACAACCTATACAGGCAGCACCTACACCAGCATCGACATCGACACCAGTACAGTCAGTAAACACACACGAGTCAGAGAGAACTGCATTGGTAATTGGCCTTACTGGATTAGGAATGTTACTTCTTTACCTGTTTCATTAAATAACCTATAATTAACCCTCCTACTGTCACCAAAAAGACCCAAACATTCTCTGCCATAAACCCTACTACCTTTGCTGCTGTACTGATCAACCAACTGACAACACTCCCTATTATGCCAGGCAAAGCATCCATTGCTTTCGCTGCCAATTTCTGAAGCAAGTCTGATATATGAGACAACTGTTTTTTTACCCACGACTGTAAATCTTTTGGGTCTGATGGAACTGGAGGTGTTAGAGGGGCTGGGGCGCTACTACCACCCGTTACAGCTAACACAACAGTACTGATAATAAATCCAAGAGCAGTAATTAAACTTGCAATAGTGATACCCTGCTCTCTGAAAAGTGTTTCCAATCTCTCAGCTAATGTTGTGTCTTCGTGAAGTATTTTCTGAATAGTTTCTCTAATTCTGTTAATTTGTGTTTTCAGTTTTTCTTTTCCAATTTCAATCACTTCTAGTCGCGCTGATCTTTCTATCTGCAAATCATTTAATCTGTGTTGTATTCTTTGTTTCATTTCTGTGTCATAATTCCCATTGTCAGCTGTAGCCAGTTTTTCTTTTTCTCTTTCTATGTGTTTATCAAGCTCCCCTAGTTTGGCTACATTATTCACAAGCTCACCTCTGATTGACTGCAGTGTTTTATCCAAGCCTGCTAACTCCCGCATTGTCAAAGGAGAGTCACCAATTGTTTTCATAGCCTCATTTATTTGTCCCTCTGTAAATGAAGTTTCTTGTATTACTGTGTTTGCTACTTCTGGCAGTCTTGTTACTTCAGTCATTTCAATTTCTTGATCAGTTGGTAACCTTGTTTGTACATCATGAAGAGCACTAGCAAGTCGAGGTGGCAACTTTTTATCTCCAATACCAAGTTGACGCAAGGCGCTAACACCGCCTTCACTTTTGATTGTACTTAAAGCTCTAAACTTACCAGGGTCTCTTTTGTTAGTCAATTGTACTTTTCCTTTGTCAACAGTGTTTAAATATAAATGACCTTTTTCATATTCAAACTGATTAGGATCTATTTCATCTGGGTGGTCACCAACACTATCATAAAACGAGTTCACTTTGCTTAGTAAAACTTCGCGGTTCCCTCTACTTATAATATCCATTGAACTATTAACTGTTGCACCAGTATCATAGTTATTCCTGGCATCCATTTCAATATCATGACCAAATCCTCCCGCTTCCATTGTTTTATTAATTTAATTATTTTATTGTGCATAATAAAAAAATGACACAGTCCTACGGATCAAAGTTAGACCCATATAGAAAACAACGTGAACCTCTTGGTGTTAAGGGCATTCGGCAATCAATTGTTCTCACAAACAATCCTAGTACTATAGACCAGACCCAAACCCTTACTGTTAAGTTTCCTAACCTAGGTCCCAGTGACGTTATTGTTCCTGGTACTGCATGCCTTGCATTTAATGTTGAACTTTCATCAGACACAGATGACAAAAGAACACTAGTTAACAATCTAGGTAGAGCAATTATTAAGAATATTAAAGTTAAACTTGAAGGACAGGAAGTGTTTAGTCTTGATGATGCTGATGTGTTTTACTGTTACAAAGATCTTTGGCTTACAGGACAAGAATGAGAAGAGTGATATACAAGGTTCATTAAGTTCTTTGTGTCGCTCATTTTCTTAGGCAATAAAAATTAAAATAATATTTTTATTTACTCCATATAAAATGGGTCACCGGCTTTGGGTGTTACTGGTAATGTGGCGACTTCTGGTTTTGTTTTTGGAGTGTGTGATTTTTTGGACACTGTACGAGTCTGTGGTTTGTATTTTTTGTATAATTGGTAACCTACATAACCAAATCCGACAACAAATCCGGCAACTATATATTTTGTTGTTTGAGGTTCGGGGTCAGGGTTAGACTGGGTTGTTTGTCTCTCACTTTGATGAGGGAGTGACGGTATTGACACAGGTCTTGATGGTGCTGACGGTGCTGACGGCGGGTCAGTTACATGAGCCTTTTCTGTTTGTGCTTGAAGCTGTAATTTTTTTTGTCTGTTATATTCGGCTAATCTTTTTCCAGCCTCAACTCTACCAGGGCTTTTAGTCTTAGTCACTGTTGGAACCTGTGTCAAGACAGGGTCGGGGTTCTGTTGTGGAGTCGTCTGGGTTTCGTCCATTTTCTGGACTAGCAGTAGCTTATTCTATGCTAGGAAAAAATCTACTCAAAATGAAATCAGCAGACTTGAGTAGACTAGACTTTGAAGACAGCGCTAAGCTAATTGCAGTTGTTACTGCGTTAATTGCGACAAAAGATTTTCTTGTCAAGCAAGGAATTATTCCAGAAAATGTTTCTATGTAAATAAAATAAGTATGGCGATGATAGCTATTATGATTGGTGGTGCCATGGTCAATGCACTTGCTTTCAGTGGATCAAACTATCTCTTTTCAAAAATGGGTAGAGAGGAATCAGCAGAAGAAATGAAACGACACAATGAGGCATCTGAGAAACTCGCACAAGCGCAACAAGAATATGAAAAGAATAGAATTGAGAAACTTGATTTTATTAATAAAAAAGCTGAGGCTTGAAGGCCACGCACAACATACATTTTCTAATGTCGATGACGCAATTCGTGAGTATTTTCTCGTCACTGATAATGACATGTCTATCCCTAAACCAAAACTAAGTGACTATTACAAACCGAGTACAGAACAGAGAAATGGTGAGATAATCTTTGTTCTAGTGGGAATGACATTTGTATTTTTTACGGGACTTTATATTGCTAGAAAAAATGACAGATGCGAAACTATCAAAAATATATTACTCCCCATCAGGGTATTGGAAAGGACAAACAGCTATTCAGAAATTACATGCCTCTGTAGGCAGTGATATAACACTCAATCAAGTCAAACAATGGTTACAGAGACAAGCAATTTGGCAGATATATTTACCTGCTCCAAGAAAAATAACAAGACCTCATTTTGAAAACACAACACCAAATGACACACATCAAATGGACCTACTGTTCTTACCCCATGACACAATAAGAAAGAAATGATACACATACGCATTAACTGTCATTGACATAGCTTCAAGGTACAAAGACGCTGAACCCATATCTGACAAAACAGCCAGTACAGTTGCTACAGCGTTATCAAAGATATATAGTCGAGGCCCTTTAAAATACCCCAGACTTGTTCAAGTTGATGACGGATCAGAATTCAAAGGTGCCGTTAACCAGTTATTTGCGAAGCATGGCGTAATAGTCAGACGAGGCATTCCAGGCGTGCACAGATCACAGGCAATTGTAGAGAACTTTAACAATCAGTTATCAGAGAGACTTTTCAGCTACCAGTATTCAAAGGAACTCATGCATGACACCCGGAACACTGAGTGGGTAAAGAGATTACCACATGTGATAAAAGCAATGAACAATGAAGTCATGTAAAACCTGCTGATGATATTAAATTGAAAACAATTACAGAACCAAAAACATGACCAACCCCAGCACCCGACACAAGTTTATTTACTAAACAGGTGAAATATTTATATCAACCCGGAGAATCAGAAAACGATGTGAAGTGCAGAGCAACAGATCCAATATGGTCTACATCCGTACACAATATTTTAAAAATAGTCCCCTGTAATCCATCCATTTATTATTTATATGAGCCTGCGCCACAAAGGGCATTTGTCAGAGAAGAATTACAGATTATTCCCCCAGACACCGTTACTCATTTCAGTAACTAACTCATCAATTAATTCATCAACCAGTTTATCAGCTATTTCTTCAGATAACATGAGCCTGTAATGACCTGGTGCATAAGCCTTGTCCTTACTATGAAACACACGTTTCGAGTCCCCAACTGCAAGTGACTTTTTATGTGTTTGGATCATTTCTAAATTATGTTTGTTTGATCTCAGTGTCTTGTTTGGATACTCAGGCATCAGTTTTCCATCTAATACTTGCTTGTAGTGTTCATGTCGAATGTCTTTATTTTTTATTGCTGTTTTTATTTTTTTATTCCTTTGGCTTTTGACTGACTACCCTTCTGGTGCAGTATAGAATACATTTTTGATCTCAGTCCAACATATTCAACTATTGGCACACCATTTAGTTCATCCTTAAACTTACCAGGCACTTTCTTGTTTTGTGTGCTGTACAGTAGATGGTCTTTAGGGTAGTCAGATGTGTCATACATGTGTAACTCTGTTTTCATGTCTTCATAAAAGTCTTCAGTAGGCACGTCTATGATCATAGAGTCAGTGTCAGTGTATAACAGACGGCACTCAGGATACTTTGGTTTGAAGTAATCATAATAAAATTCAAGCATCAATAATTTTGATAACTCAAGAAATGCCATACCAATGAATACTGGCTTGTCCAGTTTGACAATCTTTTTTTTTGAGTGACACTGCATACAATGATGAATGAAACTCCTTGTACCCTGTGTACTGTGGCTTACCTGTAAGTTTAATTGCACCCGATTCAGTTGTGACCAGTCTCACATCTTTTCTGTGATGAGGATTTTCCATTGTCTTGCCAAAACAGGCATTGTTCATAAGCTTAAAGAAGTCTTTGTCAAATGCACTGTTGCCGTCTCTGGCACGCAATGTTGTGTTCTTCTTTAGGTAATCTTTCATGAAAGCACTCTGATCAAATTGAATTCCTCTGTGAACTTTCTTTAGTACTAACCCTTGTCTGATGTAAAACTGTAACAAGCGGTAGTGACAAACGTAAATGAATTCGTCATTCAGATTTGGTACAAGTTTAGTGTCTTCTTTTATCCCTGTCATACTCATTTTCTCAACAGCTAAGGGATAATCATTATGGTAATCATGTAGATGGTGTGGGTACTCTAGGTCTACTTCAAATATCCAACCCTTTGCGTCATTTCGGTCAAGATTCATAATATTGTTTGTTAACCCTGACTCTGTTACATCATACTGTGACAAATCATGCAGACAAAAGTTTTTCAAGGGCAATAACTCACACATTGCCCAGCCATACAAATTGTTAGCGTCCAAGTACGTAATGAATGACCTTGACCCAGGGCTTGAGGGGTCAAACCCCTTGTTCGGGTCGTCCAGATATTTATTATTTGCTCTGGTGTAGTTGTTCGCTGCAATACTAATGCCTCCCCTCAATCCACGTTCCACCATTTCACCCATCGTATAATCAGACAACAGGTCTATAAATATCTTACTGGATTTTAAAAATACATCCCATGTCATGCCAGGACTAGTTATGTAACAGGCTGGGTCAAGCCTGTAATGTAACAAACCCTTTTCACGGTAACTTTCAAATACGTCTGCTAGCAAACAAACGTCAGCTTTCAAGTACTGGTCGTGATAGTCACCAATCATTTGACACCCTAGTTTATCCCACGCATCAAGAGCGTGTTGGTATTCAGAGTCAGAAATACCTTTACCATTAAGTGTGGAATAAAATTTCTCTTTTGGAAGTAGTCTCCTTTCCTCAAACACAACCCAGTGATCAATGTACTCATAGGGATACACACCTTTCTTAATCAAGTCTGGTTCAAAATATTTACTCGTTATTGGATACTCAGTCAGTCCTTCTGCCAGACTAGCCAACCCTAAAGACAAATGTTGCATAGAGTCATAAAACGCTAATTTATCTAATCTAAAAGTCAAATACTTTTCAGTTGTCTGTGCTATACAATTAATGTTTTTTGTAAGACTCATTTACAGCCTGCATGATGATGTGTGAATCATATCCTTTGAGATTGTGAAAAAAGATTGGTAACTTATATGTCTTAGGATCTGTTTTTAATAATATAATAAGTTACAATTGTTATGTGCAGCACCTCTGTAACGCCCAGTTATGTGATCATGGTCACGAACTTTATTACCCTGGAGGGCTTGTTCACAAATCCAACACGTCACAGCTGTATCAAAATTTAGTTTGTCTTCTTCTGTCATCACCAAAGGCATCTGACATGTTGTGAGATACTGTACTACCTGACTATACAGATGTCTCATTTCTGTTAAAAACAGACATGCTGCATTTTCACCCCTGTAGATAACAGGCTCTGAATGCTGTCCGTCTGACCTAACAATAATGTATCCAAAAGAACACACCACTTGGTCACTCAACTTTATAGTCTTTGGTAATGATTCTGGAACAGGACCCTCATACGGTACTACCAGTGATTCAAAATCAGCATACACTACAAACGGCAGCTTTTGTTGATTCCCATAGTTCTTAAAATATACTTGACTACCAGGATCTGGATACTTAAGTACAGTTTGTATGTCATCAGCGGATCTACAATGCAGTACATGTTTCTGCGCTACTGAAATAGAAGAAAATCTTTGTAAACATTTCTTACACACTTCCTGTTTGCCATTGTGTTTTGTTGTATGCCCATGAATTAGTCGTGACATATTTCTGATAATTGTGTAGTGGAAGTTATTGCCATCACCGGCAGGGCCAATTAGCAACATGTCAACATGTTTATCTTCTGACTGTCCATATGTTGGAGCAAGTGGTGATACTCTAATGGGTTGTAACTTGTCAACAGACTCATTATCCCACACATACACATTTACAGATATACCAGGATTTAGTTTTTCAAACAAGTCTATGTCCTCTTTTTTAACAGGGAACTCAATGCCACTGAAGTTGAGTGTAGTTAGATACACGTTCAGGTTTTGATTTTATAAAGTGAAGTTTAGCAAACACACACCACATGAAACAATGGTGGTCATTGTTCTGTATGTTAACGACAGCCTTTTTGTTTGCAACCTCTGTTGGCAGTGGTATCCATGATTTACCTAATATAGGATGATACCTTGACTGCTTTAGTTGTAGTTCATGTACATGTTCTTCGTGCCAACCAGACCCTTTCATTTTTGCACTGTCAATTGCTTGGAGAAAGTCAGGTAACAGTCTGTCTCTAAACACGTTCTCTAATTCTCTTCTTGTGTTAACTGTGTGTTGTCTTGTTGATATATATGATACAATCACTTCACTGTCTACTCTAGTAAATTCTATTTTAGCAACAATCTGTATCTTCACACTGCCTGTAAGAAGATTATCTTGTATGACAGAAAAAGAGTCTTCTATTGATTCATAAACATTATTAGTATTAGATATAGGCAAGTCTGTTGTGTGAAACACATTACGTAGGCTTGATGAGCCTGATGAGCTTTGAGCATTGTCCGCCATTTTTATTTGACCGACAAAATAATAAATACAAAATATTACCGCTGGCTCACCTTGTGTAATACCACTTTATTAACTGTAACACTGTTAATATAAACATTTAGTTTACGTAGTTGATTAAATATGCTATAACAAACTTCCCCTAACCAACCATAGTTGGTATCATCAACTTTAAAAGTAGGTGTCTTTAAATCAACTGTCATGCACTCCACATCTGGAAGCTCATCAACATAATCCAAAGTCACACTATATGTAGCATATATTTCTGATTGTGCTGAAAGGCTTATGTAAGTCTGTTTGAGTGATGTTATTAAATCAGTAAAGTGCACAACATCTTTGAAACAGTGTGAGATATCAATCACTTGTATGATTTGTCCGTCTGTCATTTTTATTGGACAAACAAATGTATCAATTAATTTACTAACCCATACCCTGTGGGCTGATCTGTCTTTAAAATGAGCTTTAGTTGCTTAGTTGATTTCAGTTTATTTTTTACATCATCCCATTAATGCTTATTTGGGATGACATCGTTCTCTCTGAGACAGTCTTCAAAGCTGTCACGATCCTTACAGTAAAACAAACAGATAAACTTTAACTGTTCTCGAAAATCTTTCAGTACAGCATTATATTTTTGAGTTAGAATCCATACACTAACATTTACATGTCTGCCGCTGAAGGCAAGTTTTGCTAATGTGTTTCTCTTCTTGGCAATGTCTTTCTCTGCAGAACAGTCATCAACTATAAACAAAGTTGGTTGTCCTCCAAATTGTTTTTCAAAATACTGCAGGTAGTCATTCAGTTTGTTCTCAGGGTCGACTAAGTATATGTTGCTGTCAGTCCAAATAAATAAACGGTTGTGATAAGCTTTGTTGTGTTTGATTGTAGGACAAAATATTACTATGTTTTCCAAATGGTGGATGTATCTTGTTTGTAAGAGATTAAGTACAAATTCAGTTTTCCCACATTCTGTGGCACCACAAAACAATTCACAGTGTGGGTCAAGTGTCATTAAGTTCATTTTAATATACAATATAATTTTAATATATGTGTCCACTTAGTCTGCACTCTTCTATGTGCAGCAGTGCGTCATATATCAGGTACAAATATATATTTTTTGCTGCAGCAGTTTCAACCTTCTTTTGTATCTGAATTGTTATTCCATCACTGCCGTTCTCAACTTTTCGACCTGACCCATGAAGGTAATCATCATCTGTACTGCGAAGGTCTAACCAAAGTGCATATTTATTTGTCAGGTATTGTCCGATCCTAACGTCATACAGATGTAAATCTTAACACACAATGTTTGCTGATTTATCTCTAATCCTTCCACCCGCAAAGTATTTTGTGATCTCGTCGTAGTGTTGATAAGGTTGCATTCCAGAAGCGTACACTTGATTAGGATGGCCTTCGATTGTTCAGGACAAATGTGTAATCTTTGGATTGTAGAATTTTTCTGAATCCATTTTGTATGGGTCTGCTGGTTCAACAAACAACATGAGTATACCTTTCAGTGACTTGGCAGGTGTGTTCAAGTTTATGTTCCACATCGGGTCGCTCTTGTCTTTATTGATTAAACTATGTCTAATCACCCTGTCATAATAAATTGGCAGTTTTGTCTTGTACTGATTTTGAATGAGAGTAGCTAAATAATCATGTGTGACAATTTCATATTCGAAGGAAATGTTAGAGATCTTGTATGTTGCATTTAGATCAGATGATCTTATAACTTTGGAGTAATCATTGAAGGTTAGTTCAAAACTCAGACGGTCATTTAATGCTCCTTGGTAATAAGGCAAATGTGCTGTGAGGATTTCAAATTCAAGTGGAATGTAAAATCCGGTTCCATATGTTTCTGCTATAATAACTTCCTTGGCTACCCCAGTAGTTACCTTATCTCCGGCATCGATTCGAAGTTTGGTAATGTTATCAGACTGTATGCCTTGGTAAATACGATCTTCTCGTTCTTCTCTTGTGAGCCAAAGATCTTTGTAACAGTAGAACACATCAGCATCGTCAAGACTAAACACTTCCTGTCCTTCAAGTTTTACTTTGATGGTCTTAACAATTGCTCTGCCAAGATTGTTAACTAATGTTCTGTTCACATCAGCGTCTGATGTTAGTTCAATATTAAATGCAAGGCGTGCAGTGCCGGAAACAATAACGTCACTGGGACCTAGGTTTGGAAACTTGACTGCAAGAGTTTGGTTCTGGTCTATGGTACTTGGATTGTTTGTGATGACGATTGATTGCCTAATGCCCTTAACACCGTGAGGCTCACGTGGTTTTCTGTATGGGTCTAACTTTGATCCGTAAATCTGTGTCATTTTTATTATGCACAATAAAAAATAAAAAATTAATAAAACAATGGCAGCGGGAGGATTTAATCATGAAGATTTTGAAATGGATGACATAATTGTCTCAGATACCAGTATCACAGATATGACTGGAATGGTAACTACTTCTAGTATGTATCACGAACTGTTAAAAGACAAAGTAAACTCATTTTATGACAGTGTTGGTGTGCGCTCAGATGTAATAGATCCTAATCAGTTTGAATATGATAAAGGACACTTATTTGTAAAATACAGACAGAGGGAAAATAAATCTAACCCATAAAAATAACACTGCTAAGTTTAGAGCTTTAAGTACAATTAAAGGTGAAGTTGGTGGTGAGGCAGCACTGCAGTGTTACCTTGGTGTTGGTACTAGTAAGAAGTTAACACCACAACTTGCTACTGTGCTTCATGACATGCAAAAAAAGTTGCCAACAGGGCAAGAGATTGAAATGGCACCAGTAACAAGCCTACCAGAAATAGCAAACACAGTGATACAAGAAACCTCATTTTCTGAAGGACAAATAAATGATGCTATGAAAACAATAGATGATCCGCCTTTGTCAATGCGGGAGATTATAGGGTTGGATAAATCACTGCAGACAATAAGAGGTAAGATGGTAAATAATGTAGCCAAACTAGGTGAGCTTGATAAACACATAGAACGTGAAAAAGAAAAACTGGCTACCGCAGACAATGGAAATCTTGACACAGAAATGAAAGAAAGAATCCAACACATATTAAATGATTTGAAGATAGGTTAGAAGTGATTAGTATTGGGAGGGAAAAACTTAAAACCCAAGTTAACAGAATTAGAGAAACTATTCAGAAAATACTTCACGAAGACACAACATTGGCTGAGAGACTTAAAACACTTTTCAGAGAACAGGGTATCACTATTGCTAATTTAATTACAGCTCTTGGATTTATTATCAGTACTGTTGTGTTAGCTGTCTCCAGAGTTGGTGGCGCAAGCGGTGGGAGTGCAAGTGTTAGCAGTCCAGCACCGCCAGGTCCACCCGGCCCAACGGCTCCCACAGACCCAAAAGATTTACAGTCGTGGGTAAAGAAACAATTATTACACATATCAGACTTGCTTAAGAAATTAGCTCTGAAAGCAATGGATGCTTTGCCTGGCATTATAGGCACGGTTGTTAGTTGGCTTATTATTACTGCAGCAAAGGTAGTTGGATTTATGGCAGAGCATGTTTGTTTTTTTTGGTGACAGTAGGAGGGTTAATGGTGGGTTATTTAATGAAACAGATCAAGAAGTAATACTCCTAATCCCTTTAGGCCTATTACCAATGCAGTTCTCTCTGACTCATGAGTGTCAGGGATTGGTGATGGTGAGTAAGGTGTAGGGGTTGGGACCGGGGCTGTTACTGTCTCTACGGGTGATGTCGTTACTGGTGCTGGTGCCATTAATGGTTTTAATGTCTGTACATGTGTGGTTGTGGCCCCCAAGTTTACAGATTGATTGAGTCCTAATTTTTGACCAACACCTGCAACAATAATTTCATTATTATAATTTGTTATTATCCCCATTTGTAATTGAAGGTCTGATGGTAACATGTATAACCTGATGCCAACTACAAAGTCAACTTTTGATCTGGCATATCTGAGTACGTCTTGGTAGCGTTGTATGCTAGATGGGAGATCTACTGTTGAATTAATTGAATCTTCTAGGTTTGCAAGAAACTGTTTTTGAGATTCAAACTTTCCACTTCCATTCAAAATGTTTGATTTTGTTAGTGATTGAGCACCTAGTATACAGCAGACATATGTTCTAATAGACTCATTTACGCGCTCGACTCCTGCTTGAGTAAACCCGTCACTTTTGTCTAAGATAAATGTGGTCCACGCATTAGACTGTTTCCGTTCTATTGATCCTAACCAGACTTCAGATTTAGATGAGAATGAAGTGTAACCGGGGTAATAATCTTGAGGATATTGTCTGTGACTCATAGCATAATACAATGTACCCATACCATTGTGATCATCAAGTTTTTGTGTAATGTCATACCTGGGGCTGATGTTAAATTCATTACAAATCCGTTCAAATGCTTTCAAATCCATGGGGTTGTTAAACCTGTTGAAACTGGATTCAGTGGGTAATGGTGTATGAAGTTCTGACAAAATACGTCTAAGCTGGTAATAAACATGGAAACGATACACAGACATAATCAGTTTGTTTGAGTGACTCAAGTGGTCTGTGAATGAAACACCACAGCCTGTAGTTGCACATAGTATGGCAAAGTTAAGTTGGTTTTGAAACATCTGTAATGGACTTGAAGACCACTTTCTTGCAGTAGCATCATCTGTTATTGGAGGGTTTAGGTAATGGTCAAACGGATTGGGTACTTTGACTTGAAATAAATCTTGTTCACTTACAGCAATATCGAGTTGATTTAGTTGAATTATTTTCTGTTCATAAGTAGGTGCCACATTGTACTTGGCATTCACATTAAATTGAAATGCGTTTGTTGTGGTAATGGTTGGTGATTTAAATTCCATCCTTCTTTTTTTATGAGATAATAAAATTGTTTATTACCTTAACAAATCTTGACACAAGCAAACCGGTGTGGTTAACTAATGGTATTGATAATCGAGATGGTAGTAAGGCTGTAGCTATCCATGAAATGTTCTACACAGTAAAATGGTTTAATGTTACAAATGGTACAGATTATAAAGTATTTTTTTATGATATGACTGAAACTTTACCAGCTGGGTATTATGACTTTTGTACTATAGCTGAATGGTTTCAAAGTAATTTTAAAATTAAAGCAACTTTAAATCCAGCTAACCTACTTGTTACATTAGAATTTCCAAAAGGTAGTCATTTTTCTTTAACAAATGCTCTTGTAAATTTACTTGGTTTTTATTGCACATTTATAAAATTTCCAGATGATGAAGATTGGAAACTGACAGATTTAAAACTATTTGCACCCAAAAAAACAAAAAATAACTGGCAGATGCCCTGTTTATTTGGCAGTACACACAGTATTTAATGTTTATTTGAAAGAACTAAACACAACTGAGAATGTACACAATGGAAAGCCTTCGACTTTGTTGAGATGTGTACCAGCTGGAACTGCACCCTATTGTGAAAGTGTTGTTGTTATATTTCCTAATTTGCAGTTTAAGAAATTAGGTTCTAGTTTCTTTGAGTCACTGTGTCATCTGTAACTAATCCAGGTGTAATGCATGATTTTAGTGTAGTGTTAGAAGTTAAATAATTTTATTTTTGTTTATAAAAAAATGAGTGCTGGTCCAAAGCTGAGAACCATCATACCATTTGCGCTGACATACAGGATTTTGAGAAGGAGGGAGAAATTGGAGAAGTATATGGTTTTGAACTTGATTTAACTGTCATGTACAAGAGGAAAGTAATTGTTGACATGAAAGACGGTGAAAAACAGATTCCTAAACTTGGTCAGCTGCGTGATGTTACTGTACCAGTTGCGCCTACTCTTGTAAATAATGTGCCCTACAACTTAATACATGTTGGTAATAAATGGGTTGTTTCACCTGTGCCTATGCCTTCACCAACAATTGACTGGGACATAAAGTTGGAATGTATTAGTCCTTATGTATACACTGATGATGAAGGAGCCTTAGTGTTTAGGAAAGTTGTTAATTCTGGGCCGCTGATTGTAAGCCTTGTTCCAAGCTTTGCCCCAGACAACAATAGCAGAGATAAACTGAAAGTTGAAAATTATGAGAAACGGAGGTATCTTCTTACAACTAGAAAGGGCAGATCTGATACTTCTGTTGTGTTTTCACCAGCAAACTTTGTCATGGCAAAAGAAGTGACAATAGTATTTGAAATTATCATGAAATCAGTAGCTTCTGTAAAAGAGGCAAATATTGCACAGGGAATTAAACTAACTTGGGATGACTCTGTGCAAGAATCATAAAAGGTCTTTATTGCTATTACAAAAAGTGCTGATGTTATTAATGTTTCGAGCAGTATTCTCGCTGTCAAGGTGGTGGTTGACAAAAAAAATTTTGTTCGTCTAAGTTACATAAACCTTCAACACATTGATCTTGTTTTGTTTTATTATGCCAGCAAATTGTATACTTTTGACGAGTTGCAAAATGTAATCACTGATTAAATAAAAAATATTTGTGAATAAAAAAATTGTAAACTTCTATCCACAGCTACCGACGACTGAATCAATTGTGATGACTAAAACAACACTTGCGCCTGATCCGCATGCGACAGCTGTACCAATTGCATCAGATAAAACATTACCAGCAGACGCATTTCGTTTAATAAATATTACAGAAGCAATTAAATATTTGGAAAGTGAAGAGGTGAGGTACTCACAGTGCAAAAGACGGTATCAGACCATTTTCAATTCTGTACAAAACACACCTATGGCTGTTGGTACAGTTTCAGCTGGATGTTCTGTAGGGGGGTATTGTTCTGTTTGCCACAGGAATTGGAAGTATAATTGGAATTGCAGTTGAGGGTGTTAGCGCTGCTACATGCCTGGCTTGCTTTGGTTTGGAAGCCTTAAACAAGAGGTTTAACACGAAATTACAAAAACATGAAGCATTGAGTACGCTTGCTGGTGCAAAGCTGAGCAGTATGAAACTTATTATTAGTAAGGCATTGAACGATAATCTTATTGATGACGAAGAATTTAAGCGAGTCCAGGATAATTTAAATAATTACAAACAACTGAAATCTGAAATACAAAATAAAATGCGTAGTCAATCTCCCGTGAATGTTGAAGAACTGAAGGCCATTTTTTTAGAGATGGGAAAACAGATGGGTGTTCAGGAAACCACAAAAAACTACACAATCTTTAAAATAATAAAATCAGATTTGGTAATCGTTTATTTTTTCATTACACTTCGCAAAATGATGTCATGTTGTTTGCACCTAACTATTTAACCCCATCAGCTCCACCACCACCAGACTATTACTAAAAAAAAGTTTTCTTGTTGTCCTTGTATCTTGTCAAATCTGTCCGAGTAAGTTGTGACTTAAGTCAAGAACTTACACGTAAGTTGTTATAAGTTCCTGACTTAAGTCACTTATAACTAAGTTATAAGATCTTAAAAGGTTACCTGTAAAGTTATTTGTCAGTTATAAGTGACTTTGGGAATTCGTTATCAAGTATCTGTAGGTATAAAAAAAGAAAAAAAAATGTTATCAAGTGCGTATGTCATTTTTGTGTGTGTGTGTGTGTGTGTGTGTGTGTGTGTGTGTGTGTGTGTGTGTGTGTGTGTCTGTGTAACCATATGAACCAAATACGTCAGTGTTTGCTCATATTTCACCATTAACATTGTTTTCAGTCATAATATACTTCGCAAATGATAACTCAAATCGTCTGGAACCGGCGACGTCCCTCATTTACTGGAAGTCCCCGGTTGTCGGAGTATAATCCATGTGTGTCCCCGGTTTACGGGATGTACATACTCTCACACACACGGCACACATACACATTACAGGCAGACACATTTTGATATATATCATATCATACATACATGCACACATACAGATGCATGCACACAAACACGCATACAGACACACACATACATACACACACACACGTACACGTACACGCACATACACACGCATACAGGCACATACACACACGTACATACACAGACTCATATATTACACATACACCGGTATGCACTCACACTCACACACTCATACATATTGGATGCCAAGATCACATGATCACAAAATCATTTAACTCTTTGTTCCGTCTAGTGTGTGTGTGTGTGTTTGTTGGGCTTAGATGTCCACGGCAGATATCATATGATAACTCAGGTAGGTTCAGTATTAAAAAAAAAAACAAACAAACAAACAAACAAACACCTGTTTAACAAAAATCCCGTCTGTTTAATCCGATTCACAATGGCCTTTTCAAGAGAGGATTACACATGCCCCCATCATGCGATCCGTCGCCCAGACGGGACAAGGTAATGGACAGACAGACACACAAACACACACACACCCCACACAACCCCCTTATCCCCTTACCACCCCTTATCCCCTTATCCACCCCTTAACCCCCATATCACCCCCCTTTTTTTTAACCTGTGCGCGCACATTTTGTTTTATTTATTTATTTGCTGGCATTTTTTAAATTATTTAAATTATTGGATCGTCACACCCCAGATGATAATCTCACAGCTCAGATATTTATCAAAACGAAAATTTGTGAGATTTTTTGAGGTGATTCGCATAAACCTACGCACACACGTACCTAGTAAACTGCCCCAAGATCTACTCGGTACATGTGTAACGGGGTCGAAACCACCAGGCCAGCCTCGGCCCAGGATAATGTAGTTATTTTACCTACTTAAATATAAGCAGATCAATACCGGATATGGTGCAATGCGTCTTTTCTGGCGACCGGTTCTGTATTGATCGATTTACAGCCGGTCTGTAGCGTTAACTAATCATATATCCGATTGAGATGTGAGCATTATTAGTAGTCTTATTAACCTTGTTTTAGTTGGCTGTTTGAGATAAGCGAGTAATTATGCTTTGTTTTTTTTTTTTCTCAGAAATGTTGAGCGGTGAAAGCTGTAAGCAGCTAAAAATAGATTTCTAAGGGAAGTAACTGCTGTTTTGACTATAACCAAATCGGAAATTCCCGAAATACTCCACACATAAGCTACACAAATGGTCTGCGCTGATTTACTGTGTTTTAGTGTGTAAATGTTTACATAACCGATGGATTAATTAACTCAGGTGTTAACCCCCTGTTGGTAACTACTCTGCTGAGAGGTACATAAAATGGTGACTGTTAAAATAATAATGCAGTGGCGTGTTCAGTAGCGGTCGGTAATTTAGACAAGCATGCCGAGGCGCTGAAAAAAATGGGTGGCGTGAAGGTGTGGGAGTATGTGGTCAAAAACAATGGAATTATGAGTTCTATAGAAATTGTCCAAAACCACCCATACTCAGTTTCTTTCTCTTATTATTTGTTCCGTGGACGGCTGGGGATCTTTGACGTTTAGATAAACTTCTTTCCTGACAACAAACAACAATTTTATTTCTGAAAATCTGTGTTCACTGAACCAAAAGCCACTGCTGTCCAAAGACACAAATTGGTCTCAGCAAGAGGTATAGGTCCTCATGACCCCCCGCAGTCGCGGGGGCTCATGAGGATCTATGCCTATTGCAGGTAGATCGAGTTCGCCTTTCTCGGCAGTGAAGGGGTTAACAAAGATTTCTGATCACAATCTGCGAACAATGGCATTGAAATGGTTACACGCAAGCGGCTTCAGAGGGTTTGAATAGCAATGCTACGCTTTGGTGGTTGCACACTCATTCGTATTAATTACAGACAGTGATCCGGCATTTACAGAAGCGTACGAAAACACATTGCGTACTTGCACACGAAAAACAGGAAAGTGAGCATGCACACACACACGCACGCACGCACGCACGCACGCACGCACGCACGTATACACACACATACACACACAAACACACACACACACACACACACATACACACACACACACACACACACACACACACACACACACACACACACACACACAGAACACAAAGATGCAGTATGCATGCGCCTGAATGCGTGTTATTGCGCAGACGGAAAATCAAATAGCTACAGTTATACAGTCCCGTTCACAGGAAACTGATTCAGTATACTGAAACTAAACCCACGGCTGTCTTAAAATAGGACAGGACAACTAGGAAGGATTTTGTAAGCTTTTGACAGAACGTGTCTTATGGAAAGAAGTCGAGCTGTCTTTACCCAGGTCATTCAGACCTGTACGCCTCCGACCATGCTTATGCTGTGTTTATTCCGGGGAGATTCATTACAGTTTTGCCGAAAGGGTTTGCTTTTCTACTTGCTGGTTGTGACGATGACCGTATTACCAGCTGTCTGCAATCGTAAGTACACAGATGTAAAACAGCAGTGCTGGGTTTGCAGGCTCTCACAGTAACATGTTCATGTATTTTATATCAGAAATTGTTCTTTGGTTGATCATATTTCAACTTTTTTGTGTGTATATGTCATAACCATTATCTTCTCGTCTAAAATGAAATTAACTTTCATATTGCAAGCAATGACCTGTCAGTCTGTCTGTCTGTCTCTGTCTCTGTCTGTCTGTCTGTCTGTCTGTCTGTCTGTCTGTCTCTGTCTCTGTCTCTGTCTCTGTCTCTGTCTCTGTCTCTCTCTCTCTCTCTCTCTCTCTCTCTCTCTCTCTCTCTCTCTCTCTCTCTCTCTCTCTCTCTCTCTCTCTCTCTCTCTCTCTCTCAGAATTACCGCCGCGAGCTCTACGCTCATTGACCACGTCTATACAAACAAACCGCAGGCGGTGTCCGATGTTAGTGTCTCAGATCTTAGTGTTAGTGACCACTGCCCCGTGATTTGTTGCTGGTCTATGAAACTCCCCAAATTAAAAAAACATCGTCATACCACAACAACCTACAGGTCGTTTAAGCATTTCAGTCGTAATGAGTTTCTGCACGATCTTAATAACAATCCTTTTGACGATGTCCTTCTCACAGATGATCCAAATATTGCGCTGTCCACTTGGTACAGATTATTCCTTGGAGTATTAGACAGACATGCGCCGATTAGAACAAAAAGAGTAAAGAGTGAGATACTTCCCCCTTGGCTGACAAAAGAAATAATGTATGCCATGTTGGTGCGAAATGACCTAAAAAGAGAAAAGAACTTTGATGAATTTAAAAAGCAGCGAAACCGTGTGAGATCAATGGTGCGCGCCGCGAGGAGGGACTTTATCTTCAACACTGTCAAGGACAACAAATATGTGTCAGCAGTGTGGCGGGTACTGAATTCGATCACTCGAGGCAATAGCAGTAGGTCAACAACCATCCCCAGTAATCTCTCCGCCGACACATTCAACAAACATTTTTTGTCTGTTACGGATTTGATAAATACTCCTAGTCGTGATACAAAGGCTGACATATGCCCCGATTACTTAGTTAATTTCTGCAACAGAAAAACAACTGGCACACTACCATTTAATATCCCCATACTTGCTGTACACGAAGTGGGCAAACTAATTAGTGACCTAACTAATAAGAAGTCCTCCGGCCATGATGATATCAACCCACAAATATTAAAGTTGTCTGTACCATACATCATAGAGACCCTTACTTATATTTATAACTTATGTATTCAAAAGAATGTATTCCCTACAGACCTCAAAGTTGCAAAAGTCGTTCCACTGCCAAAATCAAAGGATCGTACTGACCCTAACAACTATAGGCCCATTTCTCTGCTGTCAGTATTATCTAAACCCCCTGAAAGGCATATACATAAACACCTGTTTGACTACTTAGAATCGCGAAAGTTGCTACATTCGTCTCAGTCAGGATTTCGCCCTCGGCACTCATGTCATACGGCTCTGAGCAGATTAACAGACACATGGCTTTCAAATATGAATAATTCGTAGCTGACAGGTGTAATTTATCTTGACTTTAAAAAGGCCTTCGACTTAGTGAACCATACAATATTGATTTCCAAACTTAAGCATTATCTTCGAAACGACATGACTGTTTCCTTTTTTATGTCATACCTCGAAAACAGAAAACAGAAAGTAATTGCTAATGGAGCCTACTATTCTACTAAAGATGTTAAACTCGGGGTTCCGCAGGGGTCAATCTTAGGTCCTCTTTTATTTTGTATTTACATCAGTGACCTGCCTCTAAGTCTCACCTACGAAGCAACACAGTGTGATATGTTCGCCGATGATACCTCAATCCACAAAGCTAACAAAGACATACGTGAAGTTGAGAACGTCCTTCAAAAAAGTCTCGACGATATATCAGCATGGTGTAAAGTCAACTCAATGATTCTGCATCCTACTAAAACAAAATCTATGGTTATTGCAACACGCCAAAAGCACCAGTTAAAACCTTTAAAGCTTAATCTATCACTCGGCGACGACATCATAGAACGGGTAGCCGAACATCGTCTATTGGGGGTCACAATTGATAATCAGCTGAGGTGGCAGATGCACATTGACAATGTCTGTAAAACGGTCTCTAGAAATGTCTTTATGTTATCGAAATTAAAGTATTACACAGATAGTGAAACCAGAAAATTGTTCAGTAGTGCACACATCATGTCACATATAAACTACGCATCGAAGGTGTGGGATTGTTGCAGTGATGTCCACTTAAAAAGACTAAATTTTTTACATAGGAGAATGGCAAAATTAATTCTTCCCGACCCGCACTTGACGACCGAGGAAAAACTCAGTAAAGCTGGATTCCTGCCCCTTCAAAATCATTTTAAATATAACAAAGGGGTACTGATGTTTAAAGTGTGGAACCATAGCGCTCCAGAATATCTAAAAGAGTTGTTTAAAAAATCAGATTCCTGCTATGGGAACATAAGGGGTCTTTATATTGTTCCAAAACCCCGAATAGATATATTTAAATCTACTTTGTCATTTGCGGGTTCCACACTGTGGAACTCACTCCCACATCACGTTAAAGCCACTCCGACATTATCTCGTTTCAAGGCAAGTCTTTATAAGTATCTGACATTACTCAAATAATAATATCTAGTTATTCATAGACACACGAATGTCCGTGTATATTATAACAATCATGTGTATGTGTGTGTGCGCGTGTGTGTGTGTGTGTGTGTGTGTGTGTGTGTGTGTGTGTGTGTGTGTGTGTGTGTGTGTGTGTGTGTGTGGACGCGTGAGTGCGTTTGTGCGCGGCGTATGCGCTTGTTTGTGTTTAGTGGACTATATATTTTGTATTATTGTGTTTTGATGTCTCTTTTTATGTATACTTTGTACTTAGTTAGTCGTAGTTGTAGCAACGGCAGGTACGAAAAATGACATAGTCACGGACTGTGTTAATATCTTCACCGTTGTAAAATAAAGATTCATTGATTCATTGATTCATTGATTCTCTCTCTCTCTCTCTCTCTCTCTCTCTCTCTCTCTCTCTCTCTCTCTCTCTCTCTCTCTCTCTCTCTCTCTCTCTCTCTCTCTCTCTCTCTCTCTCTCTCTCTCTCTCTCAGTATGAAGTCTGTATGTGTGTGTGTGTGCGTGCGTCTGTGCGTGCGTGCGTGCGTGTGTGTGTGTGTGTGTGTGTGTGTGTGTGTGTGTGTGTGTGTGTGTGTGTGTGTGTGTGTGTGATTTTGACCTGATATCATTACTGTATTTGCTAATGTATAAGTAAACACACGTCACAGACACAGGCTCAGATACATAGCTATTGACATCGTCTATCTGTTTAGGAATCAGTAAAACTAACTTGAGTGGGTCTGTCAACAAATAATAGATCGCTGTAGAGTTTCCCTGCTATCATGGATTTCGTGCATGCGCCACGCGCTACTCCAAAACGTTCGAGTAAACAAACAACTATACGATGTGTGAATTAGGAGCGCGATCTGCAAATTACGCCTGTGGAGCCTAGAATCACCACTGAAAAGCCATACCACGCCGTGCCTGCAGCCTCGGCCTTTATTCGACTAAAAATGCTGGCCAGGCCAGTGGTATTCAAGAACACTGAGACATGGCTTTCTTCTTAGTAGTGAGGTTACGTTTAGGCCAAACGACTCCCACCAACGAACGAGAGTGAAGTCACGGCGGATAACCAACTTGTACCATAAGCATAGACAACAATCTAAACATCTCCAAGAGGCATAGATTCTCATGAGCCCAAAGGGCTCATGAGGATCTATGCCTCTTGGAGATGTTTGGAGTGTTGTCTATGTTTATGATCAAAGCTGATTAAGCGCTTTCGGTCGTAGTTTGGTCTCATTCGTTGCAAACGTAACCTCACTAATATTGATAAAGTGCGGTGGAAAATAGAATGAATTCAGACTAAATGTATTGGCGTTGCGATTTGTTTAGAAACCAGCAAATCAATCTCTGCGTGCGGCATTTTTCAGCCCCTTGCACTACCAGTATAACCTGGTGAACTGCGCAGGACTTGTGACGTGGGTCTTGTTTAGAGTTTAAAACATAAAGGAAAACCCCGTAGCATTTTTGCCAGTCCTTGAGTGGGAGGTTTGATGCAATTAGTCACGTGATTGTCAGGCTTCGCATACCCTATGCAGGGCCGGATCCAGGGGGGAGGGGGTGGTGCTTTGGTACTACTGCAACCCGCCCCCCCCCCACCCCTCGGCTTAAAAAAGAAAATCATTCACTGCAAGAGGTGGGCGGGAGGGGGGGGGAGGAGGGGGGAGGGGGTGCTTTAGTGTTATTGCAGCATCCCCTAGAACAGTTTCGGTTGTGGTGTTTAAAAATAGAACCTGGCAATAGAAAAAAAAAACAGTTTAGTACCCCCCCCCCCTTGAAAACTGATTGATCCGGCCTTGCTATTGTTGGTCTGCATGGGTGTTGACACTATTCTCGTCAGAGACAGAAGAGGCAATTCAAATGTGACTTAATAAGGACACGGTAAAAATGTTTCCATGTTGGATCATCAGTAAAACATCTAATTTTTACAACAGTAATAATACAAACAAGAAAAATACACGCCTATCAGTGTAAAACAATAACAAAAACTGCATTTGCTCATACACACACAAGAAAACCCCACTAAGGAATCCAAAACAAACATCAACATAACAGGTTTACTCATTCCTAAAAAAAAATTCTGTCACACGTTCAACTTTTTAATTTTTTTTAATGTATTTGGCGGTTATTTTAGAACTTATTTTGTGGAATATGAAAGGCACTTAAAAAATAAAAAAAAAATTATTTTCCCTTTCCAATGCAAAAGGCCTTTTTTCTACTCATTCCAGTACTTTTTTATTGATGTTCTGATATACACATTTTTTTCCTTATTGATAAATTTCAGCGGAGTGAATTTCTTTTTTTTTAGGATTGTTTTTTAACATGCTACAAATTACACAAACATCTGTCGTGGTTTGAAGTCCTGGAGTGCTCATTTGAGTGCTGACCGTAAACAACATTGTGACTGCAGCAGCAGCCCATAATAAGCCGGTGAATTTTTGCGTTAAAATGTTTTTACTCTAGTTTATGAAAACTTACTGCTCTGCCTGTTCGCTGTGGCTTAGTGGTTTATCTCAAAAGGTATCACGTTTCTAGATCTTACATTGTTTCATTAGTAATCATCAGTGGTGATTGGAAACACACGGGCAAAAGAAATAGAACGAAAACATTGGAGCCAGCGGGTCCAGGACACGAAACCGCAAGATAATATTTCCTAACTTCCTTAATTAATCACTTCAGGGCAAATACGAGCGCGACCCAACTGCAAGAGGCAAAGAACCTGATGAGCTCGCGAATGCGGGGGCTCATGAGGTTCTTTGCCTCTTCCTGTTCTTATTCATATCCGTTATGTTTGGGTGGATGTGATTAACCCGTGTTGAATTTGTTCTGCTTTCAACGACACAACATTGCGCCTACTGTCAGTTAACGGAGTGCCATGAAGCGGAAAATCAGATGGTTTAATTCCTTCAGGAGAACGAGAAAAGAATGACTGTGCTCGTAATGCTAATCCGTCTGGCACATCTAAAAGGTTAAAACTCACATGATTCTGATTATAACTAATTATCGGTCTGGATGACAGGGTGTTATGATTAACAAACGCCAATTAGGACAGAAACCATGAGATTTCAATTAGTGTGTTCTGCCAGTGATTAGAATGGACTGTGAATGACCCTGTTCACCACTACGCTACTCTACTCGTCACACATACACAGACACTACTCTAAATACTTTCTTTACTAAGGTCATTAAATGAAAAATTAAAGAATTTTTTTTTCTTTAGACATGTGTCCTTTTATTTTGAGATCTGATATACAGAGCTTGGTATATAATACAAACGATTGTTTTTACTAAGAAAAAAGAAATATATTCATCGACAATTGTATGACATACACATACTGGGTTGTATATTTATCAATATTTAAACAAAAAATTAAAAAAAAGAGTGGCGTGGAGGGTTGGCGAAAAGACAGGAGAAACGAAAAAAAGCAATGCACACATACTACATACTCTTTATCAAGATGGAGTGGCGTGAACTCCAGTGCAGGCCTAAGGGTGTCAGTCGCTGGGCAAGAAGCTGGGGAACAGGGGAAAAGTATTGTCAATTACATCCACGCGCGCGCTTGTACACACGCACGCACGCACGCACACACGCAGGCAAGCACCCGTCCTACTCCCCTCCTCCCTACTCCCCCCCCCCATCCCACCCCACACACGCACACACACACGAGGGAGGATGTTGGGCGGGGCGAGAGACGATGGTGAAGTGTAAATGTGCAGCCTCTGTATTGCCTGCTCCCGAATATCTCGAAATGGAACATAACGCAGACATGTGCCTGGGTCCGAAATGGATACCCGATAAGTGACAGTTCATCCTGGACGACGTCAGCTTTAAGCTGGTTCGCGCTCGACTGTGACGTGCAGATGAACTTTCACTTGCCGTGTAAAAGAAACACGATTTCGTACAACCAAAGTAGCATCACAAGATCGCAAAGGTGAATATTTCGATCTAAAATGAGCTGTATCACAGGTTGGCAAGTGTTCCAGCTCGTACATAGCATCATTTCTCACTTGCACGGCAAAAATAAATCATTATGGAAGGACTGCGGGATAGTGTAAGTGAACAATTTCTGTAGTGCCAAGTCGCAGGATGATTCAGCTGTCATGACAGTTTACAAAGTGACTTTACATGAATATATGGCTTAGACAAGTACAGGGGGATTGGTGGAGGGAGGCGGGTCTGAACAGAAATTTAGTCTTAACGCATTTTGGTCACCAGAAAGGTCTCAGCTAAACTGGAGTACGCTGATTTATTTCACCTAAGGTTTTAGCACAATGTTTGTTCATGCACAGCTTTCCTACACTAATCCACAGTACTGCAATGCATCTATCATGTCTTCCTCTCTGTACTTTTATTGATTTACATTGATGAAGACACGCTTGCTTTGTTACAGAGAAGAATACATGTATGACTCTCAGCGTGATCCTCGCGTACGGCTTTATTTTATTTCTCTGAGTACTGTTCAATCGCCTAACAGGCTGAGAGACAGTCTGACATTTTCTGTTCTTCATCTGTTTTCATTGTCTTTTGGATGTTTTGATCACCACACACTTCTTCGTGATGAATCTCTGGACATTTTGGTGTAATTTTTATGGACATTTGCCAGTGGAAGTGAGAGCAGTTGGACTTGTCTTTTTTGTGAAGGCCTTGTGGATACTGTTTGTACTGCACTCTACATTACAGCCATGCTTGCCAGCTGAGTTCTCACTCAGCGCCAGTGTGCTTGGTAGCCTTCCCTCAGCCACTGTGCATAGGCCTACCAGTACAAAAACTGATACTATGGCGGAGTATCATTACCAGTGCCCCTGCTCCTGATGTGTGTGCACACCTGAGGTCCCTTGGATTACACAGCCCTCCATCAGTGCAGCCATGTGTCAACAGACCCAGGAGGAAGCGGCCTTAACGAGGATGACGGCGCAAGCAAGGACGCCCATTACTAGTTGTCATCACCCCTCGTGTTGTCCACTCTGCCCCACCCCCGGGGACTACCCATGTCAGCCAGTTCCCAGGGACTCGAACATCATCGCAATTTGCGCATCTTCACGTAAGGCACGCACGCATTGTAGATGGTCAAGAGACTCAGGTAACCTGATTTATGTCCCTATCAGCACAGATGTCTGTGACTGTTCTTCACCTGTGCAGAAATCGGACCAGAATAGGCTGCCTTTTAAAAACTCAGTCTTACAGGAACAAAACTAGTGAGATAAGTGATTACATCACTGATCATCAGCTAGACTTCTTGTTGTTGGCTGAAACGTGGCTTCAAGATGAGGGTGACGAACCATACATAGCTGAGTTGACCCCTCCAGGATATTTTCTAAAGTCTTTCCCTCGTGTTGGGCGACGAGGGGGTGGTATAGCAGTACTGGTCCGGAAGTCCTTAGAAAACTGCACCACTTTCAAACGTTTGCCCTTCAACTCTTCTGAAGCTGTTGAAGTTAGCATCTTTAGTGACATCTCAGTTACGTTGACTGTAGTATACCGAAATAATCAATCCAGACCAAAAAGTTGCCACATTCCTTCTGCCATTGAAGATAAGTAGCGGCTAATCTCTATGTTTGTTTGTTTGTCTATTTTGACAAAGGGTATTTACCCGAAATATTAATAAATTGTGTTGTACCCGTCTTTTCTAAGCGTGTTTCTTTCTCCGTTGGGTACTTCTTTGTAGTATACCGGCCACCTTCAAGCAGACAAAATAAACTAACCGCTAGCGTATTTTTCAGTGAATTTCAAGATTACGTAGACAGTGCCTCCAGCAGCAGACACGAATTAGTTATGATTGGAGACTTTAATTTTCACTTTCAAGTTCCATCTGATACTGATGCACTTCGTCTGCATTCATTTCTGTCTGACCGTGGCTTGCGTCAGCTTTTTCAGGGGCCGACTCACAGACGCCTTAGTGGTCACACCTTGGACCTTCTGATCACAGGGGAGAGCTCCTCTCTTGTTCAGGACGTTCATGTGTGTGATTCGCTGTTGTCGGATCATGCAAGTGTTTTCTTTCTTGTGCTTGCGTCTCGGCCTCGTTCCACCAAACGCTCGATCACTTCCAGAAACCTTCGTCGTATTGACATGGATGTTTTCAGCTCTGATGTAAAGGTGGCTTGTGACGGTTTATTGATAGACTGCCCAGTACATAAACTGCTGGACACTTACAACTGTACACTCTCTGACATTCTCAACAAGCATGCGCAACTCACCACCAGACGTGTAACCTCACGCCCCTTGGCTAACGAAGGGACTGAAAAATGCCAAGCGCGAGCGTCGAAGCACTGAGAGACTGTGGAGGTGTAGTGGTCTTACTGTACATAGAGACATGTTTGTGAAGCAGCGTGCTGCACTCAAGTCCTCACAGCGCGCAGCTAAGAAAGACTTTGTTTGTGCCAAACTTGAAGACTATACACATAGTCGTTAGCTGTTTGGCCTTACAAATGAAATTCTTGGGGAAAAAATGAACCTGTACTTCCGAATATCATTCCGATGAATGATCTACCTGATACGTTTTGTCAGTACTTTGACGTTAAGATAAGCACGATCCGTCAGGAATTTGCCAATTGTTCTGATGCTGTGTCTGTCACGACCCCTGCTTCCGGGGGCGCGAACTATGAGCGCTACCACTCGAGAAAAACCAACCCACACTAACACAAACACAAGAGGAACAATTACGACAACATTTAGTACATATAACACTAACAATAACCAAAAATATCTTCACTTAATCCTATCCACGTATTCACACGCACACACGCCCAACCTCCCCAAACCGCATAACCATTATACACAATAAAAAATAACAAATATCGAGGGCTGACTGCTAAAACTCCGTAACTCAGATTTCACACATTTTGAGAAAACGCGAAAGGAAAGTTTACACACTTCTACAAACGGCAGTTTTTATTCAGTTGACTTAAGCTTTGGCAACAGACATTAATCATGTTTAATAAACATAGAACAAGCACACAGAATACAGTTACATACATGGTCTTTATTTTAGAAATAATTGTTCTGCATAAACTGACATACTTAGTTCTAGCTGCATTTTCATTTTGTATTTGCCCCAGATTTTGGCTGCTAGACATCAGTAACGTGAGGTACTGACATTTAGCACGGCTGAGGTCTAAGAGGATTGGTGAATACTTGGCTGCTAGAAGTTTCTAACTTTCGATACGGAATAATAGCACGCAGTTATAGAACAACATTTCTGAACTTAAGGGCGCTGGAAGTCAGCATTTTGAAGTACGCACATGTAGTACGGCAAAATTACATACACAGTAACCTTATGGTACAGCTCAAAAGTGCGTAACTTGACATACGGTGTTCTGGTCTGTATCTTTGCACAACATTTGCCGGTAAAGTTGATGATCAGAAGTCAGCAACCCTCTTTACTGCTTTTTAGCATGACACACTAGCACAAAATATAACCATTGTGCAAAGAACTTCGCAACTCTGTTGGATCCCATTACTAAATTACTGAGATTAATAGGAGACGTGGCACACTCGGGTTAACTGACAACAGTGAAGGTAGTACCGGAAATACTACATGTCAAAGAAGAAATACACGAGGAAATGTGGCAGAATGGTAGGTACTCACCAGCTGTGTGTTCGCCATAAAAACAAAGTCCAGAAACACAAGTATCAAGAAAAGGTCACATCCGTTCAGATAGTCCTACACACATCAGTTCACATACAGTCCTACACAAAATGTTTACCTGTCACTGACTCCCAAAAGAAAGTCCAACCTGCTGATCGCAGCAAAAGTCGCACACAGATACACACCCATCCACTAAAAGTCTAGGCTGTTTCTTCACCATCGTGTTGGAAAAAACGGTGCTCACATCGCACACATGAATGTGTCAGCCTGATTCTGGCCTGGCCGGACACACTCTTTTCTCATCACAAGTCAGTCAATTTTTTGTGTTTAAGAATGAGGTGTGTTTCGAGGACGTTTCGCTTTCGTAGCCGGTACTCCTCTCGTCAGCGTTGGAAAAAAACGGTGCTCACATCGCACACATGAATGTTTCAGCCTGATTCTGGCCTGGCCGGACACACTCTTTTCTCATCACAAGTCAGTCATTTTTTTGTGTTTAAGAATGAGGTGTGTTTAGAGGACGTTTCGCTTTCGTAGCCGGTACTCCTCTCGTCAGCGGACAAACCGTTTGAGACATCCACTTTCACAGCAGTTTTTGGCTGTTGTTGTTTCAGTCTCCTACATTTAACCCCGATTTACTTATCGGGCCAGATGTGTTTGCCCCTGGTTTTGGGGCATGTTTCTTAATTGGTTTTTTTTTTTACGTTTTTACTGAAGGTGTTCTTTTTCCTCGTCTTATTTGACCGAGGGTGAGAAGCTTTGTTTGCTTCGCTGGGTGAGGTTTTCCATCTCGGGTCGGGACATAGGGGGCTGATAGGCTGGTTAGCATGGTTTACACGTGGTCCCTCGCTCGTAGTTTGAGTTTGATCTTGATTTTGATCTTGGTCGCAACAGCCCATCCCAAACACATTGAAACACCTGGTCTTGAAACCTAAAGTATGTCAATGTAAAGGTGAAGGAAAAAAAGCCGAAAATGGGAAAACCAATACAACGGAAAGCTTCGTCGATCCTAACTAGTTGCCGTCTATCGTTGTAAGAAAAACCGAATAAAACAGAGGAAGGGAAGAGGGGAACACTCATATAAAGAGGGGAAGTTGGAGAAAAAATAAGGAAAAAAACAAACAAAACAAACACAAAAATTTAAAAAAAAACCCACACATTTACACGAAAGTTGAAGATCACACACGCCCATGATACCAAAACCGTATGAAAATATCAGGGCGTGAGAGACAACAACCTGCTGGCATCAGTAGTTAGGCCTTAGAGTCGGTAGTCATAATCCCTACCAAAATATGGGGATAGAACTTCAACGGAGATTTTGAAATGTGCAACAAAACACTGCGCAAAATAACTATCTCCACGGTTTGGTCCGCTGACGATGAGGAGTACCGGCAATTTAAAGCAAAACTTCATCGAAACACACATGAACTAAACATAAAAATTCAGACTGACTTGTGTCGCTCAAGTGTGTACGGCCGGCCGAAAAAAACAGTCCATTGCTTCGGATAGTGTGCGATGTGATACACTTTTTTACAAACTTAAAAAAAACAAAGGACAATTAAAAGGGGAAACACTCCGCATCGCAAGAAACTGCTATAACGCAGTTGAAAGAATCAAGTTTGTATAAACGAAAGTTGAACCTCACAAACACTAGGATACAAGTCTATGCGAGCATCCTTTTGAAAGTGAGCCAACGACCTACTAACTCAAGTCAGTGGGAAAGCCCTAGAGCTATCAATCCTAATCCCCAGCCAATACGGGGGATAGGATTAAACGGAGATCGAGATACGTGCAGCAGAACGCTACACTAAATTCTCATCTCCACGGTTTGGTCGGCTGACGATGAGGAGTACCGGCAATTTAAAGCAAAACTTCCTCGAAACACACATGAACTAGACATAAAAATTCAGACTGACTTGTGTCGCTCGAGTGTGTACGGCCGGCCGATAAAAACAGGCCAGTGCTTCGGATAGTGTGCGATGTGATACACTTTTTTACAAACTAAAAGTCGGTTTACAGTGCAATACTGACGGCTAAAAATAAAAACGTCATTTACAACGTAACTATTCATACACAGTAAACAAGAAACTACACCAAGGCAGAGTGAGTAATTGATAGGTAAATAGGAATGGGACCACCGTGGTGAGTCGACGAACGCCTGTGGATCCCTCCCGTCTGGCGTCCTTTAACGGTCGTTCAGCTTCGCGGGTCTCTCTCTCTCTCTCTCTCTCTCTCTCTCTCTCTCTCTCTCTCTCTCTCTCTCTCTCTCTCTCTCTCTCTCTCTCTCTCTCTCTCTCTCTCTCTCTCTCTCTCTCTCTCTCTCTCTCTCTCTCTCTCTCTCATCGACGTCGGCGGCACTGGCACCATCACCGTCATCGACAGCGACAATAAAGCTAGTCTTGCCCCTACGTCAGACGTCAGCGGCACTGGCACCATCAACACCAGCGACAGCGACAACAAAGCTAGTGCTGCCCCTACGTCAAACGTCGGCGGCACTGGCACCATCAACACCAGCGACAGCGACAACAGAGCTAGTGCTGCCACTACGTCAGACGTCGGCGGCACTGGCACCATCACCGACAGCGACAACAGAGCTTGTGCTGCCCCTGCCTCAGACGTCGGCGGCACTGGCACTTTCACCACCAACAACAGCGACAACAGAGCTAGTGCTGTCCCTACGTCTGACGTCGGCGGCACTGGCACCATCACCGACAGCGACAACAGAGCTAGTGCTGCCCCTACGTCAGACGTCGGCGGCACTGGCACCACCAACGACAGCGACAACAGAGCAAGTGCTGCCCCTGCGTCAGACGTCGGCGGCGTTGGCACCATCAACACAAGCGACAGCGACAAAGAGCTAGTGCTGCCCCTACATCAGACGTCGGCGGCACTGGCACCATCAACACCAGCGACAGCGACAACAGAGCTAGTACTGCCCCTACGTCAGACGTCGGCGGCATTGGCATCATCACCGACAGCGACAACACAGCTTGTGCTGCCCCTATCTCAGACGTCGGCGGCCCTGGCACTTTCACCACCAACGACAGCGACAACAGAGCTAGTGCTGCCCCTACATCTGACGACGGCGGCACTGGCAATTTCACCACCAACGACAGCGACAACAGTGCTGGTGCTGCCCCTACGTCGGAAGTCGACGGCACTGGCACTACCATCACCCATACCTACAACAACTGCGACAACAGTGCCTCCACCTCCGACAACGGCGGCACTGGCGCTACCACTATCTCCACCATCGGCAGCAAAGCTAGTGCTGCCCCTACCTCCGACGTCGGCGGGGCTGGCACCACCACCAACGACAGCATCGACAGCGATTGTGCTGCCATCACATCTGACGTCGGCGGCATTGGCACTCAGCCTCCTGCCCCTGCTGATGTCATGGTTATCGAGTCTGCGTGCCAGACGGTCTGCCCTGTTGTCCTCAACCCAGACCCCCTGGCCATGGAGCGCGTAATGGCAGAGATAGCTGCTCTCCGGTCAGCAGTTGGAGAGATCCGCCACGCCTACAATATTGAGGTGGATGCGCTGCAAACTGAAATTAGACACCTCCGACAACGAATCACCCAGTTGGAGGGGGAGAAGGATGGATCGAGGACCGGCAAGAAAGGCATCAAGAAAGACATTTTCCCCCCCTCCAACATCCAGGCAAAGCAAGCGCCGGAAAAATCGCCTGCCACCACCAAATCCCTTGCCACCACGACCACATCTGAACCCCGCGTCCACCTCACGACAACACTGCTATCCGGCAAACGCCCGAGCATAAGGAGCCGGTACCAACACCCCGACCCTCGCCCAGGCTCTGACAAACACACCCACCGTGCTGGGATTCCAGAGCTAAAGCTTGTCACCCAGACGCTGCTTCTAGGTGACTCTGTCCTATGCGGTCTGCACGGAAAGCTGATGTCCGTCACTGGCACGGGCAAGGCGCAGGTCGTGTCAGTGTCGGGTCTCGACAGAGCCGGCATTCTACAGCGCCTTCATGATGCCGAACCCACGAATACAGTCAGCACAGTCGTCATACACGTTGGCATCAACGACTGTAAGCGTGGGTTCGTCATCGACAAGAAGGGCTGGAAGGATGTGATTTCTGCTGCCAGACGAGTCTTCCCCAAGGCAGAAATCTCCATGTCTTCCATCCTGCCCACGAACAACCAGCGTCAGCAGCCAGACCCATGCATCACTGACACCAACCTCTGCCTCAGGGAAACGTGCGCATCCCTCAAGGTCAACTTTGTTGACAATGACTACGCCTTCTCTACAAGAACCGGCGAGGTAAAGAGCGGCTGGTTTAGAGACGACATCCATCCCAACAAGCAGGGCACCAGTGCTCTCGCTGTCAACATCAAGCGTTCGTACTCTGGCCGCACCTCATACAACGCAGCCCGGCCAGAACCGAATCACCCAAAGTCCCGCCGCCATGAACAGCTGCCAGGGCACGGTGACACACACGTCAAGTCTGGTGCCAGAGACAAAGAACCTCAAAGAGACCGACGCTCTCAGCGCTCAGTCAGTTCAATCCTTGCACCCCAATTCCGACAGGAGCATGCGGTGGAAAAAGACTGCAGTCAAGCCGACTTCACACCTCTAGTCACTCGACGTAGCGGTGGATCAAAGGCCGGATCTACTCCGGAACAGGAGTCACAGCGGCCACCCTACGGTTACTCCACACCTCCCATGCCCCCCCCCCCCCTTCTTCGTAGGTGACGGCCGACCGGTGTACCCGTACTCTAATCCCTCCGTATTTCCCAATCCCCCACTACCCCCGCCCCCAGGAGTGCCCCAGCTATTAGTGAAAGTGACTGCGCAGCCTTGTTTTCTCTGCTGGACATTAGGACACGCGTCCCTAGATTGACATCTTGTGTTAGACAGCCATAAGACACACCCTTTGTATTTGACAGCGTGTATTTCAGACAGTGTTTATTTGTTTTTTAGTAGTTTCTCGCAGACTTGCCAAAGTTCAATTGTGCAAGTCGAACTCGCAGCTGGACTCTGACCAAAAGATTGAAAAAAAATTAATTTTGCTTTATTGTTCTTGCTGTTGTTTTTCCTACGTTTTCTTGTCGCTTTCTTATTCACATTGACATTATTTTTATTTATATTTTGGGAAAAGTATTGCTAGGTTTGTTCTGTTACCGACATGCCAAAATATAATGTAAAAACTGCCCCACAACGAACTGATGAGTTGAGAATTGGCCACCTCAACATTTACCATTTAGTTAATAAGGTGCCAGATTTGTCTGTGTTTTTGAACACGCTCACACATTTTCATGTTTTTGGTGTATCCGAGTCGAGGATCAAAAACACTATCAGGGATAACTCCATCTCAGTCCCAAACTTCGCAGTACTCCGCGAAGATGCCTCAAGTCCCCAGCACACTGGACTAGTAGTATATATATATATATATATATATATATATATATATATATATATATATATATATATATATATATATATATATATATATATATATATATATATATATATATATATATATATATATATATATATATATATATATATATATACATGATTCGATAATTAGTAACGTTAAACGACGACGGGACCTAGAGTCAGCCGAAGTTGAAAGTTTATGGGTCGAGGTGAAAACATCTAAATCCCCCCAGTCCTGATTGGCTTTATTTATAGAAATCCAGCAGCCAACTGGGACTGGTATGATGACTTCGTAGAAATGATGGATAAAGTTAATCAAAGTAAAGATAACATTGTTCTTCTGGGCGACTTTAACATTGATCTACTTAAGCCCAAAGGGTACCATGCGGCATGGGCATCAACAAGAGCCTTATTCGGTTTAAAACACTTAGTTAAAAAACCCACTAGAACCACATCTACATCTTCAACCTTAATTGATCACATTTACGTGACAAATGACGATAAAATATCAAATGTGAAGGTTCCCTCCTGAGCTGTCAGCGATCATAACCCAATATGCTGTAACGTCTCCATGAAACTAGACAAGAAAAAAAAAAAAAAAAACTAAAAGACATAAAAATATAAAATATCGCTCCTTTAAACACTTTAATAAAGACGAATTTCTGTGGGACCTGCACAATGCACCGTTTACTGGGGTTTATGATCCCCAATTTCCTGACAGTGCCTTGTCATGCTGGATGGATCTGTTTCTCAGTGTCCTCAATAAACATGCGCCAATACGTGAAAAACGAGTTAAACATTCCACCATACCACCCTGGTTAACAGTGGATATCAAGCAGGCCATGTCATTTAGAGACAAACTTAAAAAAGAGCAAAAGTACGAAGAATACAAAAAACAACGCAATCATGTCAAATATTTAGTTAGAGCGTCTAGAAAGTCTTTTTTTTTTCCAACAAATGATTCGAGACAAAAAGGACACGGCATCTGTTTGGAAAGCTCTGAACATCATAACGAAGGGTAAATCAGCACCCGAAATCCAATCTCATATGTAAGCTGATATATTAAATAACCATTTCTTAACAACAGCCGAAATACTGGCATTGTCAGCTGCAAATAACAGCAAACCATATAAAGTGCCGAGTTTTCTCAGAGAACACTTTAAAAAAACAACTATATCAAATACTTTCACCATCCCTAATACTACAGCGGCGGAAGTCTGCAGATATATTTCTAGCATGCCGTACAAAAAGTCTGCTGGCATTGATGGTATTGATAATGAAACCCTAAAAATCTAATTACCGTATACAGTAGAATCACTAACATATATTTTCAACCTCTCCATAAAGCAAAGTACATTTCCAACCATTCTTCAAGAAGCAAAGGTAATCCCAATCCCTAAATCTAAAGATCTTGAAGATATCAATAATTATTGTCCAATCTCCCTTCTGTCAGCTTTGTCAAAACCACTTGAAAAACACATTCAAAAACATCTCCTTGATTTACTGGAAAAAAAGGTAAATTACTTAATATTCACCACTCTGGTTTTAGACCGAAACATTCTTGTCAGTCAGCACTGACACATATTGTAGACAGCTGGCTGAAATCAATCAATAATAGCCTGATGTCAGGAGCAGTTTTCTTAGACCTTAAAAAGGCATTTGACCCCAGTATCTAATCACTAATTGTATCCAAGAACGTGAACGGACCTCAAGAAACAATACCTTAACCTTACCACTGCCAAGAATCGACCTTTTTAAAACTAATATGTCATTCTCTGGTCCGTTTGCTTGGAATTCAATCCCTGCACATTGAAAACTATTACCTCACCAGCAAGTTTTAAAACAATACTTTCTGATTACCTGATGAATCAAACTTAGTACTTCTCAGGTACTGTAATATTTCCTTACCTCATGTATTTCATAAGATGGTTTTATGTGTGTGTGTGTGTGTGTGTGTGTGTGTGTGTGTGTGTGTGTGTGTGTGTGTATGTATGTGTGTGTGTGTGTGTGTGTGTGTGTAGGTGTGCTCGTGTTTGTTTGTGTGTGTGGGTGTATGTGTGAGCGGCGTGCGTGCGTGCGTGCGTGTGTGCATGTGTGTGTGATGAGTGTTGTTTTTTTATGTATATAATGATGCTACTGGGCTTTGTATGTAAATATATTTTATAGTTTCCCCTTTTTTATGCTGTATATGTTAGCAAGGGCAAGTTTGTAAAATGACGATTTGTTTCCTGTCAAAACTTTTTACCATTGAAAAATAAAGTTTCATCATCATCATCATCATCTCTCTCTCTCTCTCTCTCTCTCTCTCTCTCTCTCTCTCTCTCTCTCTCTCTCTCTCTCTCTCTCTCTCTCTCTCTCTCTCTCTCTCTTTCTCTCTCTCTCTCTCTCTCTCTCTCTCTCTCTCTCTCTCTCTCTCTCTCTCTCTCTCTCTCTGTGTTTCCCTTTCGCTTGTTCTGGCCGCAACAGTGACACGGCGGCTTCGGTAGTATAGGTGACCACGCACCTTCCACGTCAGCACCCAGTCCAGCAAGGCGTGGTTGGTCCCGATGCCCGTCAGCCCTCCAACCAGTCCCGACCCCAAAAGCCAATGCAAAACAAAAGCAGGAGCCTAAACGGCCACGTAAGTAACGTAAACCAGTGGGTCCTTAAAACCAGCTAACCTCCCATCCACACCATGCTTGGTTTACAAAAACACTACCACTAACCGTTCAAGTACTTGACCCTCACTCATATGACACATGCTTTCCTTAAAAAAAATACACACAAACCAAAACAATGAAAGTTCGCAAATATTATATAATTATAACCCTTCCTAAATTTCTCTGCACTTTCACAACAAACCACTACAACATCTCGCTAAACAATTAAAAATAAGTAATAATTAAACAGAACCAAAACAATAGCGCCAGAACAATATTTCCCCTTTTGCCCATCACGTCCCTCCCCCCATTCATTCCTCCCACAATACTTCTAGACCTAACACATAGTACAAAACATCCATAACAAACATGACATAATATCCGCATGCAGGATTTTTATGCACCTACCTCCTCTGAGACTCGCTACAGGCGCTGCCCACCTGTAGGCAAACCAACCCCAGTCTCCGGCCACCAATGACCCCGCGACAGGACCGGCGCTGTGTCAATGACACACTCAGTCAGTCACCAACTCCTAAAAGTCAGCTAAGCAGGACAACTTGATCCAACCGAGTACAGCTGCTAACTAAAATATAATTCCCTTGCTCCCGACAAGGTAAACTGGGCAGTGAACACACTACTGCATTCAACTAGTGTGCCCCGCACGTGCAAAACAAAAAACACTAATCCTTCTCTACCAACTTTAAACAACTCACTATTCCTGTGTGACCGGTGCTTCAGCAACATTCGACTAACTCTGTCAAAACAGTCACTAACCTTGACAAAGAGAGTGCAAGATGATTTGGACAAGTATAAACAACAGAAGTCTGAAATTCTGAATAAGATGCATAGTCAACCCATGAACGTTGAAGAACTAAAGAAATCTTTTTTTAGAACAAGGGAAACAGATAAGGGTAAAAGAAACAATGGAAAAAGTTCAAGATCTTTAAGCAGGTAAAATCAGTTTTGGTAATCGTTCATTATTTCTATCATACACTCCACAGAATGATAACATGCCGCTGACACCTGTCTATTTAACCCCATCCGCTCCACCGCCAGAGTATTACTGATTAAAAAGTTATTTTGTTGTCCAAGTAACTTGTCAGATCTGTCCAAGTATCTTGTTGTCTTTGGTCAAGAACTTATAAGAAATTATGTTAAGTTTCTTATAAGTTCTTATGACTGATAACTTATAGAAACTTAAGCCAACCAATTTATAAGAACTTTAAAAGTTACCTGTAAAGTTAGTTGGCATTTGTAGGTGACTTTGGAAATTTATTATCAAGTATCTGTAGGTAACTTTACAAATTTGTTATCAAGTGCATGTAGGTAATTGATAATAATTTTTGGTGAGTTGTGCATGGCCATTTTAAAAAAAACAAAAAAAGCCTTGTTTTTTAAGACATTGCCTCAGAGATAACGGTATAGATGGACTTGAAATGTCTTTTTCCCTATCTCTCACGCACATACACACATCCATACACACACATCCATACACACACGCAAGCACGCACATTTAAACACACACACACACACACACACACACACACACACACACACACACACACACACACATGCAAGCACACATACAGACAGACACACTCATGCGCACACACAAAATCTTTATTGAACATGCTTGAATATTGGACTCCAGTCAGAACACATCACCACGCTTTAGTTTGATTGGTTTGTCACATGTAGAATGACAACTTGCGCATCGTGTTGCGCCCTGTGTCATATTTCACAGCCCTACCTTAGAAACCGCAGTGCCGGTGTAACCGCAGTGTGTTAACAGAAGACTGAAGACTTTGTGTTAAGAGTCATTTTAACTCTGTGTTCTGTCTCTCATTTTTGATTGCCAATACACCCAAGCACTACCGCTAAATATAATTCTTCATTGTGAGTGTTGAGTCCTGTGACATTCACAAATTGTCACTGCCAACTTAGTCTGTGGCCGCGCTGCTTACTGTCAGTGGGGGTTGGCAAGGACAGTCTGACCTTAGAAACCGAAGTGCCGGCATAACCGCAGGGTGTTAACAGAAGACTGAAGAAATGTATTAAATGTCATTTTAAAGCGATGTTCTGCTTCTTATTTCTTAGTTGTTTACATCACAAACTGTGCAGCGGAGGTTGTTAAGACCTGTTTGCTTTTTTTAACTTAGAAACCGTGGTGCCCGCCTAACCGCCAAGTTTGTAAACAGAAGACTGACTAGATTTGTGTTAAGAAATCATATGCTGACTGCTTGTCATGACTCAACAGATTTAAAGCATTGTCCTTACTCCAACCGCAGCAGATTTGAAGCGCCATTTTGGCGGGAGTAACAACTCGGTCTGCCATCAACATCCCCATTGCTAACACCTGTGTGAATTCAGTTTCACTGGCAAAAAGCAAGCTACTTACATGAGTCGCGACGGGAATGCCTCACACTTGGCCCACAACACTTAGGACAAGACAAACATAAAAACCAAGATTACAGACCATCAGGTCGCGCCAGAGCCTTTGAACAAGACAATACAAACATAAAAACAAGCTTGCATACCGTTAGTTCACGCCAGAGTCTTTAAAAAGACAATACAAACATAAAACATAAAAACAAGATTACAGACCATTAGGTCGCGCCAGAGTCTTTCAACAAGACAATACAAACATAAAACATTTAGTTATGGGCCGCTAGGTGTTTTTTCCCAAAAATTGCTATTTCCTGTTTTTCCAACATTTCTTTAATTTGTTTTCGCAAACTGAACACATTCCGAAAAGACAGTGCAAGGAAATGAAATTTAGGATACTATTGTTACAGCCTTGCTAAATCACGCAAATGACGAGAATGACTGTCCGAAATTCCGATGTGTACTTTTAACCAATCTTTCCAGTTTAAATCAGTTTATTTTTTAAATTTTTGTGTCTCTCATAATTTTCAGCTCCCACCATTAGCCACTCTTCATACAAGATAGCTGTTGACATTTTTTTCGTTCAGTTTCCCATATTATTTTGTAGCCATTTACTAAATATGGTTTTAAGGTAGCCAATGTAAGTGCAGTCAAATCACATTCAGCGACTGAAAAACAACTAGGTAACGATCCATCAGAAAAATATTTTAAAAAAATCTAGAAAGTAAGTTCTTTTGGGTCTCTCATCTTTTGCTTTTTTTTTTTTTTTTTTTTTTTTTGGAACTTCCTTCAAGCACATCTGCCAAATTACCGTGTGTTTTTTCGGTAATGATTTTGCATACCAAAATCCAGGCTGGTTTGCTAATAATGACTCTAGAAAAGTCATAATTTCTTCATAATAATCTAAAAGTGCTTGAAAGATCAACACGTCTTCCTCAGACCAATTTATTTTTGAAATGTGAAGCCTAGACCGGTCGCGCGGCGTGTGTGGACAGATTGTCATGTGACAGTTTCTCTTAGTGACAATGTCGTACCAATCAGCACACTCATGGGCTGTTTCTACTAGTGACACTGACGTTACAGAGTGTGCGCACGTGAGTGTGTGTGTGTGTGTGTGTGTGTGTGTGTGTGTCTGTGTGTGTGTGTGTGTGTGTGTGACTGTTGTTGGCGGCTCATAAGGGATTTTTCCGGTCTCATTGTGTCTATTGGGATTCCCCACAATACCATAAGCAGAAAGGAAGACTAGTCATTTCTTGATAACAGCTGATCATGGATTTGGGGTGCATTCGGAAAGGTAAAGGCTGACAGCATTGTCATTTTTTATTAACATTTGTTTAAGAAGCCAATGCAGCATTAATAATTTAGTTGGGGTGGGGGATCTGCCTTAATAATCACGGATTGACAGCCGGTCAAAAAACTTTGCTTCAACGATTTTTGAAATAAACCTAATGTACTTTGAAAAACAAAGAGGTGATTGTGATGATGAAGGGTGATTAGTCTAAATGGTTATTTAATTAGAGATACCTTTTGTTTATGACATGGGTGTCCTGGAAATGTCAGTTTTCCTTTCTCTATATTACTGTAATTCCCTTTTTGCGGGTATCTCATCTTATCAACTCACTCGCATTCAGCGTATCCAGAATAATGCAGCCCGGTTAGTCCTTCGCAAAAAAAAAAAAAAAAAAAAAAAAAACGCACTGATCATGTCACACCACTACTAAAGCATCTCCACTTGCTACCTGTCAAGCAGAGAATAGAGTACAAGCTGGCCACTTTGGCATACAAACTCTATGACAATACACTTCCTGCATATCTGTCTTTTTTTTTTTTTCATTGCACAATCATAGTAGAAGTCTACGCTCAAGGTCACAGAAATTGCTTATTCAGCCCAGAGTCAGCCTAAAAACTGCTGGTGCCCGTTCTTTCGGTTATAAGGTCCCTCACCTCTTGAACTCACTTCCACTGCATGCCCGTCTATCCCTTACCCTGATGACCCTCAAAACAAATTTGAAAACCCATCTTTTCCAGGTAGCATATCAAGATTTGTTTAGTCTGGATGTGCTGCCTGGAAATGTTGGCTGTTCTCTTATATGGGTAGCCCATGTAGGTAGGATGAGTGTGTGTGTGTGTGTGTGTGTGTGTGTGTGTGTGTGTGTGTGTGTGTGTGTGTGTGTGTGTGTGTGTGTGTGTGTGTGTGGGTGGGTGGGTGTATGTGCGTGTATATGTGAGTGTTTATTTCGTGTTAGGAATGCGCCAACATGGTGAGACAGGTGTTTATTTAAAGAGTAAGTGCGTCCTAATTTCTCCCCTTTTTAAATTTATTTTTATGTGCTGTAAAGCGCTTGGAGCTTGCTTTCCGTGGGGAAGGGCGCTATATAAAAACTCTGTATTATTATTATTATTATTATTATTATTATTATTATTATTATTATTATTATTATTATTATTTACAGTTTATGCACTTCCGCAATGCAGCAATGGGTGGATCACTGTCGATGAAACCGCACAAAGCAGCTTTTTTTGTACTGGAATACTTAACGACAACGTCACCTGGGTCGTCAGAGACACTGTGAACTCCGCGGACGTTCCCCTGGGTTACTGTGAGCCCAACAGCACCTGCTGTAGTAGTTACCACGGCGTTAGTGAAATAACTAGAGAGTTTAACAAGACTGATCTAACAATCAGTGCTAATCAGCGAGCCATCTTCAGTAATAAGACCCTGGTATGTACAGGAAACGGCGGAGGAGCTACCTGCGCGCTAAACTTCATACGTAAGTAAACAATGATATCATTTGCTGACCCTTTGCATCTCGGTACGGAGTTGGATCAACTTAATTAGTGTGTGAGGTTTTACAAGTGTTGCATGCTAGCATACATGTGGTTTGACCCTTAGGCTGTCGGTAGCGCTTTATGTCGCGATGAGGAATCATCGCGACAAAAAGCACTACCGATAGCCTAGGGATTAACCCTTTCCGTGTCGGTAGTGCTTTTTGTCGCGATGATTCCTGCAAGGTTATTCGTGACAGAAATCACTACAGCTAACCAACATGTTTCTGTATGAATCATCGCGACTAAAACCGCTACCGACACGGACAGGGTTAATGTCGAATCGCATTGATCCCGTTAGTACCTCATGTATTTGGTAATGCGTCTGCTACACTTGGAAACCAATTTTACCATGACGACAAAGACAGCTACGACGACAACGATGATGATGATGATGATGACTAACATCATCATTACCATCTTCGTCCTCATTAACTGGGAGTATTTCACATGTGAAAGAAATTGCTGAAGATCGCGAACCTGTAGGTGTAATATATCTATTGTTTTTTTGTTTGGTTTGTAAACAGATAACGCCGTCATTGGTCCCTGTACCGTGAGTGTTACTGTGAACTGGACTGTGAACGGGGCATGTCAGATTGACAAAGTATTCTCCTCACAGAATTTGTTCAGTTGCAAATGGTACACATCACAAGTAAACCAGGTAGAGGAACCTTTTTTTTCTTAGTTACTTGGTGATCGGTGTCATCGGCGCTTAGTGCTAAACAAACCGATTAATACCGGTTTATGAAAAGTATCACTGGTTTGATATAAGGAATGTACGTGATCTGCAATTCATGTTTACAGACGCCGTGGAAAATTGAATGATAGTCTGTGTTTGATTACAGACAGTGTCAACAGCTGTAATTGCGGAACCAGTTTTCGACAAGTTGTCATTCACGGAATCTGGTTTACAGTATTACGGGGGACACTGTAACTTCACACAAATATTTCCTGCACTAAACGGCTTCTACACGTACTTCTTTTCATTTCACCCTGGGCCGTCAAAAGAATGGAAACAAACGTTGATGATAGGTGAGAAGAACATGTTTCCCCTGCATGCAGTCCAGTCTTTGTATATTTAGATATCATTTTTTTTCATAGTTTTGTTGTTGTTGTTTTTGTTTTTTCTTTTTTAAGTCAAGATCTCTCAGTCTGTACCATTATACCATTTTATGTCTCTTAGTTTGAAATTGCCAATACCACACTGTGATATGGGTTGATACTGAATCTGGCTCATATAATAGCGTTTGATTACCATTACACGCTTTATTATTCTCTAAATCAAGCAAGCTACGTGATGTAACTAATCTCTTCTCTGCCGGCTGCTATAAATGATATCTCTGAAGACATCACAGATTCACTGCCAGTTGACTGTTGCCGCTACACAAATATGAATGAGGTCAGCAAGAAGTATAGATTCTGTCATGACCTCCGCTTCCGGGGCGCGAACAATGAGCGCTACTACTCGAAAACAACCACCCCAATCCTAACACGAACACCAGGGGAACAATTACGCCAACATTTATTACATATAAAAATAACATCCATCCAAAATGTCCTCACTAAATCCTAACCCCACACTCATGCGTCACATTCACACCCACACTCCCCAGCATGAATATCCAACATACACAATGCACAATATCAAATATATAATAAACCGAATATCCTTAATAAACAAAAATGAAAATTGAGAAAACTTAATGTGGTTTGCAAACTACGGGACCTCTTGGTGACGTTAGCTCAAACGTCAAGCTCAGCTCAGCTCAATGCTCTTGCTTCTGCCACAAGGTCTTCCGTAGCACATGGCTCCTTTTGGATAAGTAAAATACAAAATCTTTCTGTCACAGCGACAACGTTCTTCTCATAGTATTGTCACCACAAGAAAACGAAATAAATTTCACAACGTCTTTTAGAAGATTACAAATTAACAAGACTTTGTCTTAAAGTAACTTAATAAACGCTAGAATTGAACGACCCGACCTGACTAAACACGGGGTGCGCCGCGACGCTCGCAAAAGCGCTAAGGTACGACGTTGAAGTCCCACGAGGCGGAGTGTCACAACCAGCCTCCACTCTCACAACGAACCACCCAGGCCTTCCGCATAGCACGGCGGCGATCTTAGCCACTTAGTTCTTTAGATCTTTGGATGTTTGGATCTTTAGATTGCCAAATTCACAGCTGCAAAATACGCATATGAATAACTAATTATCAGAGAAAGTTAATTACATCACCTTTCCCCCAATTTTAATTGCCGTCTTTTATATTCCTTTACCTCTCTCCCCCAAACAATAATAAATTCAAACTGGACAAAACGCATATTTACACGTCACCATATGACTCATTTCCAATTTTACCCTTCGACACTACATACTACCAAGTAAAATAAATGATAGTTATTTATATATTCTTACCCTTACCCCCCATACTCACTAACCAAAATAATAATAACAACAGAACAAACAAACAGAAACACCCCCCCCCCCCTCAGCATATGGCCACTAAAGAATTGCTGTATGTACTTACTGTCATCCGTGAAGGCGACCCGGCTGGTACGAAGACAAACAAACAAAACAAGCCAGGGGTTCAGTCGTCGCAGCTTCTTCTTCTTTCCAGGGCACCGGCTCCGGGGCGACCGGGGCCGTGTTGCGGGACCGTTAGAGGAGAACGGCACAACCGCTTGAGGACTTCAGCTAATGGCGAACAACGCATGAAAGTCCCCCCCCCCCCTTTTGAGACTGCTCTGTTCCGCTGCTGTTAAGAAGCGACTGACTAACAAATTTGGATATGGTACGGTTAAGCAAAACTAGCGCTCAGTAAAAACCGTGCAACGTAAGGTCATGCGTGTCGGATACCACCCGATCGCGCATAGCTATCACGTGCGGCACACCCGCCTTCCAAACCACGCATGGCATCAAATCCAGGTGTAAACGGCCAAACAACTCACCTTTTCCCTACTAGTGCTATCTTTTCCCGGTGACTAACCAATCTTTGTCACCCCGCTAAATTTAACTCCTCTACAACAATTAGGAAAAATAACCCGTGCCGTGACAGATTCTCATGTATGTGGGGGTTCATGAGGAGATATGCATCTTGCATTGGGTGTTGCTTACTGTACTCCGGCAATTAAGGGGTTAATAGTATGACTGTTAATCAACAGAGCCACCAGGTGCGCCACCTATTCACAACTGCCCGCCCTACGTTGCTGAAGGATCAACATTACTCTGTAACTGCACTGCCACAAGGCCTGGTGATCCCCCAGCTGTGTTATCATGGGGTGCTGATTCCCAGAGTTACCAGCTGAGACTGGAAGACGTGCAACGTGATCAGAATGGCAGAGAATACACCTGCACACAAACCTGGGCCAGAGGCGCGCATACACAAAAATATAAGCTACAAGTTGCATGTAATGTTTATTTTTTTTAAAACACAGTCGACTTTGATTATGAGAAGTTCTGATACAACAGTTGTCAAGGGTACCGACAGAACTTTCTCCATACAAATCAATTTGCTTATAACAAATTTCAAATACATAACATGGAAAACATTTGGGTCCTCATGTGATTTGTTGTATCCGAAGTTTACTTACACCCAATACTATAAAATTATGTTCCGCTATCGCATGTGGTTATTCAAATTTATATAGCGATTCCTGTTTGCAGAATTGTACCATTAATGCCCAACGACACAAAATTGTAAAATGTTTGCTATCGTCGACCGGCTGTTTTGAATTTGCGATGAACTTTTTAAAATTTCAAATACGTTTAAGTACAGCAGCGCTAAAAATACTGTGCATCATCATTTTATCGGATAAGCTTTTCTACTTTCATAATAACCAGCCTAGTTTTTCATCATGCATGATAACCACCTCAACCCCTTTCTGCCACTGTACGTACATTTATTTTTCTGTAATCTTTTTCTATTCAGCTACCAAAAGCCAACACTGTCCACAAAACATGGATACAGCTTGGTCTCAGCAAGAGACTTAGATCCGCATGAGCACCCGCAGTCGCGGAGGCTCATGAGGATCTATGCCTCTTACGGGTGGATCACGTTTACTTTTTCTCGGCAGTTAAGGGGTTAATAAGAGTGCCTTGTGCAAGAATGTGTGCAAAATATTTTTGTGATACTTATACAGTCTGGTGCAATGAAGTTCTTGTTTGAATATCGACTTTCTGTTTTAACAGACGGCCCACAAGACAAAGACATGTCCATATCCGGCCCCTCTACCTTCACCACTAACGGGACTCGAACCCTAACCCTGTCCTGCCAGGCCAACAACACCAACCCCATCCCTACGTACATGTGGACCGGCGTGACCTGTAATGAAGGTGACAGTGACAGCACGTGCAGCTTCACTCCGCGCGAGCCAGAGGATGATGGGAAAGTGGTCAAATGTGCAGCCACAGACACAGGGATGAGTATCAACACAAAAACAGCAACAACGACGTATAAAGTGACACTAAATTGTGAGTAATTTACTCAAAATCACATTCTTAAAATCGTGCATGGCGATGCCGTGGTCATTTAACTGTAACTGAGGCACACAGATGAATTTTTGCTTGAATAAAATACCTCATTTACTATAAAGATATATAAATATATTTTTTTAAACAAACAAACAAAAAAACAACAACAAACAAACAGTCAAACAAACAAACAAACACGTTGGAGCCTTTCTTCGAAAATATATTTGTTTAAAGTCTTTTTTACATGGACTGACCGTTGATTGGGAATATGATTTCAGTCTGGCTGTTTGTGGTTTTACGTTATCACTGTTCATTATTTTTGTCACCTGACAACCGCCCCCCTCCCCCCACCTCACCCTTATCCTCCGTTTCCCATCGTTTTTTTTTATTTTTTAATTTTTTTTTAAGCTGATTGCATATACTACTTGTTGCTGTTCTTTTACAAGTATTGTGTTTGACATTCAGAAGGACTCGAGTTTGAACACCGACATCCCTCATTTTTAGACCAAGGACCTAATTCACTGTCATCCCAACATTACCGACAAAATGTGAAAATTATCCATCTGCAATAGTCATAAATCATCCGGAGTCTCGGCAACTGCCAGGACTCATAAGGATCTATGTCTGTTGGTGACACTATTTTGTATCCACGTACCGTGTACGTATTATGTTCTTATGCGCTAAATTGACACAGAGTTCGGCAACACTGTCTGCGAACAACTGACAGGGATAGAGTTAACAGTTTCACTCTCAAATTCACAGTGATATAGTTGTCTGCTATTGTATATGTGTAAGTATACACTAATATTTAATTTATAAATCCCTATGTGGGTTATTTGTTTGTGTGCAGACCCACCATCACAGATTGTGATCACGGGCTACAACTCCAGCTACTTGCTGATTGCCGGTGACAATGTATCCCTCACCTGTACAGTTAGTGGCGGTAAACCTTCCGTCACCGGTATTAACTTCTACTTTAAACGAAAAAACAACACCACAATTAGCGGGACTTTTAATCCCGCATCGTCGTCCAGCACTCTGACCATTGGCGTTGTGCATGTTGAAGACAATGGAACTGGCTGCACCTGTGACATTAATGGATACTGGTCACCAGATCTTAATCATATTTTAGAATCATCAGTAAGGCTCATCGTTGAAGGTACGAATCTGACAGCTCTTTAACGAAGTAAGTTGTTGAATTGTATACATTTTAGTGCCCGCTATTTCATTTTTAACTAGACAGACAAAATGTATCACTTTAACGAAGACTTTATTTGTAAACGTGAATGCGTCTGTGATGATTATTTTGTTTACTTTTCTATATTTTCAACAAAAAGAAAGCTTTCAAAAGATACCCTCCCCCCCCCCCTACCCATCCCTTGCATGGTCCACCGGTACTGTTTACAGTACCAGTGAGTGCATGCGCAAGGAGATTAATGTTACGTGCTTCGATATTTCTTTATAACGCAGTAACACACGTGCGTGTTTGTGTGTGTGTATATATGTGTGTGTGTGCGTGCGTGCGTGCGTGCGTGTGTGTGTGTGTGTGTGTGTGTGTGTGTGTGTGTGTGTGTGTGTGTTAGTCATTATTCGTTAACATTTGTCTCTTGATAGCTTTCTTTCTCGTGCATTAGTCACCTCGATAAAAGCACAATCTAAAATGTTTACTATGTTACAGCTGCTCTGCCACCGACAGTGAATTCCGTGACTTTGAACAACATTTCCAGTTCACTGGTTATTAACTCATCTGATCGCGAGTCCGTCAACCTGGCGTGTTCAGCGAAAGGACTGCCCAGACCGTCTATCAGCGTCGTGCGAAAAGACACTGGACATGAGTTAGAGACAAACGTTTCACTTTTCTCGAACCAGGATGTGATTATCCAGGATTACAATCTGACCAGTTCCGCCAGGTGTCAGGACGCCGCTATCTACACTTGTCGCGCCAGCAATAGAGCGGGGATGGGCGAGAAAAATATCACATTGTTCGTGACATGTAAGTTTTTGCTTATAATCTAGAATCTGATTATTCAACGGTAGTTTTATATTCCAAAGACTGCAAAGCATATCATACAATTAAGGATACCTTATATAGTAAAAATTACATTGCAGTTGTTAATTGCCTTGCTAATTAAGTTACATTAAAAATCTGTTAAACCATGTAAATGCAGCACAACAGTGTGAGGGTATTCTATATTCCTGACCTTTCTTGGATCAGATATTATCCTCTAATGTAAAGTTTATTGTGATTCTTGAATTTATTTTTTTTAACCCGTTAACTGCCGGGGCAAAGCGAACGCTACACATCTGCAATATACATCAATCCTCATGAGCCCTGCAGTCGCGGGGACTCACAAAGATTGATGTCTCTTGTTAGTTCTGTGTTCTTTACGCCTATTTTGTCCCATTTATGTCTGTGTTTTTCATGTGAATGTCGGCCAGCGCGCAGTCGTTTCAGACGCGAAATTATTCGTAATTGCTGACAGCTAAGAGGATAATACATCTAAGCGAATAGTTCAATATTATTTTTCCACAACTCTATCTTATGTGCTGTGCAGGTGCTCCACAATATCAAAATAAGACAACGCAGCTGTTCATCGAAACAGGACCTGAAACATCTCAGTCACTCATAATTGATATAATTGCCTACCCAAAGCCTACATTCAAAGAAGCCGTGCTCAGTGGAAACACATCATCTGTGAACGCCAGTAATGAGGACGCTAGAACGCGGGTTACATGCAACGTTACCTGCGTAGAGACTGAATTTATCTACAAGTTTACATGCACTATCTTCGTTATAAATTCAAGGACAGATGATACAGGGAATAATTATAACATTACCCTTCAGAATTCTTTCGGTGAAATCTCCTTCACCGTAAAACTCAGTGTGACGTCGGAAACACGTAAGAAGATGCTTTTTCTTCACAAAGGTAATCTCTAAACAAAAATGCTACAGAGCTCACTCAGGTAGATCACGATATAAATAATGGGGATTACTCCATTTTTGGATAGAGGAAGTTTAGTCTTGAACTGATATAATATATATATTTGGGAAATGTATTATGTGTTCTTTGTTGACTTAATTCAAGTTGGGAAGGAGAGTTTTGGCTGCTATGGCGTTGCCATATGTATACAACAATGGCGGCATCGCCGATGAAGAGAAACTTAAATGGAAAAAGTCCGAGTCAAAACTGAGCTACGAGCGCGTAAAGCCGCTAAGAATAGCACTGTACAACTCCTGCACTCGGTTTGCGTGTACACTAGGTCAGTAAAAGGACAGCGGAGCAGCCGGCATTACGGTCTCAAGTGCGAGCACTTCCGCCATAGCCGGGATTAGGCGCTCAATTACCACGAAACACTGGGGCCCATATGTCTTAGATCGCTTTTCATTGTTCATTTTTTAATTCAGTATCTACCTTGACATGTTTGCTGTAGGCTACAGATTTCACCAACAAAGAAAGAAGGCGCGCTTTGAGTGCTCGACGTCATTTAAAAGCGCGTTACTTTAATGTTAGTTATGAAAGAAGCACGCTTTGACAGAACAATCATAAAAGTGTTCTTCTTTTGTAGGCTATGTTCTTAACTTTGACACGCTTGGCAGTTACTTTTAGTTCAAGATAACGTTTTACAGTGACGTAGTTTACTGATTTAGTTTGAAGATTGCTTTTCCTTCCGTTTCAAAAGCATGTATATCTTGAGATTGTAGCGAAAAACTATAACAAACGTTACAGGAACGGATCGACCGTCAATGAAAGTCCAACGTGTGATTTCTAACATTCCCACTTCTTTAACACCTTTCATGCAACTGTAGTTACACTGTACGTCCATTTTGGTTTCTGAAATCTTCGTTCATTGAGCGACCAAAAGCCAACACCATCCAAGAAACATAAATACACGTTGGTATCAGGGAGAAACATTGATCCTCATTAGCCCCGGGGGCTAACGCGGATCAATGTCTCTTGCATTTGCGTCATGTTCACTTTCGTTCTTAGCAGTGAAATGATTATGCGCCAGTTTCATTTGGCGCTGCAACGGCTGAGCTGTTGAACAGTTCAACGTTGAACATATGATAGGTTAGATCTACCCTCCCTTGCGCTTGCAGCCACCAGTAACGTACAACTCTGTAAACCCTCAGTACCGTAAACCACTTGTGAATGTAGCCACCGGTACTGTAAACAATACCGTAAACCCACTTGTGAATATAATTATAGCCACTGGTAATACCGTAAACCCACGTGTGCATGTATCCACCGGTAACCACTTGTGCATGTATCCACCAGTACTGTAAACAATATCGTGAAGCCCCTTGTGAATGTAGCCAGCAGAATTGTAAACGGTGGCTACTTTCACAAGGGGATTACAGCACCAGTGGCTGCGTGCAAAAGGGAGTTTGACATTGTATGTGTAGATACGAAGGGGTATATAAGTGACGACAACACCAACAATGCATTCCCAGTGGCAGCAGTAGTGGGAGGAGTTGGCGGAGGAGTGGGTCTTCTTCTCCTCATCGTCATTGTCGTTGGCATCGTCAGAGTCACCAGACGACGAAAAGGTTGACTATACTCAATACGATTAAAAATAATAACTCACTGTGTTATAGTTTAATAGATGTTTCATATTGTAAAGATTTTACAATGATATTTAGATAAAAGAGTTGCTGTTTGCGTGACGATATTTCATGTATTAATTCGTTTATTAGTTCATGTACTTAATTTTGTATGTGCAGATAAGCGGAAGCTGATCCAGGACAGACCGACCAGCGCAGACAGTGAAGGTAACCGCCATAGTCAGTACAGGTCCGCCTCAGAATTAACACGTGAACATGCAACGGTATGTGATAAGACGCGCACACTGTCTCTGTGCACGGCCGTGCGCGGGCCAGCTAAGGCTGACGTCGGCCCGAGAAACTTTTGCTTTACCAGTGCATAGCAAGTCTCTAAATTCAGCACTACAACAACACGATCGTGAATAACGGTCTGGATTTATGGCTTCATGGTTTACCGCGATATGCTGAGGCAGACCTGTGTTATCAATATATTTATCATGATCATCATCATTATCATTGTTGTCATCATCGTCATCATTACTCATACTACCATCACTTGCATATACAAGTATATATGCGGATAAGTGTGTAAGGAAAATCTGCACACTTTATTTCTGACACTGTTTTGTGATGATTCAGAGGTGTTTGGCATTAAATTACACCCTCTTTGTTGTTCTCCAGTTCTTGAAGAACACATAAACAGCATGTACACGAGTAGCGACGCCGATCCGACCTCCCCCGACCAGCCTAACCACGCCTCCAAACCCTCGGCATCCAAACCCCCCCGCAACTCGTTTGGATTGTCTCCCAGCTCTCACACCAAGAACAAGGAAGAGAAAAAAGACGACAACGACGTTGACGATGGAAATAATAATGCAGATGAAGGGGACACGTCGTTCGGTTACCCATCAGTTGCAAACAGGAAACCGACTGAGGTAGCGCACCCCTTTTTTCCCGTCACAACAGACTCGGCAGATCAGTCCTATGACTATACGTATGTGGATGTTGATGGAGAGCCACAGAACGGTGCAGCAAACTCCACGGGAACTCTATTCGGTCTAGCGAACTCAAGCATTACTGACTTTTCTTCCGACTATGCGGATGTGGACGGGTATTCCAGTTTGGAAACAACCCTACAAAGTCCGCCCACAGCTTCTGTGACAGGCCGTTACTCTCCAATGAACCGTGATCTAGGTCACCTGTCCTCGGTCTACTCCGATGCAGACGGCTACTCAAGCGTGCGGGTGTCCGGGCCAGACGTCGGTGGAACTGTGAAGAAGCCTGAAGATCGTGTGGATGAGTATGCCGTAGTCAACAGAAACCAAGGCTGCAAACCCGCTGTAGACCGTTCAGACGAATATGACCATGTACGTGAACACATACACAGTTTAAACTACAAATTCCTGCACGGCTGATTATACTCAGTTGTAGCCTACAAATGTGAACATGAACTTTCAACGAGGTAGTGAAACTGGAGTTTTCACCTGTAATGTTTGAGAAGGTGTTAAACTCGTGCATGAATTCAAACGTAAAATGTGGAAGTTGGAATTAAAATGCAAATTAAAACATAAAATCCCGGAAGTGTGATTGTTTATCCATCGTACGGAAATTTCATAATTGTTTGTTTATTCAGCTCCAAGGTGTCTCAGTAATCCGAATAACATTCTCAGCAAATGGTGTAAGCAAGAGGTATAGACCCACATGAGCCCCCACAAATGCGGGGGCTCATGAGGATCTGTACCTCTTGCAGTTGGCGGATCCTATCATCATTCTTTTTGGCAGTGATTAAGAGTTTTATGTGGAAATATTTGTTGCAGATCAACCAGCAGGCCGCTGCTGTCGCTCAGGATGTGTTCGCGCAAGTCGACAAGTGTTCCAAACAAAAGGCTCAAGGCACTGTTTCTACCACGGAAACCGCCCAGAAAACGGAACCGGAACCAGATCTGTACGCGCATGTGTGGAAGCCTAAGCCCGCAACAAAGCCGAAGCCTACCGTTAAGCCGAAGCCACAGCAGACGAATGACGAAACAAATTGTAAGTTTCAAAACGGCATTGTTGCTGGTCTTTCTAAAATAGGCACGCAAGCAACCAAACGAACGAAAGAACGAAAGAATGAGCGAAAAAGCAAGCAAGCTAGCAAGCAAACACACACACACACACACACACACACACACACACACACACACACACACACACACACACACACACACACACACGCACACACACACACAAACTGTGTATACATGCACGGATAACGCACGTAAATAAACTGTCTCTACCTGATCACTTACAGCTTTTAACAGACCCATGCCGCTTACTCCACAGATAGACCCATTCGGGGATTGCGCCACAAGTACATCTCTATTGAACCCATTCAGCCCTGACGCACTACAACAGGAGATGGGACGACCATGATAATTCAAGGGTAGTGCCAGATTACCTTGGCGCCTGTCGGCGCCAAGCTAATCTGGCACTGCCCTTGAATTATCATGGTCCATCCATCTCCTGCAACTGGTGCATAGTCGTTAGATGACGCCTCCAAAATTTGGGAAATACGGCCGTCGGGCTGAATGAGTTAGATGAAATAACATCTCAGTTAAAGAGACGTGTCCTTGTGCCGTACGTATTCCATGAGTGGCTCTATCTGTGGAGTAATCCCGCAAAAAAAGTTGATGAATAATTTACAGGAGAGTTTGGAAGTGTGTTTTTCTGATAATTTAATTGAGAATTATTATCGGGTTATCGCATGTAACATTCATCAAACTTGACGGGTCAATATGGGCCTTGGCGGCATGTGTATGCTGGCTAGGTCTTCGACATTAATTTTATTTGATGCACGTTAACTCATTCGAGGCCAGCCGCATACGGATGCGCGGCACAAGCCGCGCATCCGGTTGCGGCTGGCCGCGAATGAGTTAATACTCCAGACCTTTTTACAGCTGCAGCAAACTCGGCCAACTATGAAGATATTGATGGCTTACTGCAGGTGTGTACACATCTTCAATAATGCACAGTTTATCATGCATGGTGTAAATTTCGTCGGTCGTGTGAACAAAGTAGAAAATCAAAATATATGTGCCTCATATTCACAAAATAGTTACCCTAGCTGCGGCAAACTCGTAGAAAGAGGGCGGTAATCCGTGTTCGTCAAAGATCATTCCTACGGACTACCTTCCACTTGTTTGCATAGAGGGCTCCCCCCCCCCCCAACCCCTCTACTTACTCCCCCCCCCCCCCACCCACAAAAGAAAATAAATAACTAAAATAACACACATGATACGCCAATCTACATCTTACGCTATGGTGATGTTGGCAGAGCGGACTATTTTGTACTAATAAAATCTATTATTCGCATCCATCCTTGTTACTGACAATTTGGCGCGAAATCGCATTTTGAAACTTTTGGCTGTCCTTTAGTATTTTACTATTTTCTGATAAAATCTCGAACTTATCGTTCAGCAGGTCGTCATCGCCTATCGAAGAAAGCCTCGGATCAAGCATTTTTTATCAAATTATAAACAGATTTTTTTTTCGCTTTTCTCAACAACACAGTGTTGCGAGGTTGCATGCGAAACCCCTCGAACTAACACATATAAATGAGTTGTAGATAAATCTGCGTTTCAGAAACTAACAATTTCAGAACGCAACCACATAATCCCAAATTTTCTTACAGGAAGTTGAACAAAGGGTGAAACAGGGAGTGACACAAGCGGCGGTAGAGACGGTGACCCATGACCCGGAACAGGAAGACGATTACAATGTCCTGTCTCACCAACCGGCATCACGTGACCAGGATCCTCAGTACAGCCACATCAAGGATGTCTGAACTGTGCTGGACAACGTGTTCCCAAATTCAATAGAGATTAAACAGTTCAGTGCCGAAAAAAAAATTGGAACACCACCGAAATGCAACAGGTATAGATCTTCATGAGCTCCCGCTGTTGCAGGGGCTCACGAGGATCTATACATCTTGCAGACACCACTTTGAATCCGCGTTCCTATAACAGCTCGGGCTTTTTGGTGTTGTATCAACAAAGATTGCAGAGTACAATATGCGTCAGCAGTCACTGAACCGGTTGGATTATGCCTGGCCTCTCGTTATGAATAAATTGTGCTTACTTTGACCGTTAAAATGCGAGCTTTAACGAGCATTTTATCGGTCATACTGGTCACGAGTGATTTACTTTGCGTAACTAAATCTCGCTCGTTGAGGAAAGTGTTGTTAGAAACGTCAGTATACATACTAAGTGGAACCACCCATTTCTAGGCAAACAGTCGGTTAGATCCCTTGACTTGTTTCTTACAGTAGAAAATCGTACATACATTCAGTTAGATTTCTTGACCATTTCCTTGTGGCAGGAAATCTCACGGACAAGCCAACAGATAAATCGATTGACTCCTTTCTTATAGCGGAAATTTGCCAGGTAATACACATAGTTAGATCACTTGAACTTTTCTGACAGCACAAAATCTCATGGACAAGCAAACAGTTATATCGCTTGACTCATTTCTTATGCAATCCAGACCAAAAAGGTGACTGCCAAGCGTGTAAAATGCAAAGAAGTACCCAACGGATAAATAAACACGCTTAGAAAAGATGGGTACAACACAATATATTAATATTTCGGGTAAGTACCCTTTGTCAAAATAGACAAACAGAGAGATTAGCCGCTACTTATCTTCATTCGCAGAAGGAATGTGGCAACTGTTTGTTTGTCTATTTTGACAAAGTGTATTTTACCCGAAATATTAATAAATTGTGTTGTACCCGTCTTTTCTAAGCGTGTTTCTTTCTCCGTTGGGTACTTCTTTCCTTTCTTATGGGCGAAAATTGAATTGACAAACAAAAGGATAGATCGCTTGACCTCTTTGTTATGGCAGAAAATCTCTTGGACAAACAGTTAGATCGCTTGACTCCTTACTTATGGCAAACACATTGCTTGGACACACGAGCAGATCCCTTAACAATTTTTTTTTGTGCCAGAAAATTGTCTGAACAAACAGTTTCCTTTAGTCCAAAAGCTAGCCTAATCTACAGTGCACCCCTCCCCCCTCCCCCCCCCCCCTCAGTACTCAATAAGATGGTTTCAAAGTGTACCTTAGTATGTCCTGAGATGTTTAAGCCATGTTCCCCAAAAATCATTTGGGCCACACCAGAGATATAGCCGATGGCGCAAGGGTACCCCAATTCACGTTCTTCACGGATGCTAAAATGAGGTTGAGAAACATTTTCCTCTTAATAAATCAGAATTCTTTCCAGAAGCCCAAATCAAGCAATATTATGTTAAGGCACGCCGTCTGCGTCCTCTGCAAAGAAGAATTAAAGAATATTGAATATCTGGCTCACAGTAAGGGTATTGGTGCACCCAGCATGCTTAATATGCATACCTTTTTAAGAAAACTGGCAAGAAAAATATTTAAACAGAGTAGTATGACATAAGCAATTGTTATGACCATTTTTCGTTTCTTTGCGTAATGGTAAAATGGGGGTAGGGCAGCAGATTTAGCCACTTTGGCCCTAAATGCATCACAGCATCATAAAATCAGGTTGGGAGTAACTATGGTACTCTATCATAACCAATAAAACCTAAAAAAAAGACCTATCAGTTTTATACAAAATTGATCAGGGCATTGAAAACAACGTACGTTTCGCAATTCAGCAATTTTAAATGGGGAAAAAGCTATCATTCACCACGAATGTACCATAAAGAATGCCGACTTTCCTTTTTTTTGCACTGTATGCCCACATTATTGCAAATTAATAGGTAAAGAGAGGTCAAAATGAAAAGGAATAATTTAGTTGTTTTTTTTTTCTAGATAATTTTGTGTATTTTTACAACTTTGGGGTAAGGATACAAAATCAACCAATGTTACACTCACAGTGATCACAGAATCACCTAGTCAGGCTTATAATACTTATAACATCCTGTTGTAAAGACGTAATCCTGAAAATGGATTGCCAGTGCAATATAAATTGTCTGAAGGCATCTGACACATTTTTGGAGTCTTTTTATGATTTATCGGAAATGACCGTTTACTTGGTGCTCAAATACCTTCACTGTGAGCCAGAGATTCAATATATTTTTCATTCTGTTTTTGCAGAGGATGCAGAAGGAGTGCTTTAACATAGTTTTGCCTGATTTGGGTTTCTGGAATGAATTCTGATTTATTTAGAGAAAAAATGTTTCTCAACCTCATATTAGCATCCGCGAATAGCTTGAATGGAGGCACCCTTGCGCCATCGGCTATATCTCTGGTGTGTTCCTAAGGATTTTAGGGGAACATGGCTTAAACGTCTCAGGACATACTAAGGTACACTTTAAAACCATCTTATTGAGTACTGAAGGGTTGGAGGGGAGGTGGAGGGGGGGGGGGGGGTGCACGGTAGCCAGGACTTGCTTATTGACTACTTCCTTATGGCAGAAAATCGCCGGGACAGACAAACAATTAGAGCCCTTGACTCCTTTGTGCAAGCGAACAGTTAAATCCCTTGATTTCTCTCTGATGACACCAATTCTCAGGCTGACGTCGACCGTAGCCGACATCAGCCGCAGATATGGTGCTTTTAGAAAGGAGTCAAAGGATTTGACTGTTTGTTTGTCCAACTTTCATTTTTATGTCCCTTCTTTTTATAGACGAAACTTTTTAGGACGGATCGCGGTGGCCGGGGCGAATTTAATAGCATGTCCATGATGCAAAGGCGGGCAGGTCTAAACCTCTAACAATTGAAGTAACAAGATAACAGTTATGTCATGTCTAGTTACGCTAACCCCGCTCCTGAACGTACATTTGGCCCGAAACACCATATGTGCGTATTTATGTGTGTGCGTATATATGTATGTAAACAAGACCATCTCCGACATTTCTGTACACACAAGCTTGAAACTTGGCGAAATACTTTGTTAAGTCGGCGGCTAAGAGAGCCTCCAAGCATATTGTAATTAAATGTCTCATTTAAGACATAAACAACCGTTTTATAGGAAGTCGGTTGACCCAGATTAGAGTACGTATTTTTTATGATATTTACTTGAACTTTTGCATATAGCTAGTTTGGAGAAAATCATTGATAAGTTCGTTAGCTAGCTTTGTATCCTTTGAACTTCTTTAGTAAAAAAAAAAATTCTTTTCAGAAAAGAATTAAGACAGTAAAAGAAACTTCACTTCTAGAATAAGTCAGACATTGGCGCTGACGTAAAAGATGCAAATCCGTCAACACTCAGAAACTGACATATTACTCTAAATATGATGCCATTCTCCTTCGCGCGCGCGGCTCTCTCTCTTTCTCTCTCTCTCTCTCTCTCTCTCTCTCTCTCTCTCTCTCTCTCTCTCTCTCTCTCTCTCTCTCTCTCTCTCTCTCTCTCTCTCTCTCTCTCTCTCTCTCTCTCCCCCGTAGTTTTTCTTCCTCTTTTTCTTCTTTTTCTTCTTCTTCTTCTTATTGTTATTATTTGCAAGCTATGTTTATTTTTCTGTTATGTTCTGTTTGTTTACAGGACAGCTTGTAAGACAGGCATTGAGTTGCCTAATAGCTTTATCCTGAATAAATAACGATTCATCATCATCTCTCTCACACAAACATGAGCGCATCTCTAGGAGGAATAGATCCACATGCGCCCTTCAGACGCATAAGGATCTATGCCTCTTGGAAATGTTAGGAGCGCGCGCGCATGCACACACTGAAATGCACACAAACATCAACGCGCTTTCTGAAGAGTATGCAAGTGACCCGTGTACTTAGTATATCATGTAGCTAGTTAAAGTCAACCTGCTTTCACACAAATTAAAGCGAGACTGAAATTGTACCGTGAAGTTCTAGTTTTTGTTACCATTTTCCCAAGCCTATGAAGCGAAAGTGAAACTCATATCACGTAAAATATAAAATTACATAAAAAATAAAACTTATGTCATGACAAATGACGTTTGACAAATCAATGAAGCGTATGTCCTGCGCCCAAGAGATAGATACTAAAAGAGTACTAAGAATCAAATTTCAATAAGGCCGCACCGATCTATAAATCTCGCCTTTATTGAAATTAAAATCTGTGACCCACCATGACCTCTCTACTATTGCCGAATCAACCCTGTTAATTTGAAAAAACGGCGACCATGATTAGTGCGGCCTTATTGAAATTTGATTCTTAGTACTCTCTTAGTATCTATCTCTATAACTATTGTCTCTGACAACACTTAAACATGTACTGTTAATTTGTTTAAAAAATCGCGACCATGGCCATGTTTATGAACTTACCCTTAAGCTCTAAACCCATGGCTACAGTAAACACTGGACCAGGAAGTATAATTCGATTAAAGACTAAAACCATCAGTATCTGCCTGCCTTGCACCGAGTATATGAGGTTTTACAGAGACTATGATCCTCAAGAGCCTAGATTTTTATAAGTGGACACAGGTCAGTTCCTTAAGAGTCTTGGACTCCAGGCATAACCAGTGTTTACAAGTATTAGTCTACTTTTGTTTGTTAGCTCTCTCCTAGCGAGTATGCTGACGGGTCTTATTTAATATTATTTTACTGCAAGTACAATTTCTAAAAGGTGACTGCCGTGTTTGTACAACACAGACAGTACAAGATCGGCACTCCACCGTTCTATTATAAACAGTACTGACACACACACACACGGACACACACACACACACACACACACACGCACTGACACACACGCACTGACACACACATACACACACATATACACACACAAACACATGAATAAACATACACGTACACACACACAAACACATGAACACACACACAAACACACACACATATACACACACACATACATATACACAAACACATATATACACTAACACAGACACAAACAAATACGCACACATACAGCCAACTACTAACCGGTATGACAGAGCTGCCGCCATTGCTCAGCCGGATAAATTTGAAATTCCATGAATAGATTATAAGAACCGATCCGGTTTTTTCTGAGCTTGAAAAAGTTTTCTGACTTTCCAGAACTGAAATTTCTTTTTTTAGCGCTCCAACACGTAGACTCGTAGAACAGGTTCTGTGAGGTGTCTCGGTTTTCTGCGTACTGCAGTGTCGGTAGCGTACACACACGCACACACACAGACATACGCACGCACGCACACATGCACACACACAGACACACGCATGCACGCACGCACGCACGCACACTTTCTACACAATGGTAACATAACACACTTTTTTCAACCATGCCGTCCTAATGTTTACCGGGAATATGTTTACACCACACAGTCAGTAATAGGCCGTACAAAGTCTTTGTGGCACTCCACCGTTGCCAGCTGTCAGCCCTGAATAGACGTCATGTTCTAACTGGTATAGAGTGTTATTTGCTTTCAGTTCCCAGCGAGGTGGAAATTACCCAACCGTTTCAATTCCAGTGTCATGTGTGTCAACTGTCACTTTGAAAACATGCTATTTAAGCCAAACAGGTTTTGTTAGAGGTACATAATACACACACACACGCACTGACACACAGACAAACACACGCACACACGCACACACACGCACACACACACACTGACACACACGCACACAGAACATGTATACACAAAAACAGTGTCTTTTGTTTAGCTGAGTGTCGCTATGAGTCGTCTGCTCTACTGAATCCCTTCTATGAGAACATAAAAAAACATGTTTTATTATACAAGAGGCTTACATTTTTAGTAGCCCACTCCATCACAGATTCTTATGAGCATGGCGAGATTCTCAAGAGCCACTGTTTTTATTGGGTTTGAGTCAACTGTAAAGATTTCTGAATCTCTGCATAATCTAAGGGGCACACACACACACACACACACACGAGACATGACACTGAGCTAAGCCAACAAATGAACATACCTGAAATTACTATCCTTGCTACACACAAACAGGAACAATATCCTCAATGAATACTCCATTGCAAACACACTCACTCACAAATCAGTGACACATGTTATTTAAGTCCACCAAGGCCATTCTTGGGTATGCCACATATAGTCTATGGGAGACAATTCTGTATAGTGGTTGAATCTTTCAGTGATTACGTCCCTTATGTCATTGACCATAAGCAGGAAATACATAGTGTTTTATCCCTGAGTGAGTGTATCTGGGGTTTGAATCTAAATCCATCTAACCCACATAGAAGTAATAACACAGTGTAAACATAAAACGTTACTGACAATATTGTTGAATGGTGCAAACGTATAAAGTTACTGTTCAGTGTAAATTCCTAGAAAACATGATTTTGCTTGATAACAAAAAACAATATTATCTTTTTTTTTTTTAAATTATAATAAAATGAATCAAGACGAATTACTTCTTCTCAATGATATCAATGCTGTAGAGAACAAAGACTTACACTCCAAAAAACAGCGGCTTTTGTCTGTGATTGTCTCAGGCAAATCAAAGACTTATCTAGGAAGACAATACATGACAGAGGATATTGAATCTTTAACCTCTGACGAACTAATCAAGCTTCATTTAAAATATGAGAACCACATCGCTTCACTGATGACTCGTGATTTAAGTCGATCTCTTGTATGCCTATACACAAAAGCAGTGAGTCACTTTCTACATGTGGATAGTGACAGTCTATCACACGACCTTGAAAGCAATCCTATTGTTTCAAGTATAATAGGCAAATTAGCATGCATCATGTTTTATAAGTTTGGAAATTACCTTGCACCTGTCGTAACATTGCTGGTAACTGGGAGTCACATCGATTTTTTAAAAATACATTTTCTAGAGAAAGAAAAAGGATCAAATGAACGAGAACAAGATGACTACACAACAGAACCCCGACCCTGTTTTGACACAGGTTCAAACGGTGACTAAGGCTAAAAGCCCAGGCTGCATTGAGGCGGGGAAAAAATTAGCCGAATGGAACAGGCAGAAAAAATTACAGCTTCAAGCGCAAACAGAAAAGGCTCATGTGTCTGACCCGCCGTCAGGACCAGTGTCACTAGCGTCACTACCATCACACCCTCATCAAAGTGAGAGACAAACAACTAAGTCTGATCCTGACCCCGAACCTCAAACAACAAAATATATAGTTGCCGGATTTGTTGTCGGATTTGGTTACATAGGTTATCAATTATACAAAAAATACAAACCACAGACTCGTACAGTGTCCAAAAAATCAGACACTCCAAAAACAAAACCAGAAGTCGCCACATTACCAGTAACACCCAAAGCCGTTGACCCATTTATCATGCACTAATAAAAATATTATTTTAATTTTTCTTGCCTTAAAAAATGAATGACTCAAAGAACATAATGAACCTTGTGTATCACTCTGCCGTAATCAGTGGATTAGCAGTAGCTTATTGTATGCTTGGAAAAAGCCTACTCAAAATGAAATCTGCAGACCTCAGTAGATTAGACATTGAAGATTCAGTTAAGCTAATTGTAGTTGTTACAGCGTCAATTGCGACAAAAGACTTTCTCGTCAAGCAAGGAATTATTCCCGAAAATGTTTATATGTAAATAAAAATAATATGGCGACGATAGCTATTATGATTGGTGGGGCCATGGTCAATGCATTGGCATTCAGTGGCTCTAATTATCTCTTTTCAAAAATGGGTAGAGAAGAATCTGCAGAAGAAATGAAACGTCACAATGAAGCGTCTGAGAAACTTGCACAAGCCCAACAGGATTATGAGAAGCAAAGAATTGAGAAACTGGATTTTATCAATGACAGACTTAGACTAGAGGGTCACGCACAACATACGTTTTCAAATACAGACGACGCAATTCATGAATACTATCTTGTTACAGGTAATGGCATGTCTGTCCCAAAACCAAAACTAAGTGACTATTACCAACCAAGTACACAACAAAGAAACGGAGAGATAATCTTTGTTCTAGTGGGAGTGACATTTGTTTATTTTACTGGAGTTTTCATTGCTAGAAAAAATGGCAGCCGAAAATAAACTATCAAAAATATATTACTCTCCATCAGGGTATTGGAAAGGAGCAACAGCTATTGAAAAATTACATGCCGCTGTGGGTGGATATATAACACTCAATCAGGTCAAGCAATGGTTACAAAGACAGGCAATTTGGCAGATATATCTCCCTGCTCCAAGAAAAATAACAAGACCCCATTTTGAGAACACATCACCTAATGACACACATCAAATGGACCTCCTGTTTCTTCCACATGACACAGTAAGAAAGAAACGATACAAGTATGCATTAACTGTCGTTGACATTGCTTCAAGGTACAAAGACGCTGAACCCATATCTGACAAAACTGCTACCACTGTTGCTACTGCATTAACAAAAATATATAGTAGAGGCCCTTTAAGATACCCCAGACTAGTGCAGGTTGATGACGAATCAGAATTCAAAGGTGCTGTTAATCAGTTATTTGCGAAGCATGGTGTACTGGTCAGACGAGGCATTCCAGGTGTGCACAGATCACAGGCAATTGTAGAGAACTTTAACAAACAGTTATCAGAAAGACTTTTCAGTTACCAGTATTCAAAGGAACTCATGCATGACACCCGGAACACTGAATGGGTTAAGAGATTACCACATGTGATAAAAGCAATGAACAATGAAAGCCATGGCTTGCGCTTAAAACCTGTTGATGCTATTAAATTGAAAACAATTACAGAGCCAAAAACAGGACCAACCCCAACCCCAGCACCAGACACAAGTTTATTTACTAAACAGGTAAGATATTTATATCAACCAGGTGAGTCTGAGAATGACATCAGACTCAGGGCGACAGACCCCATCTGGTCAACATCCGTTCATAATATAAAAAAAATAATTCCCGGTCCTGATGCAACAATATATTACCTGTATGACCCGGCGCCCCAGAGGGCATTTGTCAGAGAAGAATTACAGATTATTCCCCCAGACACCGTTACTCATTTCAGTAACTAACTCATCAATTAGTTCATCAACCAGTTCATCAGCTATTTCTTCAGATAACTTGAGCCTGTAATGACCAGGTGCATAAGCTTTTTCCTTACTGAAAAACACGCGTTTTGTGTCTCCCACTGCCAGAGACTTCTTATGTGTTTGGATCATTTCAAGATTATGTTTGTTTGATCTCAATGACTTGTTTGGATAATCAGGCATTAATGCACCATCTAACACTTGCTTATAATGTTCATGATGTATGTCTTTATTTTTTATTGCTGTTTTCTTGATACCTTTGGCTTTTGACTGACTTCCCTTTTGGTGCAGTATAGAATACATTTTTGATCTCAGTCCAATGTACTCAACTATAGGCACACCATTTAGTTCATCTTTAAACTTACCAGGCACTTTCTTGTTTTGTGTGCTGAACAGTGGATGGTCTTTAGGGTAGTCAGACGTGTCATACATGTGTCGTTCTGTTTGCATGTCTTCATAAAAGTCTTCAGTACACACATCAATGATCATAGAGTCAGTGTCAGTGTATAACAATCGACACTCAGGATACTTTAATTTGAAGTAATCATAATAAAATTCAAACATCAACAGTTTTGATAACTCAATAATTGCCATACCAATAAATACTGGCTTGTCCAGTTTGACAATCTTTTTTTTGAGTGACACAGCATACAATGATGAATGAAATTCTTTGTACCCTGTGTACTGTGGCTTGCCTGTAAGTTTAATAGCACCCAATTCAGTTGTGACCAGTCTCACATCTTTTCTGTGATGAGGATTTTCCATTGTCTTGCCAAAACAGGCATTGTTCATAAGCTTAAAGAAGTCTTTGTCAAATGCAGTGTTACCACCTCTGGCACGAAGGGTTGTGTTCTTCATTATGTAATCTTTCATGAAAGCACTCTGATCAAATTGAATTCCTCTGTGAACTTTCTTTAGTACTAACCCATGTCTGATGTAAAACTGCAACAAGCGGTAGTGACAAACATAATTGAATTTGTCATTTAGATTTGGCACAAGTTTGGCGTCTTCTTTTTTCCCTGTCATACTTATTTTTTTCAACAGCCAACGGATAATCATTGTGGTAATCATGTAGGTGGTGTGGGTACTCTAGGTCTACTTCAAAGATCCAACCCTTTGCGTCGTTTCGGTCATGACCCATAATATAGTTTGTTATGTCTGTTACATCATACTGTGACAAATCATGCAGACAAAAGTTTTTCAAGGGCAATAATTCACACATCGCGTATCCGTAAAGGTTATTAGCGTCCAAGTACGTAATGAATGACCTTGACCTTGAGGGGTCAAAGTCAAGGTCCGGGCCGTCCAAATATTTATTGTTGGCTCTGGCATAATTGTTCGCTGCAATACTAATGCCTCCCCTCAACCCACGTTCCACCATTTCACCCATCGTACGATCAGACAACAGGTCTATAAATATCTTACTGGATTTCAAAAATGCATCCCATGTCATGCCAGGACTAGTTATGTAACAGGCTGGGTCAAATACGTCTGCTAGCAAGCAAACGTCAGCTTTCAAGTACTGATCGTGATAGTCACCAATTGTTTGACACCCTAATTTATCCCATGCATCAAGTGCGTGTTGATATTCAGAGTCAGAAATACCTTTGCCAGTTAGTGTAGAATAAAATTTCTCTTTTGGTGGCAGTCTCCTTTCTTCAAACACAACCCAGTGATCAATGTACTCATATGGATACACACCTTTCTTAATCAAGTCTGGCTCAAAATATTTACTTGTTATTGGATACTCAGTCAGTCCTTCTGCCAGACTAGCAAGACCTAAAGACAAATGTTGCATGGAGTCATAAAATGCTAATTTGTCTAACCTAAAAGTCAAGTATTTCTCAGTTGTCTGGGCAATACAACTTATGTTTTTGTAAGACACATCTACAGCCTGCATGATAATGTGTGAATCATATCCTTTAAGATTGTGGAAAAAGATTGGTAACTTGTATGTCTTAGGATCTATTTTTAATGACAAGTTACAATTGTTATGTGCAGCACCTCTGTAACGACCAGTTATGTGATCATGGTCACGAACTTTATCGCCCCCTAAAGGTTGTTCACAAATCCAACACGTCTCCGCTGTATCAAATTTTAGTTTGTCTTCTTCTGTCATCACCAGAGGCATCTGACATGTTGTGAGATATTGTACTACCTGACTATACAGATGTCTCATTTCTGTTAAAAACAGACATGCTGCATTTTCACCCCTGTAGATAACAGGTTCTGAATGAAGACCGTCTGACCTAACAATAATGTATCCAAAAGAACACACCACTTGGTCACTCAACTTTACAGTCTTTGGTAATGACTCTGGAACAGGACCCTCATATGGTACTACTAATGATTCAAAATCTGCATACACTACAAACGGCAGCTTTTGCTGATTCCCATAGTTCTTAAAATACACTTGACTACCAGGATCTGGATACTTAAGTACAGTTTGTATGTCATCAGGTGACCTACAATGTAGGATGTGATTATGTGCTACGTTTATAGAGGAGAATCTTTGTAAACATTTCTTGCACACTTCCTGTTTGCCATTGTGTTTTGTTGTATGCCCATGAATTAGACGTGACATATTCCTGATAATTGTGTAGTGGAAGTTATTGTCATCTCCGATTAGCAACATGTCAACATGTTTATCTTCTGACTGCCCATAGGTTGGTGCCAGTGTTGATACTCTAATGGGTTGTAACTTGTCAACAGACTCATTATCCCACACAAACACATTTACAGATATACCAGGATTTAGTTTTTCAAACAAATCTATGTCTTCTATTTTAACAGGAAACTCAATGCCACTGAAATTGAGTTCATTTACAAATTTAGTGTAGTTAGATACACGTTCAGGTTTTGATTTTACAAAGTGTAGTTTAGCAAGCACACACCACATGAAACAATAGTTGTCATTGTTCTGAATATTGACTACAGCCTTTTTGTTTGCAACCTCTGTTGGCAGTGGCAACCATGATTTACCTAGTATAGGATGATATCTTGACTGCTTTAGTTGTAGTTCATGTACATGTCCTTCGTGCCAACCAGACCCCTTCATTTTTGCACTGTCAATTGCCTGGAGGAAGTCAGGTAATAGTCTGTCTCTAAACACGTTCTCCAATTCTCTTTGTGTGTTAACAGTGTGTTGTCTTGTTGATATATACGATACAATCACTTCACCGTCTCCTCTAGTAAATTCTTTTTTAGCAACAATCTGAATCTTCACACTGCCTGTAAGAAGATTTTGTTGTATGACAGAAAAAGAGTTTTCTATTGATTCATAGACGTTGTTAGTAATAGATATAGGTAAGTCTGTTGTATGAAACACGTTTCTTAAGCTTGATGAGCTTTGAGCATTGTCCGTCATTTTTATTTTGTCCGACAAAATAATAAAATAAAAAATATTAACGTTAACTCTGCTGGCTCACCCTGTGTAATACCACTTTATTAACTGTAACACTGTCAATATGAACATTTAGTTTGCGTAGTTGTTTAAATTTGCTATAACAAATTTCCCCTAACCAACCATATTTGGTATCATCAACTTTTTAAAGTAGGTGTCTTTAAATCAACTGTCATGCGCTCCACATCTGGATGCTCATCAACATAATCCAAAGTCACACTGTATGTAGCATATATTTCTGATGGTGCTGAAAGACTTATGTTAGTCTGTTTGGGTGATATTAAGTCAGTAAAGTAGATATCATCTTTGAAAAGGTGTGTGAGATCAAGCACCTATATGATTTGTCCGTCTGTCATTTTTATTAGACAAACAAAAGAATAAATTAATTTACATCAATTTACTAACCCATACCCTGTGGGCTGATCTGTCTTTAAAATGAGTTTTAGATGCTTAGTTGATTTCAGTTAATTTTTTACATCATCACGTTCATGCTTATATGGTATGACATCATTTTCTCTGAGACAGTCTTCAAAGCTGTCACGATCCTTACAGTAAAACAAACAGATAAACTTTAACTGCTCTCGAAAATCTTTCAGTACAGCATTATATTTCTGAGTGAGAATCCATACACTAACATTTGCATGTCTGCCACTGATGGCAAGTTCTGCCAATGTGTTTCTCTTCTTGACAATGTCTTTCTCTGCAGAACAGTCATCAACAATAAACAATGTTGGCTGTCCTTCAAATTGCTTGTAAAAATATTGTAGGTAGTCATTCAGTTTTTTCTCAGGGTCAACTAAGTATATGTTGCTGTCAGTCCAAATGAATAAACGGTTGTGATAAGCTTTGTTGTGTTTGATCATAGGACAGAATATTACTATGTTTTCAAAATGGTGGATGTATCTTGTTTGTAAGAGATTAAGTACAAATTCAGTTTTCCCACACCCTGTGGCACCACAAAACAATCCACAGTGTGGATCGAGTGTCATTAACCCTTTGAACCCGGCAAACCGCTGTAGCGGTTGGCGGCCTCGTATACCGTTGAACCCGGCAAACCGCTACAGCGGTGTCAGGTGTTTCGTATCGCGCGCCCGGTGATGCGCTAGCCTCGCTGCGTGTGTGGTGACCTCGCCCTTTGCACTGACATTTCCTGTTTACACTCAGTACACGGCACGTACGTTCGTCTGTGGTATGCGGTCAGTTTTGATGCGCTAGCGTGGGAATTACGGTCGGAATCGCGAGTGGATGTGTAGATATTCGGAGTGATACAATTTTGTGTTTGGAGACATGGTTTCAAAAGCAGATAGCTTAGATGTATAGGGACATGTGTGCCTACCTATCGCGAGGCAGCATAACCACGTGTTGGCAGTGTCAGCTGGAGCGATCACCGTTTGAGTCACTGACAACGGCAATGACTTACAGCTTGATTCTAATGCTGAATTCGGAGGTTGTAATTCATATTCCGTTTTTTTTTTTTTTATGCCACACCTTGGTGCACCTGTAGGTAAGTCTGTGGACACCAACGACACACACTGGTCACATGTGTAGTACGTGTATAGTCTTTACGACACTGGTATTTCCATCTGATCGTGTACGAAACACAACACTGACACACTGATCATCAATCGATGCCGCTTATTACATGTTGTCTAGACCATGGATATACCTTATCAGTGGCAGGTGTAAACATTGACATCTGGTGACAAGGTAGGGGCCTTACGTTGTATCGGCATGCTGGAAATGCATGGACACTTATGTGTCACACTAACAGACACCCTATTTAGTGATGCATGTTAAGTACCAGCAACCTGTCATGCAAGAAAGACATTTTTATTCAAGTTTATTGTCACCTGTCACTATTTTTGTCACCAAGCATTACGACACAGGTGACACAGTGTGGTCAAATCCATAAAACGGTAGTCCATCCAATGGCAAATCTGTACATATATACCTTTATGGGGATATCTGTTGTAAAGTATTATTTACAAATATTTTACTGTACACACACATTTTCAACAGAAATTTCTCAAATAAAGTCAGGGTTGAAGGGTATATAGACTTCTTATTTACTCAGGGTTCAAAGGGTTAAGCCCCGGTTCATTTTAATACACAATATAATTTTAATATATGTGTCCACTCAGTCTGCTTTCTGCAATATTGAGTTGTGTGTCATATATCAGGTACAAATATATGTTTATGGCTGCAGCAGTTTCAACCTTCTTTTGTATCTGAATTGTTATTCCATCACTGCCGTTCTCAACAGTTCATCCTGACCCATGAAGATAGTTGTCATCTGTACTACGAAGGTCTAGCCACAGTGCATACTTGTTTGTAAGATATTGTCCGATCCTAACATCATACAGATGTAGATCTTTGCACGCAATGTTTGCTGGTTTATCTCTAATCCTTCCACCCGCAAAATACTTTGTGATCTCATCGTAGTGCTGGTATGGTAACATTCCTGAAGCGTACACTTGATTAGGGCGGCCTTCAATTGTACAGGACAAATGTGTAATCTTTGGATTGTAGAATTTTTCTGAATCCCGTTTGTATGGAGCTGCTGGTTCAACAAACAACATAAAAATACCTTTCAGTGACCTGGCAGGTGTGTTTAAGTTTATATTCCACATTGGGTCGCTCTTGTCTTTTTGCATTAAACTATGTCTAATCACCCTATCATAATAAATTGGAAGTCTTGACTGATACTGATTTTGAATAAGTCTAGCTAGTTCAGTGTGTGTGACAATTTCATATTCAAAGGAAATGTTAGAGATCTTATATGTTGCATCTGTGGCAGATGATTTAATAACTTTAGAGTAGTCATTGAAGGTTAGTTCAAAACTCAGACGGTCATTTAGTGCTCCTTGGTAATAAGGTAAATGAGCTGTTAGGATTTCAAACTCAAGTGGAATGTAAAATCTAGTTCCATATGTTTCAGCCATTATAACATCATTGGCTGCTCATGTTGATTTATCTGTTGCATCGATTCGAAGTTTGGTAATATTATCAGACTGTATGCCTTGGTAAATACGATCCTCTCGTTCTTCTCTTGTGAGCCAAAGGTCTTTGTAACAGTAGAACACATCTGCATCGTCAAGACTAAACACTTCCTGTCCTTCAAGTTTTACTTTTATAGTTCTAACAATTGCTCTGCCAAGATTGTTAACTAGTGTTCTGTTCACATCTGCGTCTGATGATAGTTCAATATTAAATGCTAGGCGTGCAGTGCCAGGAACAATAACGTCACTGGGTCCTAGGTTTGGAAACTTGACTGTAAGTGTTTGGTTCTGGTCTATGGTACTAGGACTGTTTGTGATGACTATTGTTTGTCGAATGCCCTTAACACCCAGGGGCTCACGTAGTTTTCTGTATGGGTCTAACTTTGATCCATAAGACTGTGTCATTTTTATTATGCACAATAAAAAATAATAAATTAATAAAACAATGGCAGCAGGAGGATTTAATCATGAAGATTTTGAAATGGATGGCATGTATGATTTTGGTAATACAACAGATATGACAGATATGACAGATATGACTGGTACAAGAAATATTTACAGTTTACGTCACGAACTTTTAGAAACCAAAGTGAACTCATTTTATGATCATGTTGGTAGCCGCCCAGACAACATAGACCCTAATCAGTTTGAACTTGATGTCAAGGGTCATTTATATTTAAATACTGTTGACAAAGGAAAAGTACTATTGACTAACAAAAAAGACCCTAGTAGGTTTAGGGCTTTAAGTACAATTAAAAATGAAGGTGGTGTTGGTGCCTTGTGTCAACTTGGTATTGGTGGGTCTCCTGTCACACCGCGTCTTGTTAGTGCGCTTCATGACACACAAACAAAGTTGCCAACAGCACAACAAATTGAAATGGCACCAGTAACAAGCCTACCAGAAATAACAAACACAGTGATACAAGAAACCTTATTTACTGAAGGTCAATTAAATGATGCTATGAAAACAATAGACAACCCACCTTTGTCAATGAGGGAGATTATAGGGTTGGATAAATCACTCCAGACGATAAGAGGTGAGATGGTTAATAATGTAGCCAAACTGGGTGAACTTGATAAACACATAGAACGAGAAAAAAAAAAAACTGGCTACCGCAGACAATGGGAATCTTGACACAGAAATGAAAGAAAGAATACAGCACAGATTAAATGATTTGCAGATAGAAAGATCAGGGCGGTTAGAAGTGATTAGTATTGGAAGACAAAAACTGAAAACACAGGTCAACAGGATTAGAGAAACTATTCAGAAAATACTTCACGAAGACACTACTCTGGCTGAGAGACTTAAAACACTTTTCAGAGAACAGGGTATTACAATTGCTAGTTTAATTACAGCTCTTGGGTTTATTATCAGTACTGTTGTGTTGGCTGCCTCCGGTGCTCGTGGACCACCTCCAGCACCACCACCCTCGGGCCCACCAACTCCGGCCCCCACAGATCCAAAAGATTTACAGTTGTGGGTAAAGAAACAGTTGTCTCACATATCAGACTTGCTTAAGAAATTGGCGCTGAAAGCAGTGGACGCATTACCTGGTATTATAGGCACTGTTGTCAGTTGGCTTATTAGTACTACAGCAAAGGTAGTTGGGTTTATGGCAGAGCATGTTTGGGTCTTTTTGGTGACAGTAGGGGGATTGATGGTGGGTTATTTAATGAAACAGATAAAGAAGTAATACTCCTAATCCAGTGAGTCCTATTACCAATGCAGTTCTCTCTGACTCATGTGTGTCAAGGGTTGGTGATGGTGTTGGTGTTGGTGTCTGTTGTACTGGTGTTACTGTCTGTATGGGTGCCTGTGCCAGGGCCGGGGGTGTTACCGTCTGTAATGGTTTTAACAACTGTACATGTGTGGTTGTGGCCCCCAAGTTTACAGATTGATTGAGTCCTAATTTTTGATCACGACCTGCAACAATGATTTCATTATTATAATTTGTTATTGTCCCCATTTGGAGTTGAAAGTCAGATGGTAACATGTATAACCCGGTGCCAACTACAAAGTCAACTTTTGATCTGGCATATCTGAGAACATCTTGGTAGCATTGTATGCTTGATGGGAGATCGACTGTTGAATTAATTGAATCTTCTAGATTAGCAAGAAACTGTTTTTGTGCTTCAAATTTTCCACTTCCATTTAAAATGTTTGATTTTGTTAGTGACTGTGCACCTAGTATACACCAGACATATGTTCTGATAGACTCATTTACGCGCTCGACTCCTGCTTGAGTAAACCCGTCACTCTTGTCTAAAATAAATGTGGTCCAGGCATTAGACTGTTTCTGTTCTATTGAGCCTAACCACACTTCAGATTTTGATGAGAATGAAGTGTAACCGGGGTAGTAATCTTGAGGGTATTGTCTGTGACTCATATCGTAATACAATGTACCCATACCATTGTAATCATCAAGTTTTTGTGTAAAGTCATACTTAGGGCTGATGTTAAATTCATTACAGATGCGCTTAAACGCTTTCATATCCATGGGGTTGTTAAACCTGTTGAAACTGGATTCAGTTGGTAGTGGTGTATGTAGTTCTGACAGTATACGTCTAAGCTGGTAATAAGTGTGAAAACAATACACAGACCTAATAAGTTTGTTTGAGTGATTCAAATGGTCTGTAAATGAAACACCACAGCCTGTAGTAGAACATAGTATAGCAAAGTTGAGTTGGTTTTGAAACATCTGTAGTGGACTTGAATACCACTTTCTTGCAGTAGAGTCATCTGTTATTGGAGGGTTTAGGTAATGGTCAAACGGATTGGGTACTTTCACTTGAAATAAATCTTGTTCAGACACAGCAATATCAAGCTGGTTTAGTTGAATTATTTTCTGTTCATAAGTAGGTGCAACATTGTATTTGGCATCTACATTAAATTGAAATGCGTTTGTAGTGGTAATGGTTGGTGATTTAAATTCCATCCTTTTTTATATGAGATAATAAAAATGTTTATTACCTTAACAAATTTTGACACTAGCAAACCAGTGTGGTTAACTAATGGGATTGATAATCGTGATGGTAGCAATGCTGTAGCTATCCATGAAATGTTCTACACAGTAAAATGGTTTAATATAAAAGATGATATAAAGTATTATGTATCTGTTAGTGATGATTCCTCTCCTATTGAAAACCATAAAATAACATCTGGGTATTATGACTTTTGTACATTAGCTAACTGGTTTCAAAGTAAAATAAAAATTAAAGCAACTTTAAATCCAGCTAACTTACTTGTTACATTAGAATTTTCTTCTGAGCGTAGGATAACCTTTTTTTTTAGATGATCTTCTAGTATTACTTGGTTTAATAAATGAAACTGAAGCTAAAACAAGGCTTTGGAAAATATAGATGATTGATGGAAAATTAACTGGAAAATATCCTGTTCATTTGTCAGTACATACTGTACTAAATGTTTATTTGAAAGAACTGAACACAACTGAAAATATTTACAATGGAAAACCTTCAACTTTGTTGAGATGCTTACCAACTGGAACTGCTCCGTATTGTGAAAGTGTGGTTGCTAGATTTCCTAATTTACAGTTTAAGAAATTAGGTTCTAGTTTCTTTGAGTCACTGTGTTTATCTGTAACTAATCAGGATGACAAACCAGTTGTTATGCATGATTTTACTGTTGTGTTAGAAGTTAAATAATTTTATTTTTGTTTATAAAAATGAGTGGCGGTCCAAAGCCAAGAATCATACCAGCTGCGTGTCCGGTAACAGAGTTGAAAGATTTGGCAGACGTACAGGATTTTGAGAAGGAAGGAGAAATCGGAGAAGTATATGGTTTTGAACTTGATTCAACTGGCATGTACAAGAGAAAAGTAATCGATGACATGAAAGATGGCACAGAGAGACCGATTCCTAAACTTGGTCAGCTGCGTGATGTTACTGTACCTGTTCCAGTAAATAATGTACCCTACAACTTAATACATGTGGGAAATAAGTGGGTGGTTTCGCCTGTGCCTGCACCACCTCCAACAATTGACTGGGACATAAAGTTGGAATTTATAAGTCCTTATGTATACACTGATGATGAAGGCGCCTTAGTGTTTAGGAAGGTTGTTAACTCGGGGCCGCTTATTGTAAGTCTTGTTCCAAGTTTTGCCCCAGACAACAATAGCAGAGATAAACTGAAAGTTAAAAATTATGAGAAACGACGGTATCTTCTTACAACTAGAAAGGGAAGATCAGATACTTCTGTTGTGTTTATGCCAGCAAGCTTAGTCGTGGCTAGAGAAGCGACAATAGTATTTGAAATTATCTTGAGATCTGTAGCTTCTGTGAAAGAGGCAAATATTGCACAGGGGATTAAACTTACGTGGAATGAAAAGTAACAGAATCATCAAAGGTCTTTATTGCTATTACAAAAAAATGTTGATGTTATTAATGTTTTGAGCAGTATTCCCGCTGTCAAGGTGCTGGTCGACAAAACAACTTTTGTTCATCTAAGTTACATAAACCTTGAACACATTAATCTTGTTGCATTTTATTATGCTAACAAATTGTATACTTTTGAAGAGTTGCAAAATGTAATCACTGATTAAATAAAAAAAAAAATATTTGTGAATAAAAAAAATGGTAAACTTCTATCCGCAACTACCGACGCATGAGCCGACTGAAACAAATGTGACGACTAAAACAACGCTTGCGCCTGATCCGCATGCGACAGCTGTGCCAATTGCATCAGATAAAACATTACCGGCAGACGCATTCAGATTAATAAATATTACAGAAGCTTTGAAATATTTGGAGAGTGAGGAGGCGAAATACTCACGGTGTAAGAGACGGTATAAGACCGTTTTCAATTCTGTACAAAACACATCTATGGCTGTTGGCGCTTTTTCAGCTGGTTGTTCTGTAGGGGGTATTGTATTGATTTCAACTGGAATTGGAAGTTTAATTTGAATCGGATTGGAAGGAGCTAGCATTGCCACAGGACTGGCTTGCTTTGGTTTGGATGCCTTAAACAAGAGGTTTCACATGGAATTAGAAAAACATGAAGCATTGAGTACTTTGGCGGGTGCGAAGCTGAGCAGTCTTAAACTTATTATCAGTAAGGCATTGAATGATAATTTTGTTGATGACGAAGAATTTAAGCGAGTCCAGGATGATTTAAATAACTACAAACAAATGAAATCTGAAATACAGAATAAAATGCGTAGTCAATCTCCCGTGAATGTTGAAGAACTAAAGGCTAGTTTTTTAGAGATGGGAAAAAAGATCGGTGTTCAGGAAACCACAGAAAAACTACACAATCTTTTAAACAAATAAACATCAGATTTGGTAATCGTTTATTAATGTCATACACTTCACAGAAAAATGCCATGCCACTTACACCACTTGTGCCTGATTATTTAGCCCCATCTGCACCACCCCCAGAGTACTACTGAGAAAAAAAAGTTTTTTTATTGTCCTTGTATCTTGACAAATCTGACCGAGTAAGTTGTGACTTAAGTCAAGTTGTTGTAAGAACTTATAAGAACTTACAGTAAGTAATTAATAAGTTCTTATGATAAGTAATTAATAAGTTCTTATTATAAGTAACTTAAAGGTTACCTCTGCAGGTTCTTAAAAGTTAGTTGTAACTTATTAGTAACGTATAAAGTTCCACTTAAAATTAATTAGACATGTAAATGATTAGGTGTTCATAGAGACAATAGTTATAGAGATAGATACTAAGAGATTTAAAAGATAATTAAATCAATAATGACGCATCCGTCATGCTCGTCACTTTTTAAAATCAAAGGGTTGATTTGGAATTAACGGGGGTGTAATGGGGGGGTCAAAATTTTAATATTAAAAATGATGTAAATTAATGACGGATGCGTCATTATTGAATTCATTGTCTTTTAAATCTCTTAGTATCTATCTCTGCCCATTGTAGAAATCACTGACGCATTGGCAGATCTGCGAGACCTTTTCAATAAAAGATAATTCAACATCAGAATCAGGTCAAAGACAAAAGATGGAGACCCTTGACAGCGAGGACAGCTCTCATATGAAAGGGACTTTGTGGGTTATGGTTCATCCCAGCTTCTTTCTCATAGGTCTGACTCTGTTCGTCTTTTTTTGCCCGGTCGCCCGATTTCAACGCAACTGAAGTCTTCTTGTCCCATGTTATGATGACAACCGGATGGCCGGATCCATGGGGGGAGGAGGAGCAGGGGGGTCAATGACCCCCCCCCCCCTCTTCCCCCATAAAAACTACAACATACAACTTTTATACACTGAAGGATGATCTTTGCTCACCTTGGTGAAAAAACAAAATGAAGCCATACTCAAAACAGTCAAACCTTTGCTTTAGGTGTTTGCTTCAGGTGGTTAATTTCCCCCCAAAAAAATGTCGGACCCCCCCCCCCCCCCGCCCCCAAACATGTAAGTGATCCGGCCCCGATACTCGCTGAGCAAATCGTTCTCCCCCAAATACGTCTTTGGCCAATCACCTTTCTCAGTACAAACATACATTAATCTTTATTCGGTCAAACTTCTAAACAAAAAGATGCCAACAAGCAAACAATTTATGTGGTTACACAACAGACAGAGCTATGTGAAGGTGTTCTGTAGCATCGTTAGTACCGGTTTAATACACAAAATAGCTAAATAACTGGACACGTAAGATAATATCAACGACAGGAAAGTTCAGCCGGTCTGTACTGACCGTAATCGAAACAGCGAAGAAAAAAAAAGGTGGATTCATTTTTTAATTGAGGGGGGTTATGCAGCAAAATAACTACATGCGCGCTTTGCATTCGGCCTATATTAACAATTTCATACAAAAGTATGACTCAAAACGTGTTACATTTAAACATACACTAGAGAGATATTCCAAGCGAATGCAGTTCGGAGGAGGTTGTTGTCCGGCAGTCGAAAGTATTGGGATTTCCGTCCTACACATTTTAACCTCACAAGCACGAGGTGTG
>BTPG01000003.1:70521676-70531676 GCA_036245525.1 Semisulcospira habei | reverse complement strand
ATCACGCTCTGTGCACGCCATCTGTCAAAATGATGGACACAGCAGTCGGCATGTCTTTCTCCAGCTCGCCGCCATACCCTGAGCCTGCCATCGGCATGGGATAGGCTGAAACGCCTCTCATGCGAGAAGAGCACTCTTCTTCACTGACGCTGGGCCCATCTAAACTTCACCTGAGCTCAGCGAAGGCGACGCAGTCAGTGTCGAGGCGTCAAAATCGGCCCAACAGGTCGTCCGGCGTGAAGTCCTGCTGCTCGAAGACGGCGCCGCACAGAATCAGCGGATACGGAACCACGTGTGCCAAGAAGTGTTTGCACTATATGAGTAGCTGGCCTGAACCTGTCTCGATGATGAAGCTGTCTGATGTAGGTGACTTGCCGACGGGTTGCCTTGGACTAGGTCAGTCTGCAGTGTCGCGAGTATTTCTAAACCTTTCTGCTAGATGCATAATGGTGGTGTGATGACAATGTAACCGACGGGCAATCTCTCTACGGGATAAGCCCGTGGTCAGCATCCCCATTGCTCTTTCTCTGTCTTGCGCATTAATTCTCGGCATGTCTCTCTCTTACGGACAGGACGAGAACACCAGCACTCAATGCTTTTTTGAATAGTCTGAATACGCACTCTTTATTGACGGCAAGAAAAACAAATTGTGAGCGACAGCTCACCTTTGGTCGAAAAGAATTCGTACTGCACGTTGCACGTGCTGCTCATTGACAACGCGGCGATCGTGACCTAATTTTGCCCTCAGTTGTGTAATTACTATGTATGACTTAGACACTGCAGTATCAAAGCAAACTAGAGGCGAACAATAAAATGGCGGATATAAATAAAGCGGTGAGATTCTAAAGTGGCACAGTATTTATGCAGTCTACTCAAGGAAAATATTGTTGTGTTAGCGGTTGATCAATGCTAATAAAAAGAAAGAAATGGGATAAATACGACACCATTTCTGAACGTGCTTTTTTCATTTGACACCATCGGGAGTCTCTGCTTTGATCTAAATTTTGAATACATGTGCTGTTTACGCATTTATTTGCAATATATTCTTATTGGTGTACAGATTAAAGTTTAAATGACCGTATTACTAAATTTAGATAGAGAGGGTGATGTGTACAATAATAAAAACACATAAATAAATTGCGTCTTGTAGTCGTCAGTTTCGCTCAATACTTAAAGCCACATTGCTACTGTTTATAGCACATGTAATCCGGATTTGTTTTAACTGCTGTTTTATTTCAATAATGACGATATTTGTTTTACTGCCATGGCCCTGTGTTGTCTACGATGGACACATACTAAATGAAGTAAATTGTGACGAGAGTTTATTGGCAGTTATAAGGGATTTTCTGTCAGATACAACTATGTAGCTTTGTTTTACACTTGGTTTCAAGTGATGCTTACATAATTTCTTTCTTTTATGCTTAACCCATTTAACCCCAATGTTACATTTGCCAAATTTTATTGATGTCACCTAATGACTATGTGTCAGTTGCAGGATATGGATTAATCTTGATAATTCAAGAGTATTACTACATTAGCTTCAAGTTTATCTACATTACTGTTGAATTTTTATGTCCAGTCCGTGGGGTACTGTGGGACGTCAGAACGAAATAGATTTTTTTTTAAATGTTGGACACTTGCTTTTGTTGACATAGTATTACACTGTACCTAACAAACTGAGCATTGTTTGACTGCACTTGTTCGGAACCGTGGGTTTGATTTCAAGCATATGCTTGCTTCTATAATTATATTTTCATATGAGATATGCACCACATTATTGTGTGTGTGTGTGTGTGTGTGTGTGTGTGTGTGTGTGTGTGTGTGTGTGAGTGAGTGAGTGAGTGAGTGAGTGAGTGAGTGAGTGAGTGAGTGAGTGAGTGAGTGAGTGAGTGAGTGCGTGAGTGAGTGAGTGGCTCAATGAACACGAATTAATTGTCATGTGCAGCGAAGACAAGATATACATTTGTTTGAAACCGTTTTGTTTATTACGTGTGAGTGATGTGATAACAAAGTGTGGGGATCTGAGACGTCCGAAGTCAGAAAGCATTCATCGATTTTTTTTTTTTTTACATCTATACACATTATATGTTGAAAAATGTCCAAGGCACTGGGTGTAGCTGTTTATGTATGAGCTATGTCCAAATAACAGTTTATTCTCTACAATGAACTCTGCTTCTGATATGCCACATGTTACTTCTGAAAGATATGAGCATGCTAGTGTGGCAGATTTATCACTTTGAAGGCCTGCCCTGACACAAATGATGAGGAGATGAATACAATTACATCATTAACCACCTTCATTACAAACAGTTCTTGCGGCTTTTGTCAATTTGCAGTTTTCAAATATAAAATAACACTGAAATTAAGTCGGACAAATTTGAACTTCCGTATTTTTCTTGTACATCTGTGAAGCAATTATTCCACGTAAAACAATTTTGTTTAAGATACCTGCATTAATTTCATATTTGCATCTTGCTTCGTCACATTCTCTTGCTAAGCCAGCTTGTGTGCCATTTAGGCTCACAGGATTGTGAATTGGGTGGTTGTTTGTGACAATAATTTTGCTAAACGTATCAGTTGTATCACATGAATTAAAGTTCAGTATCAGTGGGATCACGTGTGAAATAGTTCATCATCAGTAGTATCACATGTATGATAGATAATTATCAACGCTGTCGGAACCTAACAAGGAAAAGCTGGAGGGGGTGGGGGAGCTGGGGGGGGGGGGATTGTGTACAGATTTTGTTTCTTATTCTTTTTTTGAGGTTTGATCACTATCACCTTGCCCCCCCCCCCTCATCACACCCCCCTCTCCACCTCCCCTCTACGCTCAGTTGTTCGATTTATTTTCCAATTTGATCTGTCTCCTTCGCTCGCCGTGGATTTCTTTGATGCTGTAAAGTAACATTGCACGTTCTGCTTGCCACTACCATGAAAACTATCTTCCTACGCTACTGATTATCTTGCTTGATGAACATTTTTTTTAAACTTTCTCTCAGAGCCGACTCGACATAAATGTAATACCTCAATTTTTTTATGTTGCAGCTGTGACTTCTTGCACAGCTTCAAAATGTTTTTTTTTTTTTTTTTAAATCACTGTACGCTTTTGATAATATCTGACCTGTCATGTCTTCATACAAGTTGAATCAGAATGTGTATTTAATTGTGTGTGCTCATACAACAGTATTTTTGGACAGTTGCACACATGTGAAAAGTTTCTTTTGGTATGAATAAAAGCAGTGATTTCAATCAATTTACAGTATGTTGTCTGACATCTGTGTGAAGAATAAACAATCGATTATTCATCATCAGCTACTGATTCATATTATGATGAATAAATTATCAACCTAATTATGCTTTCGGGTTTACAAAAAGGGTAATACCAGAGAAGCCTGACGAGTGGTGCTTTGACTAAATGCAAATCCGCTGAGCCACCGCGTGCGCACGGCCACCGCGTAACTAGCTCAAGTCAGAATACAAGGGAGGAAAAAAAAAAGGCACGTGAAACATTGTGATGTGGCCGGAAATACGCCTCATGCTCATTTTTAATTGGTTTATGTAAATTAGCATATCCAACGAAATTAAAACAAGAGTGCATCTTACTGTCGACATGAACTTGTGACCTGCACGCACTGCAGCAATCGCTTTAGGTACGTATTTTCCCCCGCCCGAAAAGCTCTACTATAATGCAGTCTGATTTAAACACTGCTAGCTAAGTTGTCAATATTTTTTCGAGTAATTCGCTTTGACTTTAGAGTGAACACGGCCGAAAACTATTGTCAGTTTTTTTCTTGTTGTTAAATCCAGTGTTTGTTATAAGTAAAGTGATTTATTTCCATAGAAAGACAAAGTTTTCAGGGGGGACCTCTGACAAAGTGTTGTTATGTTCAATTTACGTTATTACGCCCTGACATGCCGATTCTCTAACTTTCCGGGTTTGGCAGTTGTTTCATAAATCGTGATTTAATTCAAGGCCAAAGATCCCCGGCCATCCAAGGAACATAGATGCAAAATGGATTTCGCAATAGGCATAGATTCTGATGAGCTTCCGCAACTGAGGGACTCATGAGGATCTCTGCATATTGCATTTGCATGTATCTTGAAGTCACTTTTTTTTCCGGGCAGTGACGGTTTTAGGATGTTATTCCTGTCAATAAAAAAAGACTCGCTATAGACTGAAGGAAAGGAAAGACTGGCGATGTGAAACCGATAAACAATGAGACACGCAGGATTATGAAACTCTCGTGAAAGTCAACTCATTCGTGGTCAGCCGCATCCGGATGTAAGGCTTATGCCGCGCATCCGGATGCGGCTGGCCGCGAATGAGCTAAGCCTTGCGCTCTAATCTTTGCAATCATGTTTTTATCCGGAACACATTGAATGACACGCTCCTTAGCTCATTTGGATTCTTGTGGAGAGTGCACATCTATCTATGAATATTATACAACACAAATTATTAACCCAATCAGCCCTGACGCACTACTGCAGGAGATGGGTCGACCATGATAATTCAAGGGTAGTGCCATATTAGCTTGGCGCCTGTCGGCGCCAAGCTAACCTGGCACTACCCTTGAATTATCATGGTCGATCCATCCCCCGCAACAGGCGCATAGTCGTTTGATGACGACTCCAAAATTTGGGAAGTACGTGCGTTGGGCTGAATGAGTTAATATTTCGGGAAAAAAACGCTTCAAAATAGGCACACGAAATAGTATACAATTCAGTCGCTATTAATCTTGTGAGTATAAGGAAGAAGAAAAGTATTTACCTAAGCGTGTTTCTGTTTCCGTTTGGGTTCTTCTCTGCATATTACACGCTTGGTGGTCGTCACCTTTTGTGTCTGGATTATCCATGAATAGTTTAAACACAAGGTCCGAAACACACAAACTACTTTTTAAGCTGGCAAAATGTCAAGAGGGTGAAGTCTATTCGTCTTCGTGACAACCTACCAAAAGTGCACAAGCCGCGATCCAATGTCATTTTTTAACAAATACAGTCTATTTCGCTTATAACAAGGAACAAGGTCGGGTGTAAGAAAAGTCGGGTATAACAACATCATTTTTGTAAAGGTCCGAATAACTGTCTTTCTACGTAACTTACTTGGCTTCTTAAAAAAACTTCGCATATAACAAGAAGAAAAAACGGGGTCCCCTGGTGGTTTGTTATATCCTTACATAAAAGGTGTAGAAGTAATTATTCTCATATCAACATCAGATCAGACACTGGCTTTGTTCAACTTCACATTAACCCCTTTCCCTGTCATATGACGCATTATTTGCTTTCTGAAATCGTTGTTCATTCAAACCCCAAAAGCCAGAACCGTCCAAAAAACAAGGATACAAACTAAACTCAGCAAGAAAAATATATACTCATGAGGATGGATCTAAATCTCTTCCAGATGGACCGCGTTCTCTATTTCTCGGCGGTGAATGGGCTATCTCGCCCAAGACGGCCGCTGTGGGCCCGCGCACGACTGTGCGCGGGCCCACTGCGGCCGTCGTGGGCCCGAAGAAGTTTTGCTGACCGGGATAAAGACGACCCCAGGCCGCTCTGCTCCGCCACCAAAGCATGCGGCCTTGCAAACACTCGTTTATAATAACGTTATCGCCGGAATAGTGGGACGAACTGAGGCTGTCCATGGCCGGACCTGGGAAAAGTCGATGGGGGGGTTACAGATTCAGTATAAAGCGAAGGCGCGAAGCGCCGAGCCTTCTAGGGGGGTCCGGGGGCATGCCCCCCCGGAATTTTTTTTTTTTTCAAGGATGCAAAATGGTGCAATCTGGTGCAATCTGAGCCTTGAAAAAGCCATTTGTGATGGTCTGGGGACTTTGAGCTTTTTGAACAATCGAACTGACAAACTCTGGGGTACAAAAATTATCACCTGCCCCTCCCTTAAAAAAACACCCACCCACACACACACACACACACACACACACACACACACACACACACACACACACACACACACACACACACATTTATTTATCAACAGAGATGTTTTGTATACTATTATTATTCACTACTTTTCGTTGATCGTTAACGGTATAAAGCTTTACCTTGTAGTTTATGAACATCAGGGCCCTGCTTTCACTTTCAGTCTTGCTGCACTAGGTTCCTCGGCATTAGTACCATTTGTGAATTGTATCTTCTGGCAAAACAGTTCACTGCCTCTTTGAAGTCAATATCAACATCCCTGTGCACTTTCAGTAAAGCAAGTGCATTGAGTCTCTGTTGCCCCATTGTAGAGCGCAGGTAGTTTTTCAGGTTGCGCAACTGACTGTTTGAACGCTCACACTCGGCAGTAGTGACAGGCAGGATGCAAAGGTTCTTTAGCATGATGAACAGGTTGGGATAAAAATCTCTGTCACAGTGTTTCAGTGCTTCTGATGCCGTGGATGGGATGATAGCTGTCGCATTCTCAGCAGCACTTCGCCATTTGTAAACCCACCGTTGGTATTCTGCATCAAGGGTAGCGTTGTCTGGTAGGTCAGACTCCCACAACATTGCCAGTGTCTTCACCCCTTCTGGAACCTGCATGAAACCATCCTGGTTGTCTATTAAAGTGCTTGGCACCAGACAGAGACCATCAACTGCTAGGTCAGCATTTTTGAACCTCGAGTTCAATTCGGTTGACAGGTGTTCCAAGAAAGGAATGTCAATGCTAATCTTGAAATATTCTTCTGGAGTGGCCGCAGGTTGGTTGTCACGGAGTGTCTGGCGGGATGCTTGACGAGGAACAACAACATCAGTTGTCAAAGCATTTGCCATTTTGCTGACTTCACCAAACCAGGCAACGAACGCTGTGTCGACATCTCTTCTAATAGAAGACATGCAGTTACTGACCTCTTTGATTTCCCTGTAGGCATCGACAATATCTTTTGTTCTTTTCTGGAGCTTCACTGTCAAGGGTTTTAAGTAACGCAAACAATTGCGGACGACAACGAATGCAACGAGGAAAACACTGCTGCTCAAGGTGTGGAGAAAGCCAGTTGCCTTGGTCAATGTCTCACTGTCCCAAATGTCACTGTCTTCACACATTTGTCCCAAACAGTCGTGAACAACCAGGAAGAGAGATGTGTAAACCTCCAGTGCTTCATGTTTTTCTACCCATCTTGTTCTGCACAGATCAACAAGCTTTGTCTTTGTCGTGTCAGGCTGAGATGCTTCGATGCTATCTTCAAGTTTTCTTTGTCTCTTTGGAGAGTTTGAGAAAAACAGTGACAGTTCCCTCAGTGCTCCCATCATGTTTTTCACTGCAGGCAAGCCGCATGCTTTTACAATGCAGACTCAAGCTATGGGAAGCACAGTGAAAGTACAGTGCTTTGTTGTTCCTTGCTTGAAAACGTGCCTGCACTCCTTTAAACTTTCCTGCCATGTTTGCGGCCCCGTCATAACCTTGTCCTCTAACATTGTTGAAATCAAGCCCCCACAAGGCCAGACACTCAACAATCTTGTATGTAAAGTGTTTCACCTGTGGTATCTCTGCACTGGACAAAGGCCAGGAACTCTTCACGAACTTTCAGACTTCCATCGACGAATCTCAATATAATTGAAAGTTGTTCCCAATTTGAGCTGTCTGTGACTTCGTCAGCAAGCACGGTAAACTGTTTTGCTGCAATAATTTCTGCAAGAATCTTGTTGCGGATCTGATCACCAAGAACCTCTATCAGTCTGTTTTGTGTACTTTTTGAAATGTATATGGCTTTCTTATCGCATGTATCTAGAAGTTTCCGGAGAGTTTCATCTCCTGCATTGATGCACAGATTCAAAAGGGCATTGAAATTGCTTCTGTTCTCACTCTGAAGAATGCCATCATCACAGTTGCCCCTCAGAGCTAATTCCTGTCTTCCACACACTTCAACAATCCTGAAGAGGCTTGTCAGAACTTGTCGATTTGCAGCGATGTTTTCTGCATTTTTCTGATTGATTTCACTGGCGATGCTCTGCTCTGGTTTATCCATGATTGTCAAAAACTGCTCTCCATTTGCCATTGCATCTTTGTGGTGTTGTGATAACGAGTGCTTTTTGATCTGACCACAGGCTTTATTCCAGTTCTTGCATGGCGTCTTCACAAACTTGCCCAGGTTTTCAGAAGACTTTGCAAATAATAGGCAATACTTGCAGTAAGTCCCATCCTCGAAAGGAGAATACACAAGCCAGGAGTACTTTTGCAACCACTCATGCTGAAATTTTCGGTTCTTGTTGTTTATCACTGTTGTTGGAAACTGAAAACCAGGTGATGGTCTCCAGTGTTGCCTTAGAAGATGCTCCTTGTCACTGTTTGACAGTGAAACGACTCGCGTGTGTTTCATGAAATTGACTTCACCAAAATCGATATTTTTGTTGCTGGTGATCTGAGAGGAGAAATCTGAAGAGGAGTCAGAAAGCAGGCTCACATCAGGCTGGTTGGTCATTGGCATGGCAGAGGATTCAGAAAGCAGGCCCCCGGCAGGCTGATCAATGCTTGAGGAGGAGTCTGAAATACAAATAAAAGTTGGGTCTATGAGAAGTCTGAAATACTAAAACGATTGTGTGTGTAACTGTGAGAGAGAGAGAGAGAGAGAGAGAGAGAGAGAGAGAGAGAGAGAGAGAGAGAGAGAGAGAGAGAGAGAGAGAGAGAAAGAGAGAGAGAGAGAGAGAGAGAGAGAGAGAGAGAGAGATCATAGAGAGAGAGAGAGAGAGAGATCATAGAGAGAGAGAGAGAGAGAGAGAGAGAGAGAGAGAGAGAGAGAGAGAGAGAGAGAGAGACCTGCAACAAGATAATTACATTTAAAGCATATACATGTCTTCGTTTACACACTTCAGTCAAGCTTAGATATATATTTATGATCTGAAATATCAGCTTTTCTTTTTAGACCCCTCCCCCCAAATGATGGACAAAATCTTTGCTACCTTATGACTCGTAGAGTCTTCTTCAGGCTAATGATAGCCAATGGAACCCACCAGTCATTTTGTTTAATATTAATTATTAAATTGAAACACTCAATCACGTATCAATTTCAGGTTGTATTTAATTTATTTTTTTTTTTTGGAGAGGGGGGGGGGGCGGGGGGGGGGGGGCAGTAAATTACTCACCAACACCGCTTTTACTTGTTCCCATGTCACTGTTTCGAACTCCACTGCCAGTGGTCTCACTTTGGGTTGATTTTTGTCTCTTTCGAGGAACTGCATCATCTGCCGTTTAGAAAAACAACTTTTATTATTATTATTATTATTATTATTATTATTATTATTATTATTATTATTATTATTATTAAAAGTTTTCTTATATAGCGCTTACCTGTAAACAGCTCTAAGCGCTTTACAATTTACTCAACAACAACAAACAAAAAGAAAAAAAAAGAAAAAAACAAAGACATAACATAAAAATTAAAACATGAAATTTTATCCTAAAAGCAACAACAAAAATGTAAAATAAAATAGAACCGTCCTTTCAACATCTTATATATGATTATGCATTGCAGGTGTTAACACGTCTACTACAATTTTATAATAATAATTTAATATAAAAAAAAGAAAAACAGTGGTTTTCTGACTAGTTCTTAGCTTATTTTAAATTTCATCAACAAAAGGCCTAAGGGTGAATAATCTTATTTTGTAGCACGTTGTTCACAGGCATAGGAACTGTTAACAAATTTGCTGATTTTCAGCAGTTGGCAAAATTTCAGCACATTTTTATTTTCCATTTTATTATGTAAAAAAGGCAGTGGCTGGGATGCCGTCATGATGGCTTCTTGTCGTTCCAGAAACCGAAGTCATCATGACGGTTTCGCACCCGGAAAGGCTATGTTGCTGTCACAATTGATGGCGACGCTGTCAACAAGTGGCGTCAGATAGGCTATGGTTTCCATTGTCAGCCATCAAGACGGTTCTGTTTTGCTCTCCGAAGAGATTTACGTCACAATACATAGCTAGTAAGCTGCACTAGTGATAACGATACCTTATAACTTAGCCCTTGGTTTTGTTATTGAAAACGATATTTTGCCGTCCAAAGATTTTT
>BTPG01000003.1:70499176-70516676 GCA_036245525.1 Semisulcospira habei | reverse complement strand
AAATCGATACTCATGAGGATCTATATCTCTTCCAGATGGACGCCTTATCTATTTCTCTTTACGATTTAGCGTATCTACGACCTTACGACACTGAAAGTAAAAGGATTCGTTAAATATTAAAGAGTAAGTTTTGCGCACGGAATACAGAGTATGCACTGCTGCAGTTTTCTTTAAGTAACGACATTACATAACGTGAAAATACCTGCCCGAAGGTTTAAGTGTTAATGTGAATGTTTATTTCAGGAAAAATATTTTTACGCTAACAGCAAGTTTTAATAATAATAATAATAATAATAATAATAATAATAATAATAATAATAATAATAATAATAATAATAATAATAATAATAATGAGTATTTATATAGCGCTTAATCTTAATCAAAAGCTCTAAGCGCTTTACAATCTGTACACAAAAATAAAAATACAATGACATAATATGCACATAACAAACAAAACACAATACCCGACCACACCACTTTTACAATGAACTAAACAACAATGCATACATAATATGTTCTAATTAACATTCAGTCTAAAACAAGGAGGATTACAGAACTACAACTAAGGCATCAAACACTGGCAGTTATTCAAAGTAAAGTTTGAAGAGGTGAGTCTTGAACGACCTGTTGAATTCAGAGACAGACTCACTGTTTCTGACCTCAAGAGGAAGTGTATTCCAAAACACTACGGCTTGATAAACAAAAGTTCGCTGACCAAATGTTTTAGTTTGGACAGAAGGTACACACAACTTTCGTTTATCAGAAGAGGAGTGGAGCTCACGAGAGGGTGTATGTATACACGTGCAGCAAGGAGGACAAGTATTCTGAGCTGGTGCCTGAAAGGCAGTTAAAACATATTAGTATAACTTTGTATTTAATACGTTATGGCACTCGGGGTATTATTTCTTCAACAAAGCTTTTATTTATCAGGTTATATGAGTCAAATTGTTCTTGAAAGTGGTGTAAATTATCTTGTTGTCGTACTTTAATTGATCTCAATGATGTTTTACACAAGGTTTTTCCTTTCGTTTAATTCAAACATGCAAAACAAATTGTGTAGCGACTGTCCACTCGACAATTGATAAGACGCACACACGTGCGCATGTGTGTGTGTGTGTGTGTGTGTGTGTGTGTGTGTGTGTGTGTGTGTGTGTGTGTGTGTGTGTGCGTGCGTGTTTGCGTGTGTGCGATTGTGCGTGTGCGTGTATGTGTGTCGGGGGAATAGGGGGGGGGGGGAGGTTCGTGCGTGCGTGCGTCCGTGCAAGCGGGGCGAGCGTATTTTACGACCTTTAGATCTTTAGATACTGACGCGCAAAACTGAGAAATGCGACACTTTTCGAATCATCGGGAACACAAAAGTGGTTCTGATGATTCCAAAAATGTTGCATTCCTTTTGCTCATCAGTAGATATCCTGAAATCCTTTCTAGTATTTTATCGGAGCAGGCCAGTTTTCGTGGCTTCACATTAACAGTTATTGCTGTGTCTCACTGCTTTGCTGCGATACTTCGATAGGTTACACAAAGAGACCGGCGCAATGTGTTTTTGCAGGACAAGAGTTTGACTGAGTGCGTGCTACTAGGAAGATGAACAGTTTCTGTATCGACATGGCTTGGTCAGAACAGTAACTATTATCAATCATTTTGACAATTAAAAAAAGACAAAGGGTGTGTCGTCGAGGAGAATGGTAATCATAATGCTTTTTTTTTGCTGGTGATATTTGGTAAAAATTACTGTTCTGTGACAGATCAAAACCAGCCATAATCAAACATGGCAAGTGAAATATTTGTATGGTTGCTGGCTTCTTGGCTGCAGTACTTTAGAAACTCAAGCGGTAAGTCTATAAGTTATGTTTTGATTTAGTGAACATATCATATGTGACATATTGTGCCTACGCAGTAAGGTCCAAAATCACAGACCAGCATGCATGCATGGTAGTAGGAAATGTGTCAGTAAAGACCGTTTGCGTTTGTGTGTGTGTGAGTGTGTGTGCTTGTGTGTGTGTGTGTGTGTGTGTGTGTGTGTGTGTGTGTGTGTGTGTGTGTGTGTGTATGTGCGTGGTGTGTGTGTGTGTGCATGCGAGTGAATTGCTACAGATTAGTGGTTGGTCTTATCTCTTCGAATGTTTTCTCTATTGTCGTTATAAATTTGTGTGTACTCGATTTCTGTGTTTTGTTTATTTCTCTGGCAATACATTACTCACGACTGAATAACTTTCAGCGACAAGATTACCACAGTGTGACACGACAGAAAATATTTCCGTTCCTGAGAATTCTTCCTTTAGGTTCATCTGTGATAACATCACTAACATCGAAATTGTGGCTTGGACAATAATCCAACCAAACAACAGCGAAATGTACATGGGCGGGTGTTCACCAAGAAGGACAACGTGTAAGTCTAATGACGAAGACATCGTGTTATCCAGATCAGAGAACGGACTGGAGAGTTACATGAATGTAACCAGAAACATTCAACAGAAATTGGCTGGAAAATCAGTGCAATGTGCCGCGTGGGTCTATAAAAGTACATGCAACGTGAAAGTAGTGTGTAAGTATTGAAGGGGTTATAATGTATCGTCATACAGTGTTGCTAATAATGCGACTGCTCAGTTTATATGTATAAAAGAGAGAGAGAGAGAGAGAGAGAGAGAGAGAGAGAGAGAGAGAGAGAGAGAGAGAGAGAGAGAGAGAGAGAGAGAGAGAGAGAGAATGACAATGACGATCACACACACACACACACACACACACACACACACACACACACACACACACACACACACACACACACACACACACACACACACACACGCACACACACGTGCACACATACACACACACACACACACACGCGCGCGCGCGCGCGCACACAAACACGTTTGTGAACGCACACACTGCATAATATAGGGTCGCAGTGAAAGTATTACGATAATGCAGTGAGGTAATTGAAGATACTGGCTCTAAAATACGAAAGGGTTGTTGATGTTGTAAACTTCCTATGCAAAGTGTTCCACAGGCTATGGCCTGATTACGCTAAACTTGTCCTGTAGTGATCGATTCTAGGTCATGGTGCAATAATGGATTGCCTTGATCTTGAGTACGTTGTTGATGGAAAGGAAAATAGTTTCTTAATATAATCAGGCATTTTGCTATTCAATGTTTTGAACATTATTATTCCCTTATTGTACATTAAATTATTTTTGAGGGGGAGAATCTCCAAGGTTTTAAATTTATTATCGGTAATTGAGTTTTTGTCTGGAAGAATAAGTTTGAGGCTCTAAGATGAAGAGAGTTCAGTCTCCTTAACTGGGCCTCGCTTGCTCCATCCCACACTGTAGAAGCATAGTCGATATGTGACCTGATGTGGGCGTTGAAGAACAGTTTACGTCTTTCTACATCAGTGATATATTTTAATTTTAGGCTAAAATGTAAAGTTTATTTGAATTTATGTTGCATATATTAGTAATATGACACTGCCATTTAAACTGGTTATCTACATTAACACCGAGAAGACGATGCTCTGTTACTTGGCTGATGGGTTTTCCTTGAAGATACAAGATGAGTAAGAAAGAGCGAAGCTGGTGCTTTTGACGGGTACTTAATACCATACATGCAGATTTCGCTGTGTTTAGGATCATGGAATTGTTACTACACCAGTTGTCGATGTTTTTGTAGTGCGTTTTGTATGCGTGTATCAATAATAGATAAATCCTCGTCTGGCGTGTGTATTGCAGCATCATCCGCGAACATATCGCATGGAACATTATAATCGCTAATTGTGAGCGGAAGGTCGCTAATGAACAAACAAATTAGAAGATGGCCTAAAATACAGCCCTGGGGCACGGCATGCTTGGTAAGCAGTGATTAAAATGTGTACCATTATGAAAGACTTGTGTCTTCTGTCATCCAAGTAAGATTTGAAGAACGTGGCACCGCTGTAGGTGTATAATGAGATTGTCTTTATCAGTGTATCATGGTTTACTAAATCAAAAGCTTTACGGAAGTATAAAAAGACTACACCTGTTAGTTTGGATTCATTGATAGATGCTAACCAGACATCTGTCATCCAAATCAGCGCGGTATGACAGGAATGGTTTGGTCTAAAAGCTGACTGCAATGAATGGATACGATTTCGGCTTTCTAAACATTTTGATAAATGTTTGTGAATGTGCTTCTCTAAAAGCTTAAAAATATTGGTATTAATGAAACGGGACGAAAATTATTTATTTCATTCAGATCTTTTGTTTTGGTAGTGGGATTACTTTTGCATCTTTAAATGCATCCGGAAAACAGTTTTGATTTATACAGAGATTGTAGATGTACGTGAGACTCTCAACAAAATATGGAAGAGATGTCTTGAGTATTTTTGAGCTGATCGCATTAGGCCCGGATGACTTTTAATTTTCCATCGATGTAATTAACCTGCCCACTTCATGAACCGCTCTAGGCGTTATCATGAAAGGTTCGTTGTTTTTATTCTTTTGGTTAAGTCTAATAACTTGTCTGGACAACACATACTCATTTGAGTTATTTCCCAGTGGCATTAGTGATTCCGCTATAGAGACAAAATGGTCGTTAAAACTGTTTGCAGTAAGGTGGGGTGGTAAAGGCGCACTGCTTTTATTTGTAACTTTGGTTACTAAATTAATGGCACGCCATACAGTGAAGGAGTCTTTACTTTGCTTAACTACCTTATTAAAGAAATTTCTTCTTTTTTTTTTTTTTTTGCTTTTAAAACCATTGATTTTACGCGATTACGCTGTGTTTTGTATTCAGCAAAACGCTTCGCCCTTCTCAGCTCGTCCCTGTGTTCCATAGCCTCTATCAGATCCGCAGTTAGCCAGGGTGGTAAGGCGGCGTACTTAACTCTCTTTTGCCTCAGGGGCGCGTGTTTATTCAGCGCACCGAGGAAGACGCGGTACCAGGTGTCTAATGTTTTGTTCGGGTCACTATCGATATACACGTCCGTGAACTGTGCTCCAGCTAAATCAGTCAGAAATGCATTTTCATTTAAAGTTTTTAAATGATCTATGTGATGCACGTGTGACCTTGCTTTTTATTTTTTGACGTTTTGACAACCATATGCAGCTAACTAGACAGTGGTCGCTGACACTAAGACTATCAATTTGAGTGTTGCTAACTGCGAGGGGGTTGTTGGTATAGATATAGTCTATAATAGTGGCTGATGTTGGCGTAATTCTGGTGGGGGATGTCACCATCTGTTGGAGACCGACTAAGCTAGTAGTACACTCCCATGATGGATGAGGTTTAAGAAAGTCAATATTAAAATCTCCAAGAAACAGAACATCTTTGCTCTAAATGTATGTTTTATCTATCATGTGTAAAAAGCTATCGTACCACTCAAAGGTGGCTGCAGGATTTCGCAGGGTTTAGATACAGAAACCCGACAAGTAAAGGAGGGATTTAGAGTGTTTGATTTCTACCCAAATACACTCTACATCAGCCGATTATAGGTCTTGTCCCCTGCGGGTTATGTGCAGAATTGAGTGATGGATGTATACCGCTACACCTGTCTCACCCTAGACTGACGGATCTCTCATAATAATAGAATAATTCGGGATGGCGATGGTTTCATTACTGATGTGGTAGGCCAAACGAGTTTCAGTTAAACCCAATAGTTGAAAATAGTCGGGTCATTAACATAAACATAGACATCCTGAACTTTGTTTGCTAGGTTGTCGAAATTTAGCAAACCGATACGAAATCTTTGACCTTTTTTTCAAGGGTCCGCGCATGGCTTTACAATGTTAAAAATAAAGAACCAGGTAACAAAATATCAACACAAAGTACAAAAGCAGAAACTAAGAAACAAATATACACACATGTAAATATCAACAGAAGAAATAAAAACTAAACTGAAGTTAAACACGGTAAGTAAACTAAACGGTTTTCTTCAAGAACCTTGTGTTTTAGCACCCCCCCCCCCCGACCCCCCCCCCCCCAAAAAAAAAAAAAAAAAAAAAAAAATCGAAGTGAAAAGTATATTGACTACAAGTACGAGATCTGAGAAACAACAAGAGTTAATGTTTACGTGAAATGAAGTCCATATGCTATTGAAACACACTTGCTTCGCCACTGTAAACCTATAATATACAAGTCCGAGAGTGAGTAAATTTGAGAACAGATACACCAGTCGCTTGATTTCACTTCGATGATCATAAACTTTGAGTCAGGTGTACGGGCTGTCCGAAACAGAAAACGTCCACCAGTCATGCAATTTAAATATTTGCATAAATTACAGTTTGCAGTGCAAACTCACTGTACTATATGTGAAACACAGTTTCACCGATATGACCAAGCACTAATGCAACCAGTTGTAGCTGTCAACCACATGTCTCTGCCGCATAAAGAGTTAATTTTTAAACTACTGAGTATCTGTCAAAACCAAACAACTGGATAATTCGTTACTAAATTTATGTAATGTCGGATCGAGCGTGTTTGCTGACACCTTCACACCTACAGGCCTGAAGTGTAGCACGTGGGAATGCGGCGGACACTAGACGGATTAGCATCAGCCAGGTGTCTGTCGGAACGGGACCCTGGTTGGCTCTGCAGCTGTTGATCCGTACGTGAAAAACTACATGCCAAATACGTGGAGTAGGGGGACAGTTTGTAAGCCACTTGCCCAAGGCCTCGACTGATAGACCTGACACTGCCAGGTTCTGCACGTTGCAGTCTTCATCCGACATTTTTCGTTCTCTTACTCGCTTCATAATGGAGTAGCCGAGCACCAGAACGTTAGAATCTGACCTGATGTTCATGTTGCAGAGGTAGCCATACGGTGTCTTGGCAACGGGCAAAAATGTGGATTTAGGGGTTATCTGTTCAGCTTCTTGTGCGAGTCCGTATGTGATTACATCACCATCATCGTGTGTGGCAAGGGCTGCGAAGCGATTACGCGTGGCATTATTAACAGCTGAGTTAGGGGTTTCGCTTGTTAACGACAGGTGTTGTGAACTCACTGGTGTGCTAGTGGTTGTTGACGTGTCATGCATACTGACGTGGTTGTTGCAGCTTAAGGGGGATGGGAAGTTTGATAGGGACTGGCTTGTACCAGGGTCTTGGACGGACAGTGGGGTACTGGATTTTGTTGAAGGCGAAAGCGTTTTTTTCAGCGTACGAAGCGTAACGCCCTGTGTGTCTTTGCTGAGTGCAAGTTTCGTCACGTGTATGGACAGAGTGCTCTGTTTGTGAGTTAACTTCTCAATCGCCTTTTCAGTTGAGGTTGCATAGTCCTGTAGGGACTGGTCAGCAGCGTGAAGGCCGTGCTTGAGCTTGGCTTCATTGTCCCTGCGGTCATCGTCAAGGCTGTCCTGTCTGGCGCCCTTCTCCACAGACAGCAAGCTCGCAGCGCTTTACAGCACATAAAAATAATTTTAAAAAGAAGAAAACTTAGAACGCACTCACTCTTTAAATACACACCTGCTTGTACCGTATAGGCGCATTCCTAACACGAAATATACACGCACATACACACGCACACACGCACACGCACACACACACACACACACACACACACACACACACACACACACACACCACACCCACCATCTAACCTACATGGGCTACCCATATAACAAAACAGCCAACATTTCCAGGTAGCACATCCAGACTAAGCTAATCTTGATATGGTCTGCTAGTGAAGGCAGACAAGAAACTTGTCTCTCTCAATGCTCTGCTGGACCTCAATGCAGCATTCAACATGCTCGATCATTCTGTTTTGCTGAAGAGGTTAGAGGTGACCTTTGGCATCCGTGGTACTGCCCTGGCCTGGTTCACTTCATACCTTAAGGATCGTTCTCAGGCTGTTATTGTTAATGGCCAGCTATCTGCTTTTGGTCTTTTGTTGTGTGGAGTCCCTCAGGGCTCCGTATTAGGGCCTGTTTTGTTCACTCTATATTCACAACCTCTGTCTGATGTAATTGCCGCCCATGATTGTGATTTTCTCAAGTATGCTGACGATACTGAATTGTCAAAAAGTAGCGCGCCTAGCCATTTAAGCTCCGCTAAGATGAGCGTACAGTGTTGTATAGATGACGTCCTTTCCTGGATGACAAACAACAAACTTAAGTTTAACACCGACAAAACCGAAGTCATGCCTGTTGGCTCTCAGTCTCGCCTTAGTCTGATTGACGGCGAGTTCGCAAACATTGGTGGCTGCAGCGTTCCCTTCCAAAACTGTGTCAAATATCTGGGTGTGAATATTGATTCGACGCTCTCCATGCACGATCATATTAGTAGCGTCTGCCGAGCTGGTTTCCTTGAGCTGCGCAGAATTTCTTCCCTCAGACCGTATCTCACAGAAAGTGCGGCGTCAAGACTGGTAAATGCATTCATTACGTCCAGGCTCGACTATTGCAATTCTGTACTTGCAGGTTTACCGGCAGATCAGATTTCACGCTTGCAGATGATTCAAAACAATTCGGCGCGTCTTATCTTGAAGAAACTAAAAAGAGACCATGTTATGCCTCTACTGAAGCCGCTGCACTGGCTGCCCGTAAAATTCCGCTGCCAGTACAAAATTGCAATTTTCGACTATCGGCATTTTGACGGATCTCTCCCGCCGTACCTTTCTGCCAAGCTGTCTGTTTATCAGCCATCACGCAAACTCCGTTCCTCTAGTGTGAAACTTTTAAAAATCCCGGAGCTTAAAATGAAAACTGTCGGGGAGCGTTCTTTCACCTTTTTAGCCCCAAGTGTTTGAAACTCTCTGCCAACTGAAATGCGGAATCTGCCCACATTGTCACAGTTCAAAGCTCACTTAAAGACTTTTCTTTTCTGTCGCGCATTTAACACTTAGCTCATCTTTAGCTAACTGTTGATTGCCTTTTATTCTGATCCTAGAGGAAGTGAATGTAATGTGTTGGGAAGAGATGGGGTGGTTTAAAGTAGTGTATAATCGTGCGTGTGTCTGAGAGAGAGGGTGTGCTGTTGTGCATGCGCAGTGAGTCCAGTGTTTTCCTGGAGAACAGCGCTATGCAAGAACTATGTATTTATTATTATTATTATTATTATTATTATTATTATTATTATTATTATTATTATTATTATTATTATTATTATTATTATTATTATTATTATTATTATTATTATATGCTATCTGGAAAAGATGATCTTCAAATTTGTTTTGAAGTTCACCAGGGTAGGGGTTAGACGGACATGCAGTGGAAGTGAGTTCCAGAAGTGAGGGGCCTGATAACCGAAAGAACGGGCACCAGCTGTTTTTAGGCTGACTCTGGGCTGAACAAGCAGTTTCTGTGAGATTGAGCGTAGACTTCTACTAGGATTCTGCGATGCAAGGGAAAAAGACAGATATGCAGGAAGTGTATTGTCATAGTGTTTGTACATGAAAGTATTAACCATCCGGGTTTGTTTCAATAAATGCCCAGTCATGTTATTTTTGTCTCATCACGTAATCGAATCGTTTTAAAGATTCCAAACGAGATTATAGTATTCAAATGTGCAGGAATAGTGTTCCATACAAACGGTCCAGAAAATGATAAACTATTTTTAAAGAGGTCAATTCTAGGCAGAGGTAGGGGTAAAGTATTGTTCCTTGAAGTCAGTTCGCGTTCTTGCTGTGGCATAATTTGGTGGTTAGATACTGCGGTGTCATCTAATTTAATATCTTGTGCATGAGGGTGCATTTGTTAAAACTAAGTTGTTGACGCATGCCGAGAATGTTTAGATGTCTAAATTTGTCTGTGGTTGGAATGGGCCGCGTATTTATCATTTTGACAGCTCTTTTATATATAGAGTTTAACCTGTTCATATGAACATCACTAAAACCGTCCCACACTGTGGAGACATAATCAACGTGAGACTTGATATGGGCATGAACAAACAGTTTACGAGTATGTGTATCCGTTACTTGTCTAAGCTGGGAGAACAGGAATGTGTTTTTAGCAATGGTTTTACAGACTGTATTTATATGCGTCTCCCAACATAGTTGTTCGTCAACGTGTATTCCCAAGAATTTACGTGCTGTGACTTGTTCTATCGGTTTAGCGTTCAGTTGTAAATGTAACGGCTGTGGTCGGCGTTGGTGTTTTTTTGTCGTATAGTGATTAAAATATTCTTTGTTTTTCCTGGATGAAGAACCATATGATTCACTCTGCACCAGTCGGAAACCTCGCTGAGACTACTTTGTAAGCTATGGTTAATGTCAGCTGTGTTTTTTGTTTTGTTTTGTTTTTTTGTTTTTATAACCCGAAACATGGAAGCTAGTATTAGTCCATAAGCTAGGAAGGTCTACCGTGCACCTCCCCAGTACTCAATAAGATGGGTTTCAAAGTGTTCCTTAGTATGTCCTGAGATGTTTAAGCCGTGTTCCCCCAAAATCCTTAAGAACACACCAGAGATATAGCCGATGGCGCAAGTGTACCCCCATTCACGCTCTTCGCAGGTGCTACAATGAGGTTGAGAAACATTTTCCTCTAAATAAATCAGAATTCATTCCAGAAGCCCAAATCAGACAATATTATGTTAAGGCACACGTTCTACATCCTCAGCAAAAAAAAAAAAAAAAAAAAAAAAATAGAATGAAAACATATTGCATCTTTGCTCACAGTGAAGGTATTTGTGCACCCGGGAAACGGCCATTTCCGCGAAATCGCAAATAAGACAAAAATAATGTGTCAGACGCCTTCAGACATTTTATATAGCGCTGGCAGTCTATTTTCAGGCTTACATCATTAAAACAGGATGTCACAATTATTATAAACTTGACTAGGTGATGCTGTGATCACTGTGAGTGCCACAGTGGTTCATTTTGTATTCCTACCCCCAAGTTGTAAAAATACATTTTTACATAATTTTATATTTTACGTGATATGAGTTTCACTTTCGATTCATAGGCTTCAGAAAATGGTGACAAAACTAGAACTCCACGGTACAATTTCAGTCTTGCTATAATTTGTGTGAAAGCAGGTTGAGTTTACCTAGCTACATGATATATTAAAGTACTCGGGTCAGTTTTATGCACTTTGAAAGCCAGACCATGTGTGTGTGCGCGTTAGTATTCAAATGCTCACAGTATGTCTTACAATAATGCTGAACAAAGACGCTAACAGCTTTTGAAATCTGAATCTAGTGAAATGATAGACTTCCCTGGTCTCCTCAGTCCTTTGTTCATATGGGAGTTCCAACGATGTTTAAAGCCAAACAACTAACAACTGTACGGATTTGAGGAGAATAACCACAAAATGAGTAGGTCGGTCCGTGTTACGTGTATTCTCTTTCTTTCGTTATTGATCATTACTGATGGTATAGAAATAAGAAGTGCACTCATCTCTGTAATATCAATGTGTTTGGAAAGAGGGTGTGTCTGAGTTTTCTAGGATGGAAAGATGGAAAACAGGTTAAATTCTCTGCCACATGCAAGGAATTTTTATTTTAACTTTACGTTCTGAAGCTAGGTTCTTTATTTGGGTGTCAGTTCCTTCAATAGCGGATTTGTGAAAATAGCCACAGGCAAAAACAACATCCTGAATTATAGATGCTTTCCGGATCTGGTTACAGATGTCGCCAGGAAAGTCCCGTGTATTATTCAGTCTGTCTGCCTGTCTGTCTGACTCCGGCATTTGAGAGATTAATTTTAGGTGTCAGTAAATTCTAATGTGCTTTTGTCAGAAAAACTTCTATCAGTTGTTTTTTGCCTGTTTCGAAATAAATTTTCATATAATTTTCTTAGCTTAGTAGAATGTTGGTCCGTAGAAAAACAGAACGCTTAAGTCGAACAACTCTGTGAAAAATCGATTTTAAGTCAAACGAAGGATACGCCGAACGGAGAAAAAAAAATCTCCTGCAGGTTCGACTTAAGCACAGTTGAATGTACATCCCTGCTAAAGTGTTTAAGCGATCTGTATCAAATGAGTGTGTGCTGATGCTTCAGGAAGAATTATCCGCTTTTTAATGTCCAGCAACAGTACACGGGGTAGTGATCGCTAATCCCTACTTGGTGCACTTCTACTCCCACCACCCCTTGGGTGGAGGAAGTAGGACTCACCCGGGTTGCTGTGCCAACTAGTTGTTTTAAACCAAACATAAAAATAGTCCACTCCCCAGCAGGAGTAATAAGAAACATATTGATACTGAAATCATTCATGGTCAACATTTCACATTTCTAAACAACTAGACTAGGGGCGCGATTTCGATGCCGCCTGTCTTGCCGCTGTATGAAAACACACAAAGCGATTTTCCGCCTGACTCTCAGCTGCTAAGTGTGTGTGTGTGTGTGTGTGTGTGTGTGTGTGTGTGTGTGTGTGTGTGTGTGTGTGTGTGTGTGTGTGTGTGTGTGTGTGTGTGTGTGTGTGTGTGTGTGTGTGTGCGGCCTACCGCAACTCTGTCGTGCAGCTGTATGGAAACACACCCTCAGTCGTATTTTTGATTACAGTAGTTATGACAATTTTAACTAGGTTTGACATAACTGAAAGCTACTTTTGGTAAGACAACGATATCATACCACTACCGGCGAAATTGTCTTTGATCGTAAATGTATTTGTATGGAGGAAGACTCTCTAGCACCTCCCATACGTCACTTCTGTAGTCTTTCATCTCTGACTTGAAAAAGTGGTACGCTTGCTGCTGATTGAGTTGTCTTACGCTGTATCAAACACAGCTGTCTCTTTTTGACTGGGCATGAATGTTATTGAATAAACTTTAGTCCTTTGGAATCTAATCTGTTCTCCTTTAGTAAAAACATGTACTAGTTTGCTGTTGTCTATCAGCCCTAACCATAAAGTTCTAACTTTCACCCATCTAAACGCGCTGAAATAAACGAAATCCACATCTTAAATATCTCCGTTTCTTGGAAATTATGCCGATAGAATGCGGCTGCTCGAAATGAATATATTCAAGAAGATAGGAAGGAAGTTAATTTTACACTAACCTCATTGTATGGGTACAAGCACTCTCAAAATCTGCAGAGGTACTCACAGACTAGAATCGTCAGGATGCAATTGTGGTATTCCAACGAGATGCCATATCGTCTTGTAAGCGCTAGGGACGGATGTTTCGTTCAGAATTGTTTTTGATATGATGCACCATACTCATTTATTGACGTTTTTGATTATTTTTTTAAAATAATTGCGTCACCGTATAAGGTCATGCACTCTTGCAAAGAAAATGTGGATTCAATCCAATTATTTTCGCGTCCTTCTTGGCTTAGTCCTGCTACGTTGACACGCTGTTACAGGTCCAGATGGCAGACCAACCAGAGGAATTCAAGTCGGAGATGACATGACAAAAGATGACAAAAACAGTGGAGTCCCTATCGCCGCTGTAGTAGGAGCTCTCGGTGGTGCTGTCGTTCTTCTTATTTTCATCATCGTCATTGTTGGTGTTGTCATACAACGGAGAAAAGGTCAGCAAGCAAGAGAAAGTGAAAACTAACGCTATACTGATTGAAATAACTTTTACAAATGAGTTTATCACTGGTTACGTTAAATGGGTATTTTTCTGCTGTTTGTCTTTTTTCTCTTTTTAAAAGGACAAACAGGAAGGGAGGAGAGCTATTATTTTTAAAGGCTACTTATCAGTTTTGTTCCAGTTATTCCGATGTGTGTTTATTTCTTTGTTGGCTATTTCTATGAATGGCAGCTTTTAGCACTAGAAATGATTGCTATGGTCATTTTTAACACAGCTTTAATGATAATAATTATTATCCATACATACACCATTATGTCCATGTTGTTGAACCCACACCAGGGGTTTGTTTTAGTATTTAAAAAAAAAAACAGTGTAGTTCACCTTTTGGAGAAAAAAAAAAACAGTTGTTTTTACTGCTGATTTTACGTATTCTGTTATCGCTGGTTTTTTTATGTTAAAGGTAATAGGTTTCTTTTCTTATTCTTATTATGACAAATGTCAATGTTACCTGGTAATCGTTGTCGTATGATGATGCAATCACACCAGACGCACTCACGTAGGGTTCCTGTAAATAAACTTCACTCAGCTGAAACTCCTCAGTCGTGGCACAAGGTTGTAGACCACACCGGAATAACAGTTTCAACAGTACTTTATTCTCACGATGCACTCTCAGCATAATGCGTCCACAAAATAATGCATCCATACGTTGGTACACTGTCTCGTACAATGCATCCACAATTTGATACACTGTGTCTCCCATACAATGCACACACTTATTTCCTAACGCGCTCTTTTATACTATTACAGATTTCCAGAACAATTCAGTAAATTACACAACTCAACCAATCAGAAAAGAAAACGTAACCAAAACTCATTAATATTCATTAAAAAGAACACTCTAGATCTATATAATCTTCCATTAACATCTATGAGCACATCATAAATGTTGCTAAGTGTAGCCAACATGGGTACTACACACCTCTGACGTCATACTTGAGGTCACTAGAACGGCCGCGACCCTTCGCGAATATTCCAGTCTAATATAAGTCAGACTTTGCGACAAAGTAGCTAAAGTACGCGTCATTCTAGCTACACAAGAAAAAAAATCGCAATTCTCCAAGCAAAAGAAAGATCGTTCCTTTGACCAACACATACATGCCCTAAAACACAACCACAAAAGTGACAGTAAATGATAATAACTATTTTAGCATTGTTGATATACTTTGCAGACGTAAATGTGTCCTGGTGTATTTTGTGTAATGGTCAATGGTTTTAATAATAATAATAATAATAATAAATAATAAGTACGGTATTTATAATGCGCTTATCTTATTATAATTATAACGACTCACGTACCACAAATAGTGAAATACATTACGACAGTCAGCATGGGGTGGGGAGTGTGGTGGTATAGTGCTATAACTGTTGAAAGAGGTGAGTTTTGAGGGCGGACTGGAAGGAGGAGAGAGAGTGTTTCTGACGGAGAGAGAGTGGGAGAGTGTTCCAGGTGGATGGACCGTATACTGAGAAGGAGCGGGGGCCGAAAGTGCTGAGTTTGGTGCGGGGGATGAGGAGAAGGAGAGGGTCAGAGGCGGAGCGGAGGGAGCGGGCAGGGGTGTAAGGGTGAAGTAAGTTTGAGAGATAGGCAGGAGCGCAGCTGTTCAGGGATTTGTAGCAGAGAGACAGAATCTTGTATTGGATGCGTTGGGGGACGGGAAGCCAGTGAAGGAGTTTGAGCAGGGGAGTGATGTGGTCGGATTTTTTATTTCTGAGGACGAGGCGGGCAGCATTGTTCTGGAAGCGCTGGAGAGTGAAGGTGGTGGAGTGAGGGAGGCCGGAAAGGAGAGAGTTGCAGTAGTCGATGCGAGATAGGATGAGAGAGACAGCAAGTTTGGTGGCAGCTTGGGTAGTGAGATATTTTCTGATCTGACTGATGCGGCGGAGGTGGAAGTAGCATGCCTGGGTCGTGGCGGAGACGAAGCTGGTCGTGGAAAAAGAGGAATCGATGATAACGCCCAGGTTTTTGGCCGAGTCAGAGAGGGAGATGGGGGGTGCTGTCGAGTTGAAGGTGGAGAGAGGGAGGGAGCTGGGAAAGTTTCTGGCGAGTGCCTACCAGCATCGCTTCCGTTTTGTCGTCATTAAGTTTAAGCTTGTTTGCTGTCATCCAGTTTTTCACGTCTTCGTAGCAGTCAGCTGTGCGAGTCAGTAGTGACTAAGTGTTGTCGAGTTTGTCTTTGTCTAGTAGTTGTGAGTCGTCGGCGTAGAGGTGGTGGTGTATGTGGTGAGACTGGATGATGTTGGACAGGGGAGAGGTGTGGAGTGTGAAAAGGACCGGGCCCAGGACGGACCCCTGTGGAACTCCGCAGGAGAGCGTGACTGGGTTGGAGGAGACGCCGTCGATGGTGACGGACTGCTGTCTGTCGGAGAGGTAGGAGAGAAACCAGGAGTGAGCAGAGTCAGTGATGCCAAAGGAGTGTTGAAGGCGGTGGATGAGGATAGAGTGGTCTATAGTGTCGAACGCGGCGGAGAGGTCTAGTAGCGTAAGAAGGGAGATGTTGCCCGAGTCGGTGAAGAGAAGCAGGTCGTTTAAGATATGCAGAAGGGCTGTTTCAGTGCTGTGATGTTTGCGATAGGCAGACTGGAAGGGACTGAGGAGGTTGTTGTCGGTGAGGTGGAGGTTGAGCTGGTTGTGAACGACCTTCTCAAGAAGCTTGGACAGGAAAGAGAGATTGGAGACTGGGCGATAGTTTTTGAGTTCGTTTGGGTCGAGGTTGTGTGTTTTTAGGAGAGAACGGACGATGGCGGACTTGAAGATATCAGGGACGAAGCCGTTCTCTAGAGATGTGTTGATGATGTCGGTAATGAAGGGCAGAAGTTTTGGAAGGCCGTCCCGGTAGAGAGAAGCTGGGAGAGGGTCGAGTTCGCAGGTTTTGAGAGGCATGAACTTTATGGTCTTGAGAACTTCGTCCTAAGAAACAGGCCGGAAGGACGAGAGGGGGGTGCCGGAAAAGGGGGCGTCGGGAGGGCAAGGCGGAGAAGGCAGAGTGTCGAGTGTGTTGAGCAGAGTTTGGATTTTGTCGGAAAAATAGGTGTAAAAAGCGGACGGGAGTTCTTTTTTGCTGTGTGTGTTGGGGAGAGGAGAGTCTTTAGAAATGCATAGGAGTGAGTTCATGGTAGCGTAGAGGGTTTTGGAAGAAGTGGATTCCAGTATTTTGTTTTGAAGGTATTTACGTTTGGAGTCGGAGATCATTTTGCAGACTTTGGATCTAGTTGTTTGGAAGATCTGTCTGTGAACGGTGAGGTCAGATGAGTGCCAGCGGCGTTCCGCTTGTCGGCGCTCGCGCTTGGGATCAGCTATGTCGTCAGTGAGCCAGGCGGAGGGGGGTCGGTTGGGTATGGAGCAGGTGGTGACAGGCGCATGGGTGTCTAGAAGTTTTCGAAGGGAGGAGTCGAAATGGGATGCAAGATCAGGAGAGGAGGCGGGGTCCATGAGAAGGTCGACAGCTTCGTCGAAGAAGGTCTCCCGGTTGACAGATTTTAGTTTGCGACGAGAGACAAGGAGCTTGGGTTTTTTCGGGGGAGGTAGGTTGAGAGAGACGAGAATAGCGAGGTGGTCAGAGGGAAGCACAGAGGAGGTGTCAGAGTCGAGAAAGAGTTGATCGAAGGTGCGGGTGATGATCCAGTCGAAGGTGTGGCCGAGTCGGTGGGTGGGTTTGGTGATGTGTTGTGTAAGATTGTGGTTTGAAAGTGATGTGCACAGGCGTATTGTGTCAGGGTGGTCGGGTTTGTCGAAGTGGAAGTTAAAGTCGCCAAGAAGGATGTGTTTTCCGGGTCGTGTGTAGTGGTCGAGGAGGAGGTCGAACTCGGTGAGGAACATGGAGTTTGTGAGTTTGTTTTGAGAGCTTGGTGGGGGGCGATAGATACATGAGAAGATGAGGGACTGGCCAGGGAGTGTTGCTACGGCCTCGACAGATTCAAAGGAGGGATGAGCAAAAGGTAGAGACTGAGAGAAGGAGAGATGAGCGGAAAGACAGTCCCTGTAGATGATGGCAATGCCACCCCCTCTGGAAGCGCGCGGGAAGGAGGCCAGGCGGTAGTCACTCGGAGTGACGCTGGC
>BTPG01000003.1:70486676-70496676 GCA_036245525.1 Semisulcospira habei | reverse complement strand
CATTTCCTTCTGCCGTGCTCTACAGTTCTTGAAGAGCACGTCAACATTATGATGATTGGGGAGGACGACCTAACTGACGTAAAAAGGTCCACTCCATCTAAATTTTGCGCCACCGCTCTCGGAATATCTGCAATCTCTAACTCGGACAAAAATGAAAGTAACAGCAACGATCACACAGACGACGCTATAGAAGATCATGATGTGGAAGCATCATTCGGGTACTCATCGGTAGCCATAGAAAAACCAACGGCGCATCGCTTTGCTCCAGTGAACACAGACATGGATGATATATCTCCGGACTATGCCTATGTGGATGAGTCGGCGCCACCGGGTTCTGCAGTCTGGCGGTGACTCATCCACATAGGCGTCCCTAGTCCGTTATTCTCACAATCTCAGACCGTCCCACACTTATTGTTTTATGTTTTATGAAAGAAGTTATATTATCATTTCAGTTTGTCGGCCTTCCTCAAAACAAAAACGAAAAACAAAAGTTGATTCGTTTGGTTCGTTCAAGTCACTGCTTCTCCTTGAAAATTGACATGATCATTTATGTGTGTTGCTAGGACAGCCTGGCGCCGGCATGCGCCAAGCTATTTTGAACCCAAACTGGAAATGTCATACGGTCAGTTAATCGCCAGAACTAGTATCGCCGTTTTGTTTGTTTTCAGAATTTTAGAGGCCAACCCCCTCGTTTGAAAATGTATAGCCAAGAGCAGATCCCATGTCCTTGCCGACCTCTATGAACTCCTCCCCTCTGGCCGCAGATTCCGCAGCACAAAGCTAGGACACTCAGACAACAGAACAGTTTTATCCCCAAATCCATCACTCTAAACACGCTATAGGTACATCCACGCATGCCCAAAACTAACTCCTACCCCTATCCCCCTTTACCTGTTCAATCAGTAGGAATAGAGCTTGTTGATTTTATAGAAGTGATTATATTGTGTTTTATCTGGTGGTGAACATGGACATATTTGATTTTTGTTACTGTTTGTTTACCCTCTAAATATCTTACTAATGTAGTTTTTAATTATGCAGCTTATGTAATAATGTGTAATTATGTACTGAGACGTTTTTATATAATAAGTAGTGAGCAAGGATTTGGTTGAAATACGCGAATTATGTATGCATGTGTAGAGGTGGGTGTGAATGTGTAAGTGCCGCTCAGTTCAGTTCATAAAAGATGTTTATGTGTGAGATATGTAAAAGTTATGTGTACAGATTTTGTAATGTATACTTATGTCCATTTGGAATTTGTAGTTGTAAAAGTGCAGGGAGAAAAATGATCATAGTTATGTTATACTGTTTTCATGTCTTGTTTGTACTTTGTTATAAATGTACCACAAACGAATTTCTCTTTCCGAGATAATAAAGTACTCTTATTCTTATTCTTAAAATGCATTAACCCCTTGACTGCTACTGACGCTTGGCGGAAAAGACGCTAATCTATTTACGTCTTCTCCGCGGATTGACAGCTTCTGACGATACCGCTCATCGGAAAAGACGCGTAACTACGCGTCTTTTTCGCCAAGTGGTATTGTCAACAACACAAGTGAAGAGGTAAACACCATGTTCTGCATATTGTCAATAGTGTACTCCGATGCGGATGGCTATTCTAGCGTGAAGAATTCCAGACCTAGCGAGCTCGTGTACCCCAAGCCGGATGGTTTCTCAAGCGCAAAGGAATCCAGGGCAAAGGTCACTGGCAAAGCTGCCAAAAAGCCCGAAAGCCTAGCGAATGACAATGCCGTGGTCAACAGGGATGGGCAAAGAAGGCCTGATCGATCAGATGAATATAACCATGTAAGTGCAACTTGAACTTAATGCAACTTCCCAATGCGCAAAGGCGATGGGCTAATGTCGGCCCGTTGGCCTTTTGCGCATTGGGTTGCTTTGATTGTGTAAAATTCTCCAATAAAACGGTGTATCAGTGTTATGTTACCTAAACAAAGACTCTTCTACCCTTCTTTTCACAATTCATGAGAGTATATATGCACACGTACAAGACGTTCTCTTGTGCGTTTGAATCGGAAGGAAAGCTGTCCTCTGTACTAACTTGAAGACGATCAGAATTCTTTCATTTTGCGACATTCAAACTTCCTTTATGTCCGGCATTATTGTAAGACATATACTATTAATATTTTAAAAGTATATTGCGATCAATGAACTTTTTCTGTATGGAGCTGGGTCGCTGTATACCCCTTTGTGTGCATGCAGTCAGAATGTTCTGTAGAAACAGTGGCTGGTGGCTGCATGCACAGTGAACCCTTCACCGCCGAGAAAAGGTGAAACCGATCCCCTCTACAAGAAGTATAGATCCTCATGAGCCCCCGCAACCGCGGGGGCTCATGAGGATATATGCCTCTTGTTGATCGCCACTTTATATTTGTGTTTTCTTGAAGGATTGTATAGGTTCCCTGGACAGATTGGGTAGCAATATACGAAGATTTCAGGAACATATTCTACCGCCAGTGGCTGAGGAGAGGTTAATGAAAACGATGGGAAAGCTCGGAAGCTTAGGAAACTGGAGGGAAACTATGAAACCTATGGAAAACTAAGATTCGAAAATAGACCAATAAATACGAAAACTAGAAGAATAATGAAAATACGTTTCAGTTTATGTATGATTACCATAAAATAGAGAGCGCTGAGAAAACTTGTCACGTTCAAGTGAAAAAATCTTCACACACCCTTTTTGAATACAGTGTTTGACTGTATATAATTCTTAAAGAAATGCTAACGTGTTGTTTAATTAAACGTTAATGGGCTATAATGTGTGTCGGTACGCTAATTTGAAGCTGGTGAGAGCCGTAATTTTGTTTAGATCACATTCCAGCATACTGAAGTATTTATTCTCGTTAATTTCGATATTCTTCTCTTTGAAGATCAACCAGCAACCCACTAAAGTTCCCTGCGACGTCTCCGCACAAGTCGACAAGAGTTCTAAGCGAAGAGTTCAGGGATCTCTTCCAAACAGTCAAGATGTCCGGCCAGCGAAAACGGAACCCGAAATTTACGCGCATGGGCAAAAGCCCATACCTTCAACAAAGCCCAAGTCGCCAGTCGAGCCAAAGCCCAATGCACTAAGCGACCATGAGGAAGGTATTATGTTATTTTTCAATAATGTTAATCCACTGAAAATAATGTGGTCATTATTTTGGGCATAACATTACAAACATTACAAAATATTTGCTTTCTACCCGTTCAGTGGCGAAACAAATGTGAACGCCACCCAGCTGCAAGAGGTATAGATCCTCACGAGCCCTCGCAGTTGCAGGGGCTCGACAGGATCTATGCCTCTTGCTGACACCACTTTGCATCCACGTCCCTGGAACATCTACTGTGTCATTGCCTTGAATTAACGGAGAAGCAGCAACACAGCCTGCGTCAGCTGGAACTGAACGGGTCAAACTCTTGACTGAAAGCAACGTTACCGTTCTACGGCAGAGACACGACACACGTCATTTCCGCAGAGCGGTATCGTCAGCATCAGTCAATTGGTTTAAAGAAATTACGACACGCTTTGCTTAGCTAACGAATGGAATTTGTTAGGCATTCAATTTAAGCTGTACATTAAAGTCTTACTTATGTTCAGGACAAAGCCAACATCAACCGGAAGTGACGCAAGAAGCGTTGAAGGAAGATGATTACAACATCCTGTCTCACCAGCCGACATCACGAGACCCCGATCCACAGTACAGCCACATCCGTGACGTCTAAAGCCTTCGGAAATCGGGGTTTCTAATTCCTGACCTGATCTAAATTTTTAAAGGTTTTGGCCTACCATTTTACAAATCAATAATGAACCAGACCAATGTTGGTACACTTTCGAGAGAAACTCTACTTGTGACGAGTAGGGGGGATAGATAATGCGCCTTTCCGAGCGCAGAGATCCTATCTTTCTGACCTGAACTGAACTGAACTGAACTAGACCAGCAGGCTTGAACATAATTTTTTATTTGACCAAAAATGTTCTCTCCTGTTTCCGATGCATGGATGTCACTTGAAGCCGACGTTGTCATTCTGTATTCATGCATCGGAAACCGGATTAGATCCTTTCAATACAAGATTTAAGTGTAGCACATGTACTGTCCACAAGCCGACATCGGCGTAGTGCCTCGGTAGTTTGTTGCATATGGCAATTTGAGGTCTGTGCTCAAGTAGCATGGTGTATGAGGACTCTGTGACAGTTTAAGGTATTGCTTGACTAATTTGGCTCCTGTAGGCGCCAAACTAGTCAGCACTACCCTAAACTAGTGTAATCAATTTATTAGCTGCGATTTGTATTTATTGTGTTTACCGGACACTTCTAATAAATCCATCAAGGTTCGACAGTACATCGGCTCAGCCTCCAACGACCCTACCCATGTCCTTTATGATAGATGATTTGACATACGGCTGTACATGTACTGTATGTTTGATAGTGGCTTTTGATATTTGGCAGCTATAAAATATAAAGCGATCTGCTCCAGGCAATTATGGGTTAACAGTTAGCAAAATCATTTTAATTAAAGTTTTGGGTAGGTTGGTTAGTTCGGGTTTAACGTCCACAGCACCGATGTGATCATGGACGCCCTGACGGGCGGGTTATGGGGACAGGGAAATCGATTGCCTATGGAGTACGACCTGAACACTAATCAACCCAGGCGCACTCCAACTATGCCACTTTGATTTACCAGGACCTTTCAACGGACATGCTATTGAACAAATCCGTTTTCCCCCCTGGATTGTGAGTCCAGCTACCGGGGCCGGGACGGGATTCGAACCCACGACCCGGCGATTCCCTTCGCTCTCCTGCTCCGACGTTTAACCGCCTGAGCTATTTCGGACTCTCTAGTTTTGGGTATCTCTAATGCGGCACAATATTGCTAACGTAACTTTTAAAGGTTGAATGTCGTCAAAAGATCGGCGAATTTCAGCAAATCAAAATTTGTCCTTGAGCAATTCGCTGTAAAGCAGAAGTTCTTGTAATCTTGTAACTTTCTGTGTGTTTTTGGTATTTTGTATTTTGTATTTTTTTATATCGTTTCTGTTCATCTGCGACTTAACACATGTGAATTAATAACTGACACGCATTCATTAGCATGGTGCAGGGGAAGTAATCTATACCGAATATAACACCTGTAATTCAAAATGGTAACACGTCCCTTTTAACCTCGTTGCATGTACAAGTGAGATACTGCGAACTACTAATGCTGTTTTGCCGCGTTCTAACCCATCGTGTCTCGGGTACGAGATACCCACATTTTGGAGTTATCCTCTGAGGGCTGCATTACAATTCGGGAGACAGATTGATCATGGTCGTTCAAGGTTGGTGAGAGAATAGCTTGGCGCCTATAGGCGCCAAGCTATTCTGGCACCACCCTTGAACTATAATGGACAATCCATATCTTGCTGTGGTGTGAGGACTGAATCAGTTAATATCTTTAGCAATAAAGTTATGGTTCCATAAGCACGAGTCCGATACGAATGCAATCCAAACACGATACAGCAATGCAACTTTGTTAAAAAAAAAATCGTGGTGCGCGCGTTTGAATATAAAACGTGCGGCATCAGAATCCAGCTTTTTGTGGGACCCACTGATATGACGAAATAAAATCAGAAAGGCGCGAGAACATGCGACAAAAAAAAAAAAAAAAAAAAAAAAAAAAAAAAAAAAAACGGCATACTTGCATTGCGAAAAAATTTGACATCCGAAAAAAATCGCTCCCCTGAGATAACCCCAAAATAATGTCATGTTCGTTTCGCAGTCGGATGCGAAATTCAGTACTGTATTGGACAAATGAAAACACTAAATCATAAAAAACGACTTGCGCGAACTTTTCTGCCTCGGACCCGCCTCAGATTTGCATCTTATTCGTATCCGATTCGCGATTATTCAAGTGTAGCTTTAAGCTTTATTTAGTGTTATCTTTGTTATATCAGAACAAGTCTGCTAAGACCATTGGGCCGAAGTCAGCCGAAGTGTATATCGCGCACTTTTGTGCGCGGGCCCACCGCGGACGACTTCGCCCCGAAAGCCTTTATGTGTCCTGGAAAGCGAAGTAATTTGTATATTAATATTTTAGTTCACACCTTTGAAAACAAGTGTTGTTGTAAGCGACTTTTGTCATAGCAGAGTTTGTTGTAATCGAATATGACTGTACATTAGTACATATCAATATTATCTTTGGCAATTGCATCCATAGATGTCTTAACTCATTCTACCCCAGACACACCACAGCAAGATAAGGATCGAGCATGATAGTTCAAGGGTGATCTGTGTCCTGCACTATAGTGCAGTCTTCAGAGGACAACGGTAAATTTTGGTGATTTCAGTGTTGAGGTAGAATGAGTTAATTAAACAATGCTAGCTCTATCTGCAATACACGGAATGACGATGTAGATATAAATATGGCGCAAGCGTAGCGCCCGACCAGCTTGGCGTCTATAGGCCACCAAGCAAATCAGGCACAACATTTGCGGCGTTCAATATGCCAACATTTCTCAGGATGTGTTTTGGGAGCATAGATAATTTTGAAATTGCATTAATGTATAATATCTTTTTACTTTAAGCGGGTCTACGCTCCAGATAGACCCACTGGGGGAGTGCGCCACAAGTACACTTCTATTCAAATGAGATGCTAAGCATCTCATTTGAATAGAAGTGTATTTGTGGCATTATCCTCTAGTAGGTTTAATTAGGGATTATTACGCCTGCAAAAGGTGAGTGAAATGTTTCTGGGTCGGTAAAGGTTATAGTATTCCTTTGACGATATTTTGTTTGTTCTTTGCTTGTTTCTTTGTTCGTGAACTGAATGCACGTAACTTTGTGCCATAGGCTGTAATCACTTTTCTGTTATCATAAATTGTAGATACGTTCGAAATATAGTTAAAAATAATATTGTATGTTTTATTTTTTTGTGTTATATGCAAGCACATGCACACACGCCTGCACATGCATTCTTACTTTCAACCCCCCTCCCACCCCACCCCACCCCCCCCCCCCTCAGCCCCCTTACACACGTACACACATACACACACGTACACACACACACACACACACACACACACACACACACACACACACACACACACACACACACTTCAATGCACCTCGCACGAATGCACTGACGTTAATAATATACTTCACTTTTCCTTTTATTTTATTAAGATTTATTGCTTACGAAGCTAGCACACAGGCACAGCAATGCAAAAAAGAGACGTAGCTGTTTACAAACAAAACACTATACCGATAAAAAAAGTCGTGGTATATGTATACAGTACAGGCAAAAAAGGAAGCAAACAAAGACAAGATAAGGATTTCTTCCCAAAGTCTACCGTATTGTAATCAACATTTGCTATATTCTTGCTGATTTTCATGCCGAGAGATTACAGGTCACAATTTGACCTAACCCTCAGGGCCGGGACAAATATCAGGCTTATGCAAACACTGTTTATGAAAAATCATGCGGGTATTACTGAGAAGTTGTTTTTTTTTTTGTTAGAAAAATAAATGTTTTGTTAGCTTTTTTTTTTTTTTTTTTTTTTTTTTTTTTTTTTTTTTTTATTTAGAAATGACTCCTAAAAAGAGGTGCAGAAAATTGTCTGCTTTTCAGACCTAAGGCAATGATGTCACAATTGACATAATTGTATCTGACATCCGAGACAAACTTTATTTTTTCGTTTTTTGTTCTTTTGTTTTTAGGGGGGGGGGGAGGGGGTTGTATAAAAGATTCAATTTTTTAAGATTAACCCATATAATGCGTGAAATTAATCCCCAAAACTTGAAAAATATATTTTTTTTCAAAAATAATTTAATTGTCACTCAAACGGTTTTAGAAGTACAATTCTGGTTAAGGAACTCATTCAATATCTCCTTTTTATCTAGCTATACGCAAAATATCTAGTAAAATTAAGAAACATTACGGACTCGAGTGTGGATCAACCGTATTTTGTGAAACGGGCATTTTCTCGCTAAAGAACATCTTAATCAAAACATCTATAAAAAAAAAAAAGAACTTGAGATAATTATTTTAGGGACAATATCCTAAAATTTCAAGCTTGTCCATCCTCAAACGCGGGCTCTAGTCGCTGTCACACACACACACACACACACACACACACACACACACACACACACACACACACACACACACACACACACACACACACCAAAATGACGTTCTCTAGGAAGTTTTTTTTTAAATCTAAACGTGAAGTCATTTTTATTAAGTTACTTCTTTGCGAGAATTTCAGGCGGCGTAAGTCAAAAAAAGTCATGTGCATGCTCCGGAATGTGCTCCGACCAGCCACATTTCAAAGTCAACCGTATTTGTAATACAGTAGAAAACTAAAAACTAAAATCATTAAGTTATGCAGTAAACAGTTCTACCAGAAAAAGCACACGCATACTAGATAAAATATTCGTGAAATACAAACGGTGAAATAGAAATGAACACATTCATTAACCTTTTATTGACGGAGCACACCATACAACACCCAAATGCAAGAGGCATAGATCTTCATGGGCCCCCGCATCCGCGGGGGTACTCGAAAATCTATGGCTCTTGCTTGTCTGGTTCACATCAGTGTACCTCAGTCAGTAGGGTCTTCCATCTGTGAGTCTGCAATGTTGTACACAAAAGGACGTCATTGCTAATTCCAGTCAATAGCCTTTAAAACCTTTCAGGTCCACTTTTACAATGTAACTAACCCCACAGCATACTAAGCACAACTGCATGCTCTTCTGAAAGCGCGTCGAGGTGTGTGTATGCGTGTGCGTGCGTGCATGCGCGCGTTCCAAACATCCTCAAGAGGCATAGATGTTTATGAACCCTCCGGGCAGATGATGATCTATGCATCTTTTAGATGCACGCATATGTGAGAGAGAAAGAGAGAGAGAATCAATGAATCTTTATTTTACAACGGTAAGAGAGAGAGAGGAATGAGAGAGAGAGAGAGAGAGAGAGAGAGAGAGAGAGAGAGAGAGAGAGAGAGAGAGAGAGAGAGAGAGAGAGAGAGAGAGAGAGAGAGAGAGAGAGAGAGAGAGAGAGAGAGAGAGAGAGAGAGAGAGAGAGAGAGAGAGAGAGAGAGAGAGAGAGAGAGAGAGAAAGAGAGAGAGAGAAATTAAACTTTATTTTCCAAGGATATAAGAATAGGTGCGCAGACCTGTTTTCATACTTGTATTTGCTACACACAGAAAAAGAAGAAACTGTTTTCCAAAGACTCCACAATCGTTATTGCCGCAATGTTTAAAATAATCACGGCTTTTTAAACAATAAACTCCCATTGACCCCACCAACGCCTTCGTCTTCCGCAATTATCCTGTTGATTTCAAAATAAAACTCGAGTTTAACAATGCGGCAATAACGATTGTGGATTCTTTGGAAAACAGTTTCTTCTTTCTCTATAACCATTGTCTCTTTCAGCGCCCCATCGAGATAAGAAACTGTTTTCCTTAACCACCATTTTTAATTATCATAATTAAACAACCATAATTAACTTATTTTGCTAACAAAAAACTCATATGACCACGCCGCTCATTTTTAGAGCCATCTGGAGCACCCCAATTTAGGAAATGGAGTACATTGGAGCCACTGGAATGCAGAACAGCACACACGATGAAGACTTACTAAACACCGACAGCATGGGAGACTACAGGAGCAGACCAAGAACCGTCAGAAATGCCCAAGTCTGAACCGCCAACTGAAGGTCCTGCAAAGGGCTAACACTGACGTACTGGAACCAAGCCCAAAGATGTGTAAACAGCTCCCTTCAGATACCTGGACATCTCGACAGAGCCTTCAAGATAACATAAACAATGTTCCAGGACTCTGTGCCAAAGGTCGCGGCACTGCACAAAGCCATCTTGCTGGAGGTTGTGCACAAGCGCTACCCTCACAGCAGCTGTGATACCACACAAGATGCCGTGCGGAATGAAGGGAGTGGCGTGTACATCTGTTGTGCAGACCGCACTACTACCAGTTTACCAGCTGCATCTATGCACTGATTACTCTGG
>BTPG01000003.1:70466676-70481676 GCA_036245525.1 Semisulcospira habei | reverse complement strand
GCGACCCGTCCTAAAAAGACAGCTCACATAATAGATGACGCTTCGTGGGTTATGGTTCATCCCATCTTGTTATCTTCTTACATCTTTGCCAGAATTTCTGCTCCGCACGTGAAAAACGTCATGTGCATGCTCCGGAATGCGCTCCGACCAGCCCCATTTCAAAGTCTACCGTATTGAAATAGGGTAGACAACAACAACAACAACAACAACAAAAGGGGGGGGGGATGGGTTGAGGTGTATTCAAAGACGGGGCATCAGAAAAGGGTCTGAACAATTTTGAGACCGCAACTAGATTTGATCGCGCGAACCTTCGAGATGAGAGTCGAATGATCTAGCTGCCACCTGAGTTCCTTAGCTCCTCTAAAGCGCCTGAAAAGACCTAAAGGCAAAAGAGAGTGATTGGTTCAAACTTTCCGTCTCGATGCTCTACAGCAGGAGATGAATCAACCATGATAATTCCAGGGTAGCGGCAGATTAGCGCCAAGCTAATGTGGCGCTACGCTTGAATTATCATGGTTGATCCATCTCCTGCAGCTGGTACGAAGTTGTATGGTGACGTTTCCAAATTTAGAGCAAAGCAGGGAACAGTGGGGTTACATGGGCTAATTGGTGTAACAGTTGCCATTGGCTGAAGATGTAGAAGACCCTTAAACTGTACCGGTGACTGCATGTACAAGAGGGTTACAATATATCTGAGCGTTCCATGAATGTACTCATCAAACGGACGATTTGCTAGTTTGCATTAGAAGTCCCATTTTCCGAAACAGTAGGAGCAGTTGTGCTATCGTCATCAGCTGTGATGGATTCCCCCTGTTTGCGGGGTGAAACGAAGCCGGTTGTCATGCCAACTTTGTACACTAGCGACATGTCCTTCTCCGAATACAGCGTGCACTTCTCCCTCTGATCCGGGCACGTACAGAAGGTGAATGCCACGCAATAGATGTCAAGGAGACAGCTGGACTCGCAGTCCTCTATGGTGATGATGTTGGTCGCGTTATTGAGCGTGCGCTTGTTGTTGCTGTTGATGTCGGTGTTGGCCAGCAGGAGACGGTTTTCGATTTCAGGCAGGATAAACATGGATGTCCAACCGTCCTCGTCCCTGGCGGAAAATGGCATGGTCTCCTTGTACATATAGCACACAGAGTCCCTGCATGTCTCACAAAAGGTCATGGCCACGCAGGAAACTCTCTTGAAGCACTCGTCTATACACTGGCCACTGGTGGGGGTCTTGCTTGAAGTGAAGTGGTTGAGCAGCCTGGTTTTCTTCATGAACAGTCCCGGGGAAAGCTCGGCGCAGTCGTCCACCAGGCCTTGATCTTTCAGCCGCATGCAGTACTTTTGTTTCAAAGCGCCCAGTTTCGTCTTGATTCTCCGGTAGTCGATGGCGTGAGGCTCCATGTATCCTTTCCCCATGAAGGTCTCCGTGAAGAGTTCGTCCATAGAGACCAGTTCATAGGTCACAGGCACAGGGCTGTCCTTGACCTGGGAAGCCCAGGTCATGGCGTCCCCGTCAGCGGGTGGCGGCGCCCCTATGGTGATGGTCCGGGTGGTAACTTTCTTCTGGAAGTTGGAAGCCGCTTGTTTTTGTTCACTGTCCATATTAAACCCTCCCCCTACACTGAACAGACCAGAGTAACTCGCCGAAACCGCGACATTGACCCCGCTCGACTGCTCTTCTTTATAGGACTTTGTGGTCATCGTATGCTCGTATGTGAAGGACGCTCCGAACTTCATCTCCACCGGGAAGTGTGTGCCGTAGTTTTCAATAAAGTCCAGAAAGACGTCGTCATGATCGGTGTTGTTCAGTTCCAGAATCCAGTCCAGGAAAACCGGGTGGAATGGCGGAGCTTTGCGCTGAATCAGCTTCATGTAGTAGTAGTTGCAGCTGGCTTTGGAAATGATGAACACGGACTCACCTGTAGACACCTGACGGTATAAGCAGCGGATTAATTGTACAGCAAATCTTCAAACAGCATCCTGACTAAAAATCATCAACGTCATCGTCATCATCATCATCATCATCATCATCATCATCAAAATTACCATCACCGTCATGGCTAACGTCACTACCACAACCACCAGCATCACTATAGCCTTTGCTGCCAGTGATCATGGATTTCGCGTCAAAAACGGTTGCCCACGGACAGACTCTGGTGAGAAGGACACAGATGTAAGCAGGACAAACTTAGGCATAACGAACACATGACTAACAAGAGACATAACTCCTTATTGAGCCCCCGCGACTGTGGGGGCTCATGATGGTTTATGTCTCTTGCAGATGCGTAGCGTTCGCCTTTTTTCGGCAGTTAACGACTTAAAATCAACACCAACAAGTGTTGTCATCCTTGTACCAGAACAAGAATATAGAGATTTTTGTCTGTTTAATTCTGAGGTTTGATTTCTGCACACAGTGTGTGTCATGCAGTATTCCCATTCGTGATTGGCATAAGTGTAGATCTGTATAACGTCACGCCCTTACATATTTGTTTCAGGCGCCAAGCTAGTTATAGGCGCTACGCTTAAACTGTCACTGTCTGTCCCATGCACCTCAAAATGTTATTGGCATTTTGTTCGAAGACATTAGATACATACCTGCGAAGAAGCTTGCTTGTAGCCTGTACTGGCTGAAAACTTGACCCCCCAACCCCCTCCGCTGACGTGTGCGCTGACGGACAATGATTTGGACAGCTCGTACGACGTCTGTACTACGTCAGAAGAGAATGACGTAATGCAAGATACGTCAGGAATGAGGATGATACCCTGGGGCACACTGTAGCTGCAATCTGCAGACATGTCACCTGCACTGTTCACGAGAAGGAGGAAAATATTGTGTATTAATGAAACTAAGGCTCTACATACGAGCAGAAGACATGCGACGTCATCATTGGAACCAATCCAATGATGTTGCATTTGCTCTTTGGTATAAGTGTTTATAAAATTTACTTTGTAACGTGTAAAGGCGTCACACATCTAGTAGTTTACGTTATAAGACAATATTAGTTGTATTGCGAGTTAGGCTTTGCCAGTGGTTCTTGTTGCCTAGAGGGGCCGGCCAGTGGAGTCGAAGGATTTAGCTCGAGACTCTTACCTCCGACATTGCGCCCCCCCCCCTCACCCTTCACCCTCCACACCCACCCCCAACTCGTATCGTAATACAACGATTTTGTCTTCAACTGCAAAAAACATAAGCGTGAAGTTCATCAAACTCGCGCGACTGTACTTGACTGGAATCTTTCTCTCTCTCTCTCTCTCTCTCTCTCTCTCTCTCTCTCTCTCTCTCTCTCTCTCTCTCTCTCTCTCTCTCTCTCTCTCTCTCTCTCTCTCTCTCTCTCTCCTCTCTCTCTCTCTCTCTCTCTCTCTCTCTCTCTCTCTCTCTCTCTCTCTCTCTCTCTCGCTCTCTCTCTTTCCCTCTCTCTCAGAGGTATTTCGTAACTTGACACATTTTTAGGCATTCTTTGTATGAAATTGGTAATGTAGCCCCCTAAATTGTTTATTTATTGGCATCTTTTTGTTTAGAGGTTTCACTGAATGAAGATTAAAGTATGTTCGTACTGAGAAAAGTTATTGGCCAAAGACGTATTTGGGGGAGGACGCTTTCCTCAGCGAGTAACGTTGTCATGTTAACATTTAATAAATCAGTCTACTTTTTTCATATGTCATCTTGGTAATATGTGACAAGAGGACTCCCGCTGACTTGAGTACGGGTGCTCCAACCAAAACAGTTTGAGTGTAGACTGTGTTTATATTTTTGGGGGGATGGCATATCTTCCCAAAAATATCATTATTGGAGCTGTAATAAAATCAATATAAAATAGATACTGGGTTTAATCAGTACAGCCAGTACTGTCAGCCTACAGATTATATAGTTATGAACCCTAAACCCAGCATGTGCGGAAATCGACTCATTTTTGCCCAATTGTGATTTTTTTTTTTTTTTACAAAACATATCTTCTAAAGTATTATTGGAGCTGTAAAAAATCAATATAAAATAGGTATTGCATTTGATCAATGCAGCCAGTGGAGATATTGTCATTTTACAGCTTATATTGTTATGCGACCCTAAACGTAGCATTTTATGAAATGCGCAAATCGTCTCATGTTCGCCAAATTGTGATTTTTTTTCATCAACAATAATAGGTAGAGCTTTGAAATCTTGCACGACCACACATTTTTATGCACTATTTTTGATGGTAATTTCAGTTTTTGTCTACCGTATTGAAAATACTGGAGACTTTGAGATGAGGTTGTTCGGAGCACGTTCCGTAGCATGCAAATGCAGAACATAGGCGGGCACACATCAGACTCTGACAGTGAAGTAACACGATACAAATTACGCCATGCTTAGCTACGTTACCCGCGCTCACCTGTTGAACGTATATTTGACGGGAAAAAGGCGTATGTGTGTGTGTGTGTGTGTGTGTGTGTGTGTGTGTGTGTGTGTGTGTGTGTGTGTGTTTGTGTGTGTGTGTGTGTAGACAACGAGTTTTGTCCTGTGTCTGTGTACGTACAGGTATGAAAATTTTGGAAATGCTTCCTTCAATATGTATCTCGGAGTACCTTTCAGCATATTCAGATTGGATTACTCACTAAAAAGAAATTTTGCCGTTTATACAAAGTTGGTTGACCCGCATTTGAGTCCGTAATTTGTGTTATATTCATTTATTAGAAAATACGTGTCCTAGACTGTTACGTGTGCTCTTACAGGTTGAAAGCGTCGGGCATAAAACCACAGCCCATCAGCCTACTTTAACCCAAAGATGCATTTCCGAAGTTTGTGAGCTGTGCCAGCAGAAGATGGATCGACGGTGATAAATCAAGGTCAGTGTCAGATTAGCTGTAGACGCTAAGCTAACCTGACACTATCCTGGAATCCAACACCTGCTGTAGAGCGTCGGAGTTAAAGGGATAATATCGTTTAATTTTAGTTTTCCGTGTCGAGAAAAATCGTTGGATACCTTATTCTTACTGATAGTCAGACATACTGGCGAAGGTGCTAAAAAAATAAATAAATAAATAAAAAACACACACCTAGTTTTCTTGTAATCAGCAGAATATCTGAGTTTTTTTTTATTCTCTGGTACTTATTTGCGAAGGAGCTAATACAAAATAAAATTTAAAAAAAGCAACAACGTTTAACTCATTCAAGCCCCCTCTCCCACGCATCAATTGCTGCGTAAGTGCCGTACAGCGTTGCCGGTGGCAACGCTGTACGACACGTACTCAGTTATTGATGCGTGGCGCATTGAATGAGTCAATGTGTTACCTGTAGTCGGCAGAAAAGATTGGGAGTGTGAATCCAGGGTCGTGACCTATTTCTAGGGGATATCCCTTCAGGATGTTGTAGCCCAAGAGCGCGTAATCCATGTCGGGAAAGGATTGCTTGAATTGAGGCCCTTGGCACTCTTGAAGTTTGTAGTCATTCCGCATCCCTCCACATAATAATAATATTAATATATAACACTTTGTAATATAACATATAGTAATATGTTAGTGTCGCTTCACGTTAAAAATTGCGATGTGAGTCCAAAAATAGCCATTTACAGATGATTGTATACTAGGATAGACTTAACCCATTACATCCTGGGACTTAAACAAAATAATTCTTATTGTCCTGTGAAGGCTACATTATGAATTAGGTGATAGATCAACAATGTTAGTTCAAGGGTGACGCTTCAGGCGCCGAGCCATTCTGGGACCACCCTTTAGCTGTCATAGTCAATTTTATTTCAAGGAATGGGTGTATCAGAATGAAAAGGGTTAAGGGACCTTAACTATAATATATTAGTATATTCTTATAGTTATAATTTTCTACTGCGCTTATAACAAGTTCGGCTGTGAAAGAGGTCGTATATTACAACATCACAGCACTCTAAAGTCACTACAGCACTCTTTCTACTTCAATCACATCGTTTATAACAAACTTCGGCTAAAACAACATGACAAATCTGGTCCCCTGGCGATTTGCTATATTCGAAGTTTACAGTACATTGCTTAACAACCCATCTATCATAAAGTAACTTAAACGTAATTCGTCATTGCCTGAATCAAATTACTGTAGTTACGCCGTTGATTTGTCACTTTCCAATGAAAGTTATAATTAGATAAGATTAAAGTACCATTAGGCGTAAATTTGAAGACACATTTCATCATTATTTGTGTTTATTATGCCTTGTCGACACACCTAATGAACTTTAATAGCAGCAAAAACACACGCGTAATCGAAAATATTATGCGTATCACTCTTCTTTAAGCGGTTTCTCGTGCTGATAGCGTTGTATTTATAGAACGAAGTGGAGTCATTGTCAAAGACGCCGTGTGCTGAACTGGATTGTCCAGTGTATAAGTTGAACCATAGCTAGACCTGTGTGTACCGTTTTGTAAGCATATGTTACAAAGGTGTATTTTGGGAACAGTTACGGCAGTAGTGGGCCTTTATAAGCACAGTTAGCAGGCAGCGCCCCTTGAAAATAGGACAATATGTGATGTTATAGCTCCGATAGATCCCTACCGGTAGCTGGACTCGCAATCCAGGGGAAAAAAAACGGGCTTGTTCCTTAGCATGTTAGTTGAAAGGTCCTGGTAAATCAAAGTGACACAGTTGCGGTGCGCCTGAATTGATCAGTGTTTAGATCGTACTCCATAGGTAATAGATTTCCTTGTTCCCCATTACCCGTCCATCAGGGCCGTCCATTATCATACGGTGACGTGGACGTTAAACCCCGAACTAACCAATCAAGATCCCTACTATGGTTGCGGCACACTTCGTCTTGGCAACAGTCTCAGATTTAAATCTATAAAACTTCCTCGATCAAACTTGGGATGACATAAATAAGGCCAGCGATAGGTCTACATTTGCTTGAGTTCATGAGAATATATGCCTCTTTGCACATGGCTAAATCTATGAAATGTGTAAACTTTCTGCACTGTCTGATCTACCTTTTATTGAAGGACGCCCTCACATGACGTATTTTAACCCGTTCATACATTCAGCCAACGATACTGTTCACAGTACCGCAAAAGGGTTAACCATTCAGTGCAGAGAATAGGTGAACGAGATCCAAAAACAAGAGACATAGATCCTCATTAGCCCCCCGCAGTTGCTGACACCACCTTGTATCCATCTGCCTACAATAACTTGGGATCTTCGGCGTTGTCTAGTTAGCATAAGATTTCAAGAAATACAGTCTGCGTCCGACGGCAGGGAGGGATTTGAGATGTGTGACACTAACCCACGTTGAAGTAGTACTTCTGTAGAGGCAATGGAAGGTCGCTCCCTGGGGCTTTCAACTGACTGACGGGCAGAGGCTGAATGAGAGCCGCCGACATGGGTCCTTGAGCGCTGGGCAATACTGCCGGTTGCCTGCAAAAACACAAGAATGGGCGAATGAATGTCGAGCCTGTGCAGTGCCGAGAAAATTTGAACACCACGCAACTGCAAGAGGTATATATTCTTATGAGCCCCCTGAGCAGTTGCAGGGACTCCTGAGGATCTATGCCTCTTGCTGCAACCTCTTTGAATCCACATTCATGGGAAGCTAGTGCAATTTTATCGTTTATATCAGCAAAAAAGCCATAAACACAATCATCTAGAACAGAACAGGATACTTTGCCTGAACCACAGCAACAAAGAGTGAGACAAGCTTTGCCCCCCCACACCCACACCCACTCCCTCCCCCCCCACCACCATCCCTTACCCTTGCCTCACAACCCCCCCCCCCCCCCCCCCCCATCTAACCGCCCCGTTGACAAATTGTCATAGTTCCATCATGGTTCCGAAAATAGATTTAGTTCCCATCATGGTTCCGAGTGAACTTAGGAAGCAGAGATTCTCATGAGGTCATCATACGCAATAGACATCGGGTATATAACAAACTGTTTGCATAAGTTGTTGGTTATTGTTCTAACTCTAGCTCTGTTACAATCAGAAGTCATTTATAGCAACGTGAATGGTCGGAACCTCTGTCAAGCGTTGTTATATCCGACTGTTGTTATATCCGTCCATGTCATCGTTCAGTTCACTTTACTTGCTGACCCTTCCTGCCTCCCCCCCCCCCCACCTTCCAGCCCCCACCCCCCTCCCATCCCAAAAAACAAAGTAAAAACACAACTTGTAACTCCAAAATAGTTTTTTTTTTTTTTTTTTTGCCATAAACACACGCGAGAATCATCGGCTATAACATTTCAACGGTAGAGCCACAACTTCTTGCCGCAGCTGGGCGCCAAACTATTCGAGCACCTCCCTGTAACTATCGTGATTGATTTCTGTCCTCAGCTTTAAATCAGTCTTTAACCCCTTCAGTGCCCATGGACACAAGATGATGTCACTGAATGCTGGAGCAAATTCAACACCGAAGCAGCGCCAAGCGATCTAACTGTGCGACACACTGCTGTCGCGGCATAATAAGATTGACCCGTTATAGTTGAAGAGTGGTGCCAGAAGAGCTGGGCGCCTCCAGGCGCCCAGCTCTTCTGGCACCACTCTTCTTCTATCTTGTTCGATCCATAGCTTGCTTTAAAGCGTCGAGGGTTAATGCATTCAAACGCGGTATGACTGATTAAAAACTGAGGACAGAAATCGATCACGATTGTTACAGGGTGGTGCTCGAACAGTTTGGCGCCCATCTGCGTCAAGAAGTTGTGGCACTACCATTGAACTGTTATGGCCGATCAATCTCCACGTGTTTATGGCAAAAAACGCGATTCTGGAGTTACAAGTTGTGTTTTTGCTTCTTTTATTATCTCGTAATACATATATATCTACCTGTTTATTTGTAAAACAATTGTATAGCCAGCATACAGGCCTCCAAGAACAAGAAGAATGAGAAGTTGGACGGCAGTCACGACAGCCATACAAACAAACAGCTGAAATGTATACAAGAAAAATCATTCAAATTTACTTTTGCCAATATAATCTGTTTCTGAATAAAAACCAAACAAAATGAGGATTTCATCCTAAATTCTACCGTATCGTTTGGAGCTCAGATGCGTTTTTCTTTTACGAAAATTCAGAGTTTTTCGTGTTTTTTTTAGCTTATCCTTGTAATCCATTTCTCTCCTCTCTAACCCAACCTCTGATCAACACGCGCGCCGGCGCACACAAATAAAGACAGACACGCGGCGCTTCCCGCCATTAGTACGCTCTGTGGGCTCGTGTAGCGACAGGAATTATGAAGAAGAAGAGCAAGAGCAGTAAAATGACATCACTATGAGCTTCTCGTCATGGCATCGCTAGTCTCACGACGCCGTGTTCACAGTAACACATTTGATGTTTCACGTCACTCATCCGAAAGGCATGCAACCTCTTTCAGGGCTGTCTGTTTCCTTCTACACAGCCTCTTCCAGTGTTGACTGTTTGATGGGAGTATATTGTGGCTCCAAAACTTGCAAGAATGAATGAATTATTATTAAAAAATTAAAGAGGTACAACGGTGGATTACGAACTCATCCAACTGGCCCAAACACATGTTGATGATTGGGTACTGAACTTATTGCAATGGTGCGTGAAAGCCAACTGACGAACTTTTGCTTTTCACACAAAACAGACTGTAGCTATGTTTTCATATGCACAAATCCGATACAAATACGATCCCAATTCGTTAAGGGTCCTAAACAGAAAAGTTCGAGCAAGTAATTTGTATGATTGTGCGTTTCCATTTGTCATATGCGCAACCAAATATTGTATCAGGCTGCGAAGCGAACAAAGCACGATATATTTTGTTATTCGCTCAGGGGAGCGAGTTACTGGGATATTGGATGCGTTCGTACCGAAATTATAAATATAGCTATGGTTCCATAAACACGAATCCGATACAAATGCAATCCTAACCCGATACTGTGATGTAATTTTCCTTCCAAAATTGCGACAATTTCGTTCGAGGTCGGATGCGAATTCGTTTCCGCTATGGGCATATGGAAACACAAGAACGTGAAAAGGACTTGCACGGACTTTTCCGTTTCGAACCCGCTTCGGAATCGGATCCAATTCGTATCGGATTCGTGTTTATGGAAGCGTCGCTTATGACGTAAATTGTGTCGTCTGTCGCACGCTGTCTCGCCATTTTGATCTTTGCGTGATATAAGTGGTTCCCAAAAAAGGCGGTATTCAGATTACCACGATTTATATCAGAACACGCGACGGAAATGACATTGCTGTATCTCAATGCGCGAAAGGCCAACAGAGGCCGACATCGACCCGATGGCCTTTGCGCACTGAGTATAGGGTTCGGATTCGGATCGTACTCGTGTTGAATTCGTGCTTTAACAAGCTGGCAAAACCCAGCCGTGTGAAAGCACAAGCATTGTGCTTTTACACAGCATGATATTGCAGAGCTTGTTTCAAGCACTAAAATGGACCAACACCCCCTCCTCCCCCCCCCCCGGAGGGGGGGGGGGTTGGTCCATTTTAAATAAAATAAATAAATAAAGACCATTTAAAATAAAATAAATAAATAAATAAAGACCTTTTTACTACAGAACGAATACATGAGATTTTCTTCGCATTTTGGTCAAAAACTTTTAATACTTGAAAGTTAATAATCTAAACTATGCATGCATTACAAAAGTTTACTCATTTTAGACTGACATTAATTTAACTATAGTTGTTGCTATGCTGGTATGTAAACTGTCATTGGTGTTTCCTGCTAGATCAACGAACAATTGCAACAAAGAATGCTGATAGATAGATATACCTTCCTTTTGGTCGTCTTTTCCCTCTTGATGCTGCTTTTGATGTCCTTGTTGTCGCGTATGATCAGCCTCAGACCATCCGATATCGATATCTCCTCTGTCAGATTCTCTACGGAGGCACTGACACCATCGCGCTCCTCGCGCAGTCTTATGTTTTCCAGGTACACTTCTCCCGCTGGCTTGATTTTCACGTCGTCTGTTAGGGAGAAGAAATCGACAGAAGCGCATGCCAAAATCTGGCAGTACCTTTGACCTATCATGGCCGGTCCATGGCATACACCTGGCTAAGGGGTGTCTTAACTCATTCGCGACGTGCAGCATGCGGATATGCGGCTGTATATAAAATATCCGCATGGTGCACGAATCAACGAGTTAACTCATTCTACCCCAGACACACCACAGCAGGATAAGGATCGACCATGATAGTTCAAGGGTGATGCCAGAATAGCTTGGCGCCTATGGGCGCCAAGCTATTCTGGCATCACCCTTAAACTATCATGGTCGATCTGTGTCCTGCACTGCAATGCAGTCTTCAGAGGACAACAGCAAAATTTGGGGATTTCGGTGTTGGGGTAGAATGAGTTAACCGCTTGTAGGTGCCAGTGATCACGAATGTTATTGCGCGTGGGAAGCGACTGCACACTGACCGACATTCGGAGGAAGAAAGCTGTTGTAAATAAAATATGGACAAAATAGGCACACAGAACACAGGAATAACTGCAGCAATCATCGCGACATAAAGTCACTATCGACATCCAAAGGGTTAAACGCGCGTCCGTTTATTTTGCCGAGCGGTATAGTGTGTACTGGACAAGGGGTTAGGCCCTGCGTAATCATTGAGATGTTTGATATGTGACAGTCGTAGATATGTCCATGCGTAGGCTTAACCCTTCGGCTGCCAATGATCCCGAATTTTCCGTCTGAGACCACTTCACGGTGCCCGACATTTGCGCGAAGAACGCAAATTAAAATGAATGGGGCCAAAAATTGGTTTCAAGAACATAGGACTAAAAAGAAACATAAACCTAGGGGCTCATGTAGCTCGTAGGCCAAGTGCAGACCAAGATACTGCGCTTGAAGTCCCTTTCAAGTTAAAAACGTGTGGGAGAGGTGGCGCACAAATACGTAATAAAGAGACGAAGAAAATATGGCTTAATATTCATGCTATACTGTGTCCGAAGATGTTCTGCTACCTGAAAACCGATGATGTCGTCATTGTGCATGACTTCTATTTGTGGGTGCGGGTGTGGCTAGCCAAGTCAATCCTGGAGCACACCTGCGAGGGCAATGGGGGCACTGGAACGTAGCTGTGGGGAGAGTCGATGCTGTCTTTCTGCGAGCTCTGGCACTGGTGATCCGTTCGCTCCGATTGTGTTCAAAGAGCGTGCAGGCTTTCCTGGTGGTGGCACGCCAGCCAGATCTGTCTTGTGCTTTTGCTTCAAGTTCCTTTACCGGGAAGACGCAGTACTTGAAACTGTCTTTATGCAATCTTTGAAGCGTTTCTTTGGCCGTCCTTGCTTCATGTGGCCTTTTGAGAGTGCACCATACAGGAGTTGGCGTGGCATGCGAGAATTATCCATGCTTATGACATGACCTGTCCATCGAAGTTGTGTCTTTAAGATCAAGGCTTCAACACTCACTAAGCCAGCATTGTCCAGGACTTCCAGGTTTGTCACCTTGTCTTGCCATTTGATGCCCATGAGTGAGCGCAAGGATCGCATATGGAAACGTTCAAGCTGCTTGAGGTGGGTGGGCGGGGGGGGGGGAGCTCTTGTGCCTGGGGCTGGTTGGTGCAGGACCTCGGTCTTGTTGAGACTGGTGAGGCCAAACAGTCGAGAGGCTTCTGAGAACCTGTTGACGATGGTCTGGAGGTCAGAATCCGTGTGCGCCATTAGGGCACAGTCATCGGCAAACAGCGCCTCAAGGATCAGTCTCTCGATGGTCTTGGTCCTGGCGTTCAGTCGACGGAGGTCGAAGAGAGAGCCGTCTAATCTATACTTCAGGTACACTCCCTTCTCAAGGTCGCGTTCTGCATGGGTCAGGGCACACATGCAGAACAGGTTGAACATCACGGGGGCAAGAACACAACCTTGTTTCACACCGTTGGAAATGTCGAAGGGTGCGGATGTGTCGCCGTTTGACTGGACAACTTCTGCCATTCCATCATGGAAGAGGCGGATGATGTTGGTGAACTTCCTGGGGCAGCGGAGCTCTGCGAGCATTTCTCCTGGACCTGTCTCACAGAGAAGACCATGTCAACTGTGCTGCGGCCGGGTATGAAGCCACACTGAGCCTCTGGGAGTGCTTCCTCAGATACAGAGGCGGATGATGCTGGTGAACTTCCTGGGGCAGCGGAGCTTTGCGAGCATTTCTTCTGGACCTGTCTCACGAAGAAGACCATGTCGACTGTGCTGCGGCCAGGTCTGAAGCCACACTGAGCCTCTGGGAGTGCTTCCTCTGATACAGAGCTGATCAGGCGGTTGAGGATGACTCTCGCAAGGATCTTGCCAGCAATGGGCAAGAGTGAGATCCCTCGGTAATTGGCACGGTATGATTTACTGCCATTGTTCTTGAACAGGGAGACGATTGTAGCATCACTAAATTCCTGTGGCATGTTCTCCTCTGCCCAGATGCATGTCAGAATGTTGAGGAAGGCGTCAAAGGTCTCAGGTCCAGCTGCTTTGAAGATCTCTGCGGGGATGCCGTCCATGTCTGCAGCCTTGCCGGAGCTAGTCTGGTTGATCGCTTTCTTGACCTTGTCCAGGGTAGGCGGGAGGTCAAGGTCATCCAGTGTCGACTTCTGGGGAATCATGTCCAGAGATGCGGGATCGACAGTGGAAGGCAGGTTCAGCAAATATGAGAAGTATTCTCTCCAGCGCTCAGTGATGCTGCCTTTGTCCTTCAGCAAGGTAAAGCCGTCGGAAAAAAACAGAGAGGGGTTGTGCTGGGTCTGGCAGGGCCGTAGACAGCTTTCATAGCGCTGTAAAACGCTTTGGAGTTGTTGGATTCAGCAAAGTGTTCAAGTTCTTTTGCCTTGCTGTCCCAACAGGTGTCCTGCATGTTGCCGAGCTCCCTCTGGGCTTTTCACTGGAGGTGTTTGAAGCGGTCTTTCTTGGACAAAGAGTTGATGTCGTTCTGCCACTCGATGATGGCACTGCTCTTTTGCTCCAGTATCTTGTTGATCAATTCATTGTTCTCATCGAACCAATCCTGATGTACCCTCTGCTTGGGTCCAAGCACGTCTTTGGCAGACTCAATCACCATCCCCTTAAACTGGTTCCACATTTCAGTTGGGTTGCCAATCAGCGGTCCATGGGCAGTTAGCAGGTCATCAAGGTGGGACTGGAAGTTTTCTTTGACATCCGGGCACTTCAGCTTGGCCAGGTTGAATGAAGGTCGCGTGAGCTTCGGCCTCTTCCTGTGTGCTGGTGCAATGTGCACGTTGAGGACAGAACCGCACCAGCCGATGGTCGGCCAGCACTCGGCTCCTCTCATGGCTCTGGTGATTCTGACATCACGAGTATCCAAGCTGGCGGACAATGATATAGTCGATGAGATGCCACTGCTTGGACATGGGATGCATCCATGTTGTCTTGTACTTAATAGCCAGCCTTAAGAGGGTGTTGGTGATGGAGAGTCCATTCTCAGCACACAATGTCAGCAGCAACAGGCCATTGCTGTTCATCTTGCCCAGCCCGTATGGGCCCATCACTCCTTCCCTGCAGTCACATTCACGCCCAAATCGAGCATTGAAGTCACCAACCACGATGAGTTTGTCACTTGCAGAAGTGGACTTCAGGAGCGAGTCGAGGCTCTCATAGAACGCCTCCTTGTCGTCATCGGCGTTGGTGAGTGTCGGAGCATAGGCGCTGATGATAGTGACATGTCGGGTGTGGGAGATTGGGAAACGGAGCTTCATCACTCGTTCGCTGATGCCAGTGGGTAGAGAAGGCAGCTGTCGGAGGAGCGTGGTGCGGATGGCGAGGCCAACTCCGTGTATCCTGTCCTCGTTCTCAGCTTTGCCCTTCCAGAAAAAGGTGTAACCACCCTCAGGTTCACAGATCGAGCCTTCGTCAGCAAATCTCGTTTCACTAATAGCCGCAATGTCAACCTTATATCTCGCCAGCTCCCTGGCTATAAGGGCTGTTCTTCTGTGCCGTCTCTGCGTCTGATCTCTGTCCTACAGAGTTAGTACGTTTCACGTACCGAGAATAAGTTTCTTTCTTTGTTTTTCTTTTCGACCGCATAAAAGGGTTACAAATACTACAAAAAACCCCGCCAACCCGGTAAGGAGCTGACCCGGTTTTGGTGAAG
>BTPG01000003.1:70422931-70466176 GCA_036245525.1 Semisulcospira habei | reverse complement strand
CTTCGGTAGTGAGGTATTTTCTGATCTGACCGATGCGGAGGACGTGGAAGTAGCATCCCTGGGCCGTGGCGGAAACAAAGCTGGTCATGGAAAGAGAGGAATCGAGGATAACGCATGAGGTTTTTGGCCGAGTCAGAGAGGGAGATGGGGGTGCTGTCGAGTTGAAGGTGGAGGGAGGGAGGGAGCTGGGAAAGTTTCTGGCGAGTGCCTACCAGCATGGCTTCCGTTTTGTCGTCATTCAGTTTAAGCTTGTTTGCTGTCATCCAGTTTTTCTCGTCTTAGTAGCAGTCAGCCGTGCGAGTCAGTAGTGACTGAGTGTTGTCGAGTTTGTCTTTGTCTAGTAGTTGTGAGTCGTCAGCGTAGATGTGGTGGTGTATGTGGTGAGACTGGATGATGTTGGACAGGGGAGACGTGTAGAGTGTGAAAAGGACCGGGCCCAGGACGGACCCTTGTGGAACACCGCAGGAGAGCGTGACTGGGTTGGAGGAGACGCCGTCGATGGTGACGGACTGCTGTCTGTCAGAGAGGTAGGAGAGAAACCAGGAGTGAGCAGAGTCAGTGATGCCAAAGGAATGGTGAAGGCGGTGGAAGAGGATAGAGTGGTCTATAGTGTCGAAGGCGGCAGAGAGGTCGAGTAGCGTAAGAAGGGAGATGTTGTCCGAGTCGGTGGAGAGAAGCAGGTCGTTTAAGATATGTAGAAGGGCTGTTTCAGTACTGTGATGTTTGCGATAGGCAGACTGGAAGGGACTGAAGAGGTTGTTGTCGGCGAGGTGGAGGTTGAGCTGGTTGAGAACGACCTTCTCAAGAAGCTTGGACAGGAAAGATAGGTTGGAGACTGGGCGATAGTTTTTGAGTTCGTTTGGGTCGAGGTTGCGTTTTTTTTTTAGGAGAGGACGGACGAGTTCAGACTTGAAGATATCGGGGACGGAGCCGTTCTTTAGAGATGTGTTGATGATGTCTGTAATGAATGGCAGAAGTTTTGGAAGGCCGTCCCGGTAGAGAGAAGCTGGGAGAGGGTCTAGTTCGCAGGTTTTGAGAGACATGGACTTTATGGTCTTGAGGACTTCATCCTGAGAGACAGCCTGGAAGAACGAGAGGGGAGTGCCGGAAAAGAGAGTGTCGGGAGGGCAAGGCGGAGAAGGCAGAGTGTCGAGTGTGTTGCGCAGAGTTTGGATTTTGTCGGAAAAATAGGTGGAAAAAGTGGGCGGGAGTTCTTCTTTGCTGTGTGTGTTGGGGAGAGGAGAGTCTTTAGAAATGCATAGGAGTGAGTTCATGATAGCGTAGACGGTTTCGGAAGAAGTGGATTCCAGGATTTTGTTGTGAAGGCGTTTACGTTTGGAGTCGGACATCATTCTGCAGACTTTGGATCTAGTTGTTTGGAAGATCTGTCTGTGAACGGTGAGGTCAGATGAGCGCCAGCGGCGTTCCGCTTGTCGGCGCTCGCGCTTGGCCTCAGCTATGTCGTCAGTGAGCCAGTGGTCGGTTCGGTATAGAGCAGGTGGTGACAGGTGCATGGGTGTCTAGAAGTTTTCGAAGGGAGAAGTCGAAATAGAATGCAAGATCAGGAGAGGAGGCGGGGTCCAGGAGAAGGTCGACAGCTTTGTCGAAGAAGCTCTCTCGGTTGACAGAGTTTAGTTTGCGACGAGAGACAAGGAGCTTGGTTTTTTTTCGGGGGAGGTAGGTTGAGGGAGACGAGAATAGCGAGTTGGTCAGAGGGAAGCACAGAGGAGGTGTCAGAGTCGAGAAAGAGTTGATCGGAGGTGCGGGTGATGATCCAGTCGAGGGTGTGGCCGAGTCGGTGGGTGGGTTTGGTGATGTGTTGTGTAAGATTGTAGTTTGAAAGTGATGTGCAAAGTCGTTTTGTGTCAGGGTGGTCGGGTTTGTCGAAGTGGAAGTCGCCAAGAAGGATGTGTTTTCCGGGTGGTGTGCTGTAGTGGTCGAGGAGGAGGTCGAACTCACTGAGGAACATGGAGTTTGTGAGTTTGTTTTGAGAGCTTGGAGGGGGGCGATAGATACATGAGAAGATGAGGGACTGGCCAGGTAGTGTTGCTACGGCCTCGACAGATTCAAAGGAGGGATGAGCAAAAGATAGAGACTGAGAGAAGGAGAGATGAGCGGAGAGACAGTCCCTGTAGATGATGGCAATGCCACCCCCTCTGGAAGCGCGCGGGAAGGAGGCCAGGCGTTAGCCACTCGGAGTGACGCTGCCGATGATGGGTTGATCGCCGGCTGAGCGGAGCCACGTTTCAGTGATCTCGACAACATCTATGTCATTGTCTAGAATGAAATCTGAAATCACGTCGACTTTTCCATCTTTGCAGACAGACTGTGCATTGAACAGATACAGATTTAGGTTGGGTGAGACAGAAGAGGAAGAGGAAGTAGAAACGGACGAAGAAGAGGACAAAGGAGGAGGAGGGTGTGGAGGAAGGAAGGGGGAAAGATGAAGGAGGGGGGGGGGGAGTTGCGAGGAGGAAAAGACGGGGAAGGAGAACCGGGCAAGAAAGAGGATGCGAGAGGAGGGTGAGGGGGGAGGGGGAGGAAGGAGAGTAGGAAAAGATGAGGAAGAGCGAGGGGGAGGGTGAAGAGGAGGCGAAAGGGGGAGGAGGGGACGAGGAGGAAAAAGCAGGTGGGGGAGGAGGTGATGAGGTGAGGGAGGGGGAGGAGGGTGGGGGAGGAGGCGGGTAAAGAGAGCAGGGAGCGGTAGGTGAGGAAATCAGGAGAAGAAAATGGGAGAAGAAGGAAGGGATGGGGAGAAGACGGGGAGACGGAGGGAGGCGGAAGGGGTGGAAGAATATAGGAAAAGGGGAAGAAGTGTGTGGTCGTGGGTGTAGTGGTGAGTCGTGCCTTCTGCTAATTCCACCCCTGCGGCCTCTCTTTCGCGACCGGATGCCACGTAAGGCATTTGCAACACTGTCGGCGGCACCGGCCGCGCAGTAGGTGGCCTGGCGACGTAGAGATAGCAGTTGTTGGCGTGTGTATCTGATGAGCATGATTGTTTGTGAGGACAGGAAAGAGAAAGACGGGACGAGGATGCAATAGGGTGTGTGTGAGTGTGTGTGTGTAATAAATAATAATAATAAATTTATTCCAGTTTTTGCAGGCCATCAGGCCCATAGGAACACAAATTACGAGAATTAAATAACACCGAAATGAGATCTCATCCAACAAGGGAAATGTCCATGTTAGGAATCCGTTCATCTATTAACTAAAAGTCAAGAACAATGCGACAGTCGTCATCAGTCAGGCTAGTCATCAAATCAGGCACCGAGTCAGCCAGAAATGTTAACCCAGGAGGCGACGAACCATGGAACCTATATTCTTCAACTCGATCAGCGCCATCTCAAAAGACTCTTGGTAATTACCATTAGGATCTATGGCAGTCCAGCGACAAATGTTCTCTTGCACTTTTTGTTCATAGTCACTCATCAGCTTTTTTCCTTGATGGATGAACCAGTAACACACAGAACTTTTCTCACAGTCGAAGACCACTGTTATGTCATCACTTCTACACAACAAGTGCTCTTGCTGATTCCCTTTGTACAAGACGCATTTATCAAACCCTGTGTTTCTCTGGTTATCGCGTAAGCGTCTTTGTAAAGATCTGTCCATGATTGATGCGACGTAATCTCTCTCTTCAAGAGTGTATGGATCAGAGGTTACACTCATATCACTCGGGTCGGCTTCAGCACTGTCGACACAGTCCATTGCGCACGCTCCAGTCAGCTGTGTTGTCACGCAGGTACCACTGCACTCCGTAGGTGCATCGTCACTGGTCTCTGTCCTGTCTGTAGGTGTGGGGACATCATGGGAAACACGTGCAACATCGTCATCTATGGCTAGGGGAGTTGTTGTACACGGCGTGTTGAGAGTGTGTAGCTGTTTATCTTCGCTGTTTGTAGCTTGTGTGGGCGGGGTGGGCATAAACAAAGGCAATACTAGCGGTAGATTGTCACTTGCCTTGTTCGAACGTTCCTGTCTCCTGGCCTCTGCTCTCATGTAGTCCCGGCGATTGTGGGATGGCGGCTTTTTGCGGTAGTGTGTGTGTGTGTGTGTGTGTGTGTGTGTGTGTGTGTGTGATGGTGTGTGTGTGTGTGTGTGTGTGTGTGTGTCGGTGTGTGTGTGTGTGTGTGTGTGTGTGTGTGTGTGTGTGTGTGTGTGTCGGTGTGTGTGTGTGAGCGGTGTGGTAGGGGAGCGACCTGATAATACGCAAGGGAGAAAAAGTACAGTAGGTGTGTGTGTGTGTGTGTATGTGTGTGTGTTTGTGTGTGTGTATGTGTGTGTGTGTCTGTGTGTGTGTGTGTCTGTGTGTATGCGTGTGTGAGTGTGATAGGGGAGCGACGCTGCCGGATAATACACAAAAACCAACACTAAAAGGGCAGAAGGGATACAGGGGAAGAAAATTACGAGCGGACAATAACGGTCTGTCAGCGGCGAGATCACAAGTGGGGAGGGCGAGATGTCGACGGGAAATAACAAATTTAGGGCAGCACACGTAAAACCTATAGGACGGTAGGAACACGAACAACAACCAGCAACAGATGCGGGTAGCGAACAGACTCACACAGTGAACACTTAGCACACTAGCACATAGCACGTAAAAACATGGCAGCGGGAAAGGCCCGCAACCGGTCACACTGCGGGGGAGGCAAAATGGCGACGTAAAACAAAGTTCAAATGATAGACACTATTCAATACGATACCAAGTCGGCAGCAAGCAGATCCGACAAAAACAAGCATACAATCCTCATCGGCACACTCTAATGCGATACTCAGCAGACTTTTAGCACACATAAACACAGTACATCCAACGAAAAGCACTAAAACACTGGGAGCACAAAAACTCGTGGTGGCAAAATGGCGACGTAAACAAGTTCAAACGATAGACACTATTCAATACGATACCAAATCAGCAGCAAGCAGATCCGACGAAAAACAAGCATACAATCCTCATTAGTACACTCTTATGCGAGACTCAGCACACTTTCAGCACACATAAACACAGTACTTCCACAGTACCCGGAGAAAGAACCCCCGACGATCCGCCCGACTTAACGGTGACATTTACAAGAGGAGAAAAGTCCGACGCCGGAACACGTTTTCGAACCTCGCGCCTTTGGCATTGGTGGCATGCGCCTTAACCACTGCGCCCCGTACCGCCCCGGACCGCGTGTCTGTGTGTGTGCCGCTATCTGTGTGTGTGAGTGTGTGTGTGCGTCCATGCATGTGTGCGTGCGTGCGTGTGTGAAAGATTGGAAATGGTTTTTACGACAGGTCTGCCGTTGTTTGATAAAACTAATATTTCCATTTTAAGAAAAGCGAGATTTTAATTGCTATACAATAAAAGTCTCGCTGTTCACAATTATGGACATACTGGCTTATGCGATAAAACTCAGATGCATCAATCACTAGTAGAAGACAAAGAGAAAAAAAAAATAGCGAAGACAGATTGCTTGAGCTAAGACATTAAATAAACAATCCCTGAAATCATTATTTGGTAATCCTTGAATCCGTTAATATTTTTGTGGCACTAGTTGTCGACTCTGACTTTGAACACGCCAATAATATATGTGCAAAAGAGACTTGGGTCTACCGCATACTAGAGACTAAAATTCGCCTTGCTAAAGGTATTATACTGACAAGGAAAGTAAATGCGACATTTTCGGAATCATCGGAAATGCTTCAGCGTATCTGTTGATTCCAAAATTGTCGCATTTCTTTTGTTCATTATCATTCCCTTTCATAAACATAAAGTTAACCGAGAATTGCAGCAGTCTTACAACAACATTGTAATGTAAACGTCTTTCCTAGTCGTATTTCTTTCTTCGTTTGAGATTTTACTGGCATTTTAACCCTCCGTGTCGGTAGCGCTTTTAGTCGAGATGATTCCTGTAAGAATCATCGAGACAAATACCGCTACCGACAAGCAAAGGATTAAACCTATTTGGTCATTTTGGTATGGATGTTTCAATGAAGTATATAGTTTATAATACAATTGTAAGCCCCATTTGCAGTGTACTGAATAATTTACCACGGATATAGAACAACATGATATGGTCATTCGAAATGGAGAGGGGGACAGGGTGGGGAAAAGGGTGTGTGTGTGGTGGGAGAGGGGGTGGGGAGGTTGAATGGGGCGTTTGTGGAAGGACTTTGTCATCGCTGGCCGAAAAACGAACGACATATTACGTGTTATTTCCAAACAGGCGTACAAGATTACCACGGGACTAGTGACACTACAAGCATATACTGGCAACACTGTTTCCCAATCGTCGCCCACACATAAACCGCTATTGCTTCTGCTAACCCGGTGTGCATGTAGCCATCGGCATTGTCTACAGTACTACTGACGAATGGTTGCATGGTCAAAGAGGTTATCTCGTCAACAGGAACAGGATAAAATCTCAAGTGAGGCTCCGGGTTAAACTCCAGCTACAGCAGTCCATGTGAACCTGGAAACTTAAAGCGATCTGCTCACTGGCGGGCTTTGGGTTGATAAAATTCGCGGATACAATGAGTTATCAATATTGTCTTGCATCAACCAATAATTTTTCACTCTTCTTTTTACAATCCATGTGAGTAGGCATACGCATCACAGGTTTTCAACCGCCTTTTGAGAGTAACGGAACTCGATCTCCTGCGCAACTTGACAAGAAGAGAACACAAGCAAGGTATAGATCCTCATAAGCCAACACTATTGCGGGGCTCATGAAGATATATACCGCTTGCAATTGAATCGTGTGCAGCATTTCCTGGCAGTTAAAGGGTCACCTCATCAGCACCGACAAAAAAGACTCAGCGACTGACATAATCGTCAGACACGTTCCGGGTTGGACGCGCATGAGGGGGTGCTAGCGACCAGGAAGCTTAATACGCGTGCTTGCTATTACATACACCTTAATACCCGTCACTGCCTTGTAAAGGTGAACATGACCCAGCTGCAAGAGACATAGATCCTCATGAGCCACCGCAAGTGCGTGGGCTCATGAGGATCTATTCCTATTTCTGTTAATACTTTGCATCAATAACAGCTGATCTGCTGGGGCTCTTTGGCGCTGAATAAATGAAGATTTCAGAAACATAATCTGCGTCCAGTGGACGGTAAGGGGTTAACGACGGTAAATCATGTCATCTGAGAGGCCAAAGGTTGTAAAAGGAGATACGCATTGTGCTAGTGACATGTGAATAAGGATAGTTAGAAAGAATCATTGCAAATACTGGTAGTATATCTAGCGACTCCGTAGATCCATTCTGTGCTTGCTATTCCTCACAACAGGTGCAGAAGACGTGTGTCACAATGGGGAAAACCAGTTTCGTATTTGTGCTGCTTTTATTTTTCGTGCTGATCATCACACACAGGCATGCTGGTAAGATATGTATGCTGCTCTATGCCAACATGTCTAGACAACATATATTGATAATGCATTGCTAACAGTCAGTATAACTGTTCTTTGGATCGGTTATTTCCGTTAATAAAACTCGCTTAATTTATAGAGCAAGCAACGGGTTATCTAATGCTGGATATACGTGTATGATTACAGCAGAATAATGAAACATGGTTTGCGGTTGACACTCAGTAAGATTTATGTGCATGCAGTCTGCATGTTCGTGTGTTTAGTAAACATTTTATAAGTTGTTTGATCCTATAATAAGGCACGTGTGTGTGTGTGTGTGTGTGTGTGTGTGTGTGTGTGTGTGTGTGTGTGTGTGTGTGTGTGTGTGTGTGTGAGTGCGTGTGCGTGCGAGTGTGTATTTTGTTTAATTCAGCCAATTACACCATTATTGGATGTTCAAATGACGGCTACATCAATGTTCGAGAAGACACAGCAACAAAAGTCACGTGTGAAGACATCCAAGACTACAGCTATAGCATTTACTGGGCCCTATCGGGCAATAGAATCGGCAACTGCGGTTATCCGAATAACAACGATTACTGTTGGCTCATTGGCCCTGACAAGGCCGACTACAAGCTGTCGAGACCAAGTCCTTCAAGAAGCGAGCTGGTGTTTCTAGGAAACTTCAGATCAAAAGCCAACTAAACCATACTATGTTCACAGAGGAGCAACGATAGCCAAGTATCATGCATGATCAATGTTGTATGTACGTCCACTTTGTTTAACTATTTAAATACGTAAACACAGGAAATGAACTGTGTATTATTTATTGATGTTTTAAGCAGAGTATGCATTTATACTCGCTGTTAACCATGTCTGTAGTTTTGCAGGGACAAGCTAGCTACTGCAGTTCGTCTAATGTCTTTTATCGCATTTTCACTTTTAACCACAATCAACGGGATACTCATTACACAATCTATTTGTATGTTCCGGAGCTGTTCTCTTGATACGGATGTCGGAATCCTGGAGAGAATCATTTTTAAATATTCATTTACAAGTTTCACACTACAGTCTATTACACTGAGTTTCTGTTTGTCAGATCCCGGACGCCCCACACATCCGACTTTGAGTACAGACGGTGTCACGTGGACAGTGAGCGGCTCAGTTAGTGTGGACAAAGTGTACTCCTCTAGAAACCAGTACAGCTGTATATGGACACAGGAGAATGCAACACAACATGAGGTACCGTAAAAAGAACAACTTTCATACACCGAGCGGGCGCAAAACACACACAGACACACATACACTGACCCCCCTCCTCACCCTCCCCCACCCCGCACAAACACACGTACAAAAAGAGGTAGTTGATTCATAAAAAAATAGCACTCTCAGGTATTTTTGCAAAAGGGGATTCATTTCTGAAGCAGTTTAAGCCAACCCTACAGGTTAGCTCAGATTGGTCAATATGGATCTGCTTATGAAAGACTAATACGTCCCACTCAATCCACCAGCAGTCTTCCCAGAATTCCTTTTCGCATAATGGAAATATTGATCAAAGAACAGCATGAACAACAAGAAAAAATAATAATAGCAACGCATTAACATAAAACACTTTTTTGTTTGTTTGTTTACAGATGAATAACAAAATAGAAAATCCAGATCTCTCCATCTTTCTTGAGTCAGACCAAGAGTTCTACAATGGAACGTGTTGTTTTTCCTGGCCACTGCCGACAGAGGAAGGACGCTACGCGATCAATCTCACAGTAGTGCCTGGGGAAGGAGACAAGTCTTATAGTGCTGGCACTTTCGACATTGGTAACGCTAGATAGACACATGTTAGAATGCGATAAATTCCCAAATGACGTACACATCATACGACTAAACTTAACCCTCTTGTACACGACAATTGCGTTTAAATATTCCTTGCTAAAGGTGTTTCTTTCTTCCTTAGGATGATTTCTTTGCGTTTTACACACTTGACCTTCACCATTTGATCTTGACACACATAATAACCCTCTTATGGTTGCAGCCGCCGATATTCTTTACAGTATAGGAGCCTACATGCACAAAGGGGTGAATTTGTAAAAGTGAAGATAAGAAGGAGTCTACATTTTCCTATAAGATCATGAACAATGAACATTATCGACTGTAAGACTTTTGAAATGTTTCACACAGAGCACCCTGGAGATCCTGAAATTCACTGTGACGACGGGCCTATCATTGAGAAAAGTGACATCACGTGTCAGTGCAGACCGTCCAGTAGAAAAGCTGGAAGTCCTGCACCGTCCTTGTCATGGCTTGGGTTTTCACACAGCAACCAACTCCGACTGACCAACATAAGGCGTGAGGACAACGGGACACAATACACGTGTCAGCTGACGTGGGGACCCAACGCTAACATCGTCAGGACAGACAGCTACACGCTTCACTTGGATATATGTAAGTGTGTTCGATGTTCAGTACCCGTACATTCAAGACTGTATGCAGGGGGAAGAATATGCGGAGGGTGGGGGTTTGGGAGGGAGGGAGGAGAGGAGAAGCGAGCTTAAGCCCCCCCCCACTCCCCCCCCCTCCCGCCACAACATCCACCCCCCCCCCACTCCCCCCCATCCCGCCACAACACCCTCCCCCCCCCTATTTCACTAACTATATTGGCTGTATAGGGTTCAAATTAATGTTTGAATGACTCCATACTGTAAAAATAAGAAATATATTAAAATAAAATAAAATAAATTCGCAACCTATCATGTGCTCACTCTCTGCAAATTCTTCGCCATCTTGTTTGAGTTGCGATCTTCGTGTGCGCATTTCTTTCGTCGAATTTTCGCAATCATGAGCTCAGAGGAGAGTGAAAATGGAGCGGATTATTCCACTGATGCATCCTTGGATAATTCTGATGGTGCAGACAAAACCTTCGAGAGGAATGGCTTTGGAAATAGCCGTGTTCCACATGACAGGTACGGATTGCCTTGTGTCTATTTTTAGATATGTCATTCTTGTGTTTATGAAGCAAAAGTTACGCTACAAAAACACCAATAATAACAACTACGTCTAAATTATGGCAGGAATACTCACAAACCAGATAGGTGAGGCTAGCGCTGGCAGGAATATGGCAGGAATAGCATATCTGTACACCTTTTATGTGGGTTCATCAGAACCATACATGGCGGGAATCCGTCTTCGATAATATGGAAAGTTTTAAACTTACTAACCAACTCTAGTAAAAATCATTCTGCCAACCTTACAGCCGATGCTTTTAACAACCACTTCATTTTAGCCCCGAAATCTTTAGGTTGAAGGTTTCGATCAGGTGGAACATGCCGCGTTGCAGAAGCTTACTGACTTTTGTAAGCAAAGACTGTCCGCGGGCGATGCTTTTAATATCCCCTTCATCGCTGTACATGAAGTGGGCAGATTTATCTCTAGTCTCAAGAACAAAAAGTCAGCTGGAATTGATAGTATCAATGGTTTTATCCTCGAACATTCTCTTCCATACATTGTGGAAAGCTTAGCCTATATTTACAACCTATGTATTCTAAATAATATTTTTTTCGGGCGACTTTCAAAAAATCTAAAGTGGTACCTATAATCAAAACAAAAGACACATCTGATCCAAATAATTGTCGGCCCATATCCATATTATCTATTCAGTCGAAATCTATTGAGAAGCATGTACACAAACATCTTCTCGAATTCATTGAAGAAAAGTCTCTCCTGAATATATATAAATCTGGTTTTCGCCCTAAACATTCGTGTCACACTGGTAATTGTTGATGACCAACTGTGCTGGTTGCCCCGTTTAACACAACTATGGAAAACATTATCAAAGAAGCTATTTTTACTGTCAAGATTAAAATCTATCATTGATACTAAGACACGAAAGCTAATTTTCAACTCCTACATATAACCTCACATTGACTACGCATCTACTATTTGGGACGGAAGTAGTAAGGCTAACCTTAAGCGGATTAATTCTCTATACAATAGCGCAGTTACACTGATCCTCCCAATCCCCTCTTTAACTTTGGAGGTAAAGCTTCAGGCAACAGGGCTCCTTCCTTTACATCAACACCTTACTTAATAAGTGCGTTCTTATGAACAAAGCACTGAACGGGAAAGCCACCCTCTACCTGGCTAAGCTTTTCACTGAGAGCGAAAGGGTTTCCAGCACTTTGAGGAACAGACTCGTCATTGAACGGCCCCAAATTGACTTGTTTATACCCAGCCTTTCGTACGCGGGTGCCTATTTATGGAACTTACTTCCTCCACATATACAGCAAACGAGACATCTTCCATTGTTTAGGACGAAAACTTTGAAATACATCTCTGAGCAAAATTTTAAGAAACGTAGATAATATGTCCAAAAGAGCCATGTCAATGATTTCCTGTGGTCCTCCGTTTTGCACTTGTTAACTTTTACATAATATCTCTCTTTATCGTAGTGTTTTGCCTGCTCACTAAAATCCTACACATGAGTAGCTGTATCATAAACGTGCAGTCGCTTTCTATAAACACACTTTACATCGCAACCCCCCCCCCCCCCAAGACACTGTCATTAACTGTGTGTGTGTGTGTAATCTTCAGCGACTTTGGAACTTGTATCGGAATGTAATACAAGTGACCTTGTTGTGTGCTGTTAACATATTGTTTTAATGTTGCTTTTAATGTTGTAGTTTAGCTAGGACAAACATGAAAAGAGGCCTTTGCGCCTATTTATCCATCCTTGAGAAATAAAGTATCATTCATTCATTCATTCATTCATTCATTCATTCATTCATTCATTCATTCACTCACTCACTCACTCACTCACTCACTCACTCACTCATTCTCTCTCTCTCTCTCTCTCTCTCTCTCTCTCTCTCTCTCTCTCTCTCTCTATCTCTCTCTCTCTCTCTCTCTCTCTCTCTCTCTCTCTCTCTCTCTCTCTCTCTCTGCAAAGTGTGTGGGCGCGTGTGTATGTGTGTGCGTGCGTGTGTGCGGAACAGTGTTTTGTGCATATTTCTTTATGCTGGTGTGTGCGTGCATGTGTGTGTGCGTGTGTGTGTGTGTGTGTGTGTGTGTATGTATGTGTGTGCGTGCATCTTGCGTGCATGTATGTGTGTGTTGGGTTAGTGAGGAGGAAGTAAAACGTCTAGATAATCTTGACGTTTATGCTTACAGTTTTTGCGTTCAATGTACCGAATGTAGTCTTATCAGTGTGCAATGTATACTATATGTGTGTTTATTATGTAGTAGTATTTCATGTACCGTGCGTAATGCATATTAGCCAGACGTGGGTCGGGACTGTGCTTCGTCTTACGCGAGCGTTGGTTGAAGGCCCGGAACATACATCACGATACAACGTTTGTCCCAGCCTTTAATCCAATGTTTGAGCCGTAGCGGGGGTCTGACCTAACTCTGATTTATGTACTTCCGTGCGTGTGCGTGCGCGCGTGTGTGGGTGTGTGTGTGAGTGTGTGCAAGCGCGTGTGCGTGCCGGCGTGCGTGTGTGTGTGTGTGTGTGTGTGTGTGTGTGTGTGTGTGTGTGTGTGTGTGTGTGTGTGTGTTTTCATGTAGTTTGTAGCAAGGACAAGAATGAAAAAAGGTCTGCGCACCTATTCTTTTATCCTTGGAAAATAAAGTTTCATTTCATTTCATTTCATTTCATTTCATTTCTCTCTCTCTCTCTCTCTCTCTCTCTCTCTCTCTCTCTCTCTCTCTCTCTCTCTCTCTCTCTCTCTCTCTCTCTCTCTCTCGTTCGAGATCGTTCTGACCCTAATAATTATCGGCCTATTTCTTTATTATCTGTTTTGTCCAAACCACTGGAAAGGCACGTTCATAAACACCTGCTTGCTTACCTAGAAAACCGTAAGCTCCTCCACCCTTTCCAATCCGGATTTCGTCCGCAGCATTCATGCCACACAGCACTTACACGCCTTGTTGACACATGGCTCAAGGGTATAAATAAGTCACAGTTAACAGGAGTAGTCTGACCATCGATCACAGCCAGCTCAGCAGCCGAAGAGAGAGGACGGTTTTTTCCGCTCTCTCCACGCAGCAAGACTGCACAATCAAGCAAGCCAGTCAGCCAGACAGGAGAGACCACGGTCCACCGCGTCTCTCCCACCAAGCGAGCCAGCCTACAACCAGCCAAGCAAGCCAGCTAACCATGGACAAAGGGCGCAAGTCAAGAAAGAAGACGAACAAGGAACAGGTGGAAGAGTATACTTCCACCTTTCTCCAAACACAGAGGAAACCGCCACCGGCCAGGCGAGAGACGAGGAGTTTTAAGCCCCCTCTCTCCCCGCCGATTTGGCCGCAAAAAGAAGACCAGCCTACGCGGGCGTACTGGGAACAGGTGGGGGACTCACCCCCTCACCGCCAGGCGCCCCAGCAACCAGCCACCACTAGAACGCCGATGACAGAGGCAGATTTTGACCACAGCCTAAGAGAGGCATTTCGCAATTTTCCGCCTCCCATACCACCAAGGGGACTACTCCCCTACATGGACGCATTCTACGACAGAATGCGCCCACTAAGTCAAGAAGATCAGGCAACTGTCACGAACGAAGAGAAAGCGGGCCATGCCCGCTCCCAGTCACCACCAACACCACCAGAACCTGAGGAGGAGCCCTCGTCGGAGCTCTCGTCATGGGCCAATTCCCCATGCTCCCCACCGCCGGTCGATATTCCCGAACAACTAACTCGGGAGCGGCCGGCATCGTTGGAGGAGGGGGCGACTCGGCTCAGGGGGATGGACTTCGAGGAGCTGGTACTCCTCCTACAAGACGCCGCCCCGGTCATCGTAATGATTGATGGCAGCCCATACCGCCGTGCACTAGTCGCCGCCCGGTGGCTGGTGCACGTGGGCGCCATCAAGGACCTTGAGCCCCCCACGTCGAAGGAAACGGCCAGCCAGGCCACAGCCAATACGACCGAAACGGAGAGTCAAGCCACCACCGACTCCCCACCAACCGCCGAAAAGACCACCGGCACCACGCCACTCGACACCAAAGACCAAACAACGGAAACAGAGGTCCCACCAGCTCCGGAGAAGACCCTCCAGGTACAGACCCGCCCCCTCAACAGCTACCACCATTACAGGCGGGCAACGGAACAGTTACCGGCCCGCGCCAACGAAGAAGACGCCACCGACCGCCCAAACACCACCGACACCAACGCCCACCACTGCTCGCCACGCCGCCGCCTCACATGCGGCTGCCACCACAACACCGCCACCCACAACGTCCACGTCAGCACCCGACTCCTCGACCCAGAATCAACTGGCCGCCACCACCACCACCTCACCTCCCCGGACCCTACCACAACCGGCCACGGTTCCCCCGGCCGACACCGCTACCACCGCCACCACTCCTGCAAGATCTGTTGGAGTGGCTGGCATACAGACACTCACCAGCCTGGCGATAAGCAACGGTTCCCCGGCCACACCACCCGCCTCCTCCACCACTAACCACCCGGCCCCGGCAGTACCATCAGCCAGCTGCGCGACGGAGCGGCAGACAGACAGAGCGACAACCTCCCCCCCAACCCCCCTGGCCCACCCCCCCCCCCCCCCGGACGAAATCAACGAGAGTTGGAAGTCCCAGTCCCTTTCAAGTCAAGCAAGCAAGGAGTAGTCTATCTGGATTTTAAGAATGCTTTTGGTCTGATTAACCATACTATTCTGACTGCTAAGCTTCACACATACCTCAATAACGGAGACGCAGTTGCTTTTTTCACATCTTACCTTACTAAAAGAAAACAAAAGGTTCTTGTTCATGGCTCATACTCCTCTCTCAAAGATGTAAGCTTCGGTGTGCCCCAAGGGTCTGTACTGGGCCCTCTACTGTTTTGCTTATTTATCAATGATTTGCCTCTACATATCACTTGCCAAGATGTACAATGCGACCTTTTTGCTGACGACACCTCAGTTCATACTACTAGTAAAGATATACAGGTAATTTCCGACAACCTACAACAAAGTCTTCATGAAGTATCAGCTTGGTGTATAAACATTTCTATGGTTGTTCATCCAGCCAAAACGAAATCGATGGTAGTCGCCACGCGCCAAAAACAGCAGATAATGCCTCTATTACTTAACCTTTCACTTAAAAGTAGTCAGGTAGAACAGGTAAATGAACATCGAGTACTTGGGATTACATTCGACAGTCAGCTAAAATGGCAAGCTCATACAGACGCCTTATGCAAAATCGTAGCCAAAAATCTCTTTATGTTATCAAAACTGAAATATTATACTGATTCAGATACCCGTCAACTATTTTATAACGCTCACATACGTTCTTATATCGATTACGCGTCATCGGTATGGGATGGGTGTAGTGAGGTCCATTTAAAGAGACTCAATTCCCTACACAGACGAGCGGCCAAAATAATCTGCCCTGATCCACACCTAAGCACTGAAGAAAAGCTCTCAAAAGCAGGTCTCCTGCCACTTCAAGATCATTTTAAATATAACAAAGCAATCTTTATGTTCAAAGTGTGGAAACGCAAAACACCTGAGTACATCTCCACTTTGTTCCGTAAGTCTGAGTCCAAGCTTGGAAACATCAGAAAGCTTTTCATAGTCCCAAAACCAAGGATCGATCTATATAAAACTAGCTTATCCTTCTCATGGGCACTTATCTGGAATGCCCTTCCCGACCATGTAAAATCCGCTTCCTCGCTAGCCTGTTTTAAAAAAGGTCTCTGCAAATATTTTGTGGATCACTCGTAGGGATGACTTAACCACTTGTATTATATGTTTCTTTTTATGCTGGGTCCAATTTATTCCCAATTAAGTCTGTTATCCTTTTCATTTATCATTTGGACTACTTAGCTCTGTCTATGTGTGAAGGGGGGTGGGTGGGATGGGGGGTGTCTGTGAGTCTATGAGTATGTCTGTCTATGTGAATAGTGTTGTCATCTCTTTGCAAGTATTATGTTTACTTATATGTATGTATATTTGTAGTTAGTCTTGTAGTTGTTAGCAACGGCAGGTTTGTAAAATGGATGTGTCGATGACGATGTCAATGCCTAAACCGTTGTAAAATAAAGTTTCATTGATTCATTGATTCATTGATTCTCTCTCTCTCTCTCTCTCTCTCTCTCTCTCTCTCTCTCTCTCTCTCTCTCTCTCTCTCTCTCTCTCTCTCTCTCTCTCTCTCTCCCTCCCTCTCTCTCTCTCTCTCTCTCTCTATCTTTCTCTCTCTCTCTCTCTCTCTCTCTCTCTCTCTCTCTCTCTCTCTCTCTCTCTCTCTCTCTATCTCTTTCTCTTGGCAGCCTTAACAATTCTTTCCCTGGAAGATCATTTAACTTACATTAAGGGAAGCGATTACAAAAAACAACGTAACCGTGTCAAGTCTATGGTACGCAGGGCTCAAAAGTCTCTCTTTGAACGAATGATTAAAGAAGACAGAGATACTGCCGCACTATGGCGCGCGGTTAATCTCGTCACCCGAGGTAACAGCAAGAAATCGTCAGCCATTCCTTCTAGTATTACTGCAGACACCTTTAACAAACATTTTCTGTCTGTTGCCGCGTCAATCATACCCTCAAGCGGAAACGCGTCTTACACATCCCCGGAGGCCCTGCTTAACTTCTGTAATCAGAAGATTAAGGACAAACCCCCCTCCCCCCTTCTCTATACCGCCTCTAGCTGTGTATGAAGTAGGAAAACAGATCGGGTCACTGAAAAACAAAAAATAATCGGGTCCTGACGAGATCAGTCCTAAATTCCTAAAACTGTCCCTTCCCTATACAGTAGAATCGTTAACGTATATTTATAACTTATGCATCCAACAAAATATATTTCCATCAGAACTGAAGCAAGCCAAGGTTATCCCTTTGCCTAAATCAAAAGATCTCTCTGATGTTAATAACTATAGACCCATCTCAATATTATCCAGCCTTTCCAAACCTCTTGAATGACACGTGCACAAACACCTTTATCAATACTTGGAGAGTCGCAGTCTGTTGCACGTATTTCAGTCCGGCTTTCGCCCCAAACATTCTTGCCATACGGCACTAACAAGACTTATTGATGCGTGGCTAGCACCCATAAATAACTCCCAAATAATTGGGTCGATCTTTATTGATTTTAAGAAAGCTTTTGACCTTGTAAATCATAATATTCTTTTGTCAAAACTTCATGCATATCTGTGCAATGCAGATGCTGTCTCATTGTTCACTTCATATTTAAGCGGAAGGAAGCAGAGAGTACTGTTAAATGGATCCTACTCCTCGTATGGTCTCGTCAAAAGCGGCGTGCCTCAGGGCCTGTCCTCGGGCCATTGCTGTTCTGCATATTTATCAATGACCTTCCACTGCATATTAGTTGCCGCGATATTTCTTGTGACATGTTTGCTGACGACTGCACACTACACACTCCTCACAAAAATGTAGCTGCAATTAGTACGCGTCTGCAGGAAAGCCTGCGTGAGGTCACCGACTGGTGTCATTCCAACTCCATGTCCCTGAATCCGTCAAAAACAGAATGCATGGTTATAACCACACGTCAAAAGCACCAGCTATGCCCTCTCTCTCTTAGTCTGTCTATAAACGGCAGCCCAATTGAGCAAGTATCACACCACTGCCTCTTGGGGGTCACTATAGATGATCAGATTAAATGGCAAATGCATATTAATAATGTGTGCAAAAGGGTTTCCAGAAGCCTGTATATGTTGTCAAAATTGAAAACAATTACTGACACAGATACGCGTCTTCTTTTCTACAATGCTCATGTCAAGTTGCACATAGACTATGCATCAACAGTGTGGGATGGTTCTAGTGATGTACATTTGAAGAGGCTGAACTCCCTACATAGGAAAGCTGCTAAGCTTATATTTCCCGATCCCGAACTCTCAACTGACGAAAAGCTTAAAACTTTAAAAATTCTTCCTCTATCCCATCACTTTCAGTTCAATAAAGGTGTATTGATGTACAAGCTGTGCACTCAATCATGTCCACTGTACTTGAGTTCTTTTTTCTCAGAACGGACATCTGTAGCTTCTAGACACGGACAACAATTCAAAGTACCCCTGCCGCGTATTGATTTATTCAAAACCAGTTTGTCATTCTCGGGAAGTTCATTCTGGAATTGTATTCCTGCAGAAATCAGAAACGCAAAGACCCTCACATCATATAGGGACAGCCTCTTCAAACACCTAGAATATCTGACGTAATCTAATCATCACAGTATTGGGATAACTTGCACGTGTGTTTAGGTGTGTGCATGAGCGTGTATGTGAGTTTGTGTGTGTATGTGTGTGTGTGTGTGTATGAGTGTGTGTGTGCGAGAGAGAGAGAGAGAGAGAGAGAGAGAGAGAGAGAGAGAGAGAGAGAGAGATTGATTGATTGTACATTGCTTAACGTCCCGACAGCAACAAGGCTTTCTCAGGACGTGCCTGCACTGCTTGTGAAAAAAAAACTAAACAGAAAATTGAATGTATGTCGCCAGCCGGTCAAATACATTAAATAAACCTACAACATGGGGCATAAATAAAGCTAAGACCATTTAGCAACACACATCCAATATCAAGAGCTACAGGCAGTGCAGACAGTAGGGAGAGTTTTAAAAAGGCAAATACAGGTGAATGGACAAGGGTAGACAGAAACACATGCCCCAGAATAGAGAGAAAAACCCACCCTGTGGGGCTGACCAGGGTGACCCTGGGAACTAAAAAATACCTAACCCCACCCAAGTCCCCCAGGGCAGACCCGGGTGGGGTGAGAGAGAGAGAGAGAGAGAGAGAGAGAGAGAGAGAGAGAGAGAGAGAGAGAGAGAGAGAGAGAGAGAGGGAGAGAGAGAGAGAGAATGACAATGACAATGACAATGAATCTTTATTTTCCAAGTATAAAAAGATTTAGGTCTAAAGACCTTTCTTCCATCTTGTCCTTGCTAAACTACTTACACAAACACACACGCGGCCGCACGCACTGACACACTATAAGCGCCCAACAAGGCGAGTCATACTGGCTGCCCCTCTCGATCAGCTGCCGCTCGAAATCAACAGCAGGGATACAGCCAGTGTGTACATATGACGATCATATACAAAAACATCATAAACACATTTAATACACATAATGAGATATACATGCGCTACCATCTAACAAGTGTACCATAAGATTACAAAAAACAACAACAACAATCAAATAGACAAATTCAAAATACCACGTCATTCTAAAACAAAAGCAGTTTACCCTTGCATTTGTAGCAAATGCTGATGAAGCCGTGTCTTGAAAGCATTTATGGTCGTGATAGATTTTATTTCTTTTGGAAGTAAATTCCATTCTTTGGCTGCTGAATATGACAAGGCCGATTTAAAAATGTCAAGGCGGGGCCTAGGCACTACCAGGTCGTTCCTCAGTGTCGGGTACGGAGTGTGGGAGCCTTAAAGAGAGCAGCGAGATATCCGGGTGATTTTGAAAAAGTGATCTTACGCATAAATACACGTTTATTGAATAAAAAGTGCTTACGAAGGGGCAACATATTTAATTTTCTTAGTTTATCTTCGGTAGTCAAAGGGGTGTGGGAATCTTTTAGAATAAGCTTTGCTGCACGTCTATGAAGTGAATTTATTCTTTTTAAATAAATATCGCTGCACCCATCCCATACTGTCGATGCGTAATCTAGATGGGATTTTATGTGTGCATTATAAAACAACTGCCTGGTTGAAACGTCGGTAAATAGAACTAGTCTAGATAACAAATATAGATTGTTTGACAAAACCTTACAAATAAAATTAGAGTGTGAGTGCCAACTGAGCTGGTCGTCTACAGTGACACCAAGCAAACGATGTTCTCTAACTTGCGCTATTGGTTGCTGTTCAAGGTAAAGTTTGAGTGGCGGCGGGCTCAGCTGATGCTTTTGCCTTGTTGTCACAAGCATACATTCCATCTTTGATGGATTTGGAATCATGGAATTAGTCTGGCACCAACCAAAGACTTCATTTATTGTTTGCTGGAGTGAACTAGTGATTGTGGGCACGTCTGGCGCAGACACATCCAAAGTTGCATCATCTGCAAATAAGCTACAGGTAACGTCGGGCTGTGAGATATGTAAAGGTAAGTCATTTATGTAAAGTGTGAACAATAAAGGCCCGAGAATAGATCCCTGGGGCACGCCATGCATAATCAGCCCCTCAGAGGATGATTTGCCATTTACGCTGACATACTGTCGTCGGCCTTCAAGGTAGGATTTAAAAAAGGATACAGCTCGGTTACTTACGCGGTAGACTGAGAGTGTTTCGGTAAGGAGGGTATGGTTAACTAAGTCGAAGGCTTTGGTAAAGTCTAAAAAGATCACTCCAGTCAACAGTGCTTTATTTATTGATGTGAGCCAACGATCCGTTAAATGTGAGAGATCTGTTTGACAAGAGTGCCGCGGGCGAAATCCTGACTGTAAAGGATGAATAAGGTCGTGTGTGTCAAGAAAGTGCTGTAAGTGTTTGTGTATGTGCTTTTCTATGGGTTTTGAAAGTGAAGACAAGATAGAAATTGGCCTGAATTTATTGGGATCTGTAATATCTTTGTTCTTATGAAGCGGAATAACTTTGGCTTTTTTCAGTTCAGAGGGGAATTCGCCACGCTCGATACAACGGTTGTAGATGTACGTTAAAGATTCTACTATAAAAGGTAGTGATAGTTTTAACACAGCAGTACTAATTTCATCATGTCCTGAAGTGCGCTTACTTTTGAGACATTCAATCGCTTTACCGACATCGTGCACTGTCATGCAAGGTATGTGGAAAAATGAACGAGAAGAAAGTTTGCCATCACAGTATTTGACAAGGACTGGGAATACAAACGGTGCCTTGGACGTAGTGTTTTGCAGCAACGACTGGGCGGCAGAAAGAAAATGATTATTAAAAGTTTCTGCAGTAGGGCTATAGTTAGATTTTGTAAGGGCATTAAGCGCTCTCCAAACAGAGACTGTATCCTTTTTGTCATTCATTATTCATTTAAAGAGTGACTTTTTGGCATCAAGAACTAATTTTTAAACGCAGTTGCGTTGCTTACGGTAAGCAGGGAATTTTTTTTTCTGTTTTAATTCATCTCTCAGTTGCATGGCATCGACCAAACCTTTGTTTAGCCAAGGCGGCAGTTGCGGGTTTTTTACTCGTTTTTCCCTAATCGGGGCGTGCTTATCAAGAACACTGAGGAACAATCTGTATCACTCAGACAACGCACCATCAGGCTCGCAATGATGATAAACAGTATCAAAAGAAACGGAACTAAGGTCAAACAAAAAAGCCTCTTTGTTAAAATGTTTAAGCGATCTATACTTGATGGTAGTGTGCTGGTGTTTACGGATAGGTTTATCTGCTTTCACGGTCCAGTTACAGCACACAGGATAATGGTCGCTGATTCCAACTTGTAGTACTTCCGTCTCCAACACTCGGCTCTTGTTCGTTGTATATATGATCAATGAGTGTAGAGGACGTAGACGTAACACGAGTTGGAGATGTTATCAGCTGTTTGAGCCCAAAAAGAGTAATAGTGGACTCCCATGTAGGGTTAGCGGAAAACATGTTAATGTTAAAGTCCCCTAACAAAAGCACATCTGATGTACAGTTTTTAACATGATCTAGCATGTCAGTGAAATCATCAAGCCATACATTTGGTGCAGAGGGGTTCCTGTAAATAAAACCAACTAATACAGGGCTTGACTTGTTTTTTTTTTTTATTTCAATCCAAACACTTTCCACTGTGTCTGATTCAAGGTCCGGTCTTCTACGGGTGATGTCTTTTATAGAATCATGAATACACACCGCAATGCCGGTATGTGTGGGGCTTTGTGGGTCGCGGCGTATAAGGGAAAAATCAGGTATAGAAATGACGTCATCGCTGATATTGGAGTTAAGACGGGTTTCGTGAAACCAAACAAGTGGAAAGGGTTGGGTTGACTCAAAAGAACATGTTGATTGATTGATTGTACATTGCTTAATGTCCCGACAGCAACAAGGCTTTCTCAGGACGTGCCTGCACTGCTTGTGAAAAAAAAACTAAACAGAACATTGAATGTATGTCGCCAGCCGGTCAAATACATTAAATAAACCTAACACATGGGGCCTAAATAAAGCTAAGACCATTTAGCAACACACATCCAATATCAAGAGCTACAGGCAGTGCAGACAGTAGGGAGAGTTTTAAAAAGGCAAATACAGGTGAATGGACAAAGGGTAGACAGAAACACATGCCCCAGAATAGAGAGAAAAACCCACCCTGTGGGGCTGACCAGGGTGACCCTGGGAACTAAAAAATACCTAACCCCACCCAAGTCCCCCAGGGCAGACCCGGGTGGGGGAGACTCAAAAGAACACACACATCGGGAGTCTTGTTACATAGATGATAGATATTGAGATGACCTATATGAATATTAGAGGAGTCTGACATGTTGAAAAGAGAAATAATATGGACAAATCAGTTCAGAAACAGGTAATACACACTGAGCTGCACAGGCAATAAACCTAATAAGGATCATAAGGACTGGCAGTAACGCCAAATGTTTGTCACAGTAAAGCACTATCGTGTAATTTAAAAACAATAACAAGAAAATCGAGTTGAAACTGGATCAGTGTCCACGCAGTTTCGCAGTCTAACACCTGAAGGTCAAAAGTCCAGTTTCACAGTCGTAAAGTCTATGGCAAAGAGAAGCACAAAAGAGTTAATAGAATCAGCTATGAACGCTTAGACAGGCTGCAAGGCCTGGTTGAACGGAGGGTACATCGACAAAGTACTGTACTGAAAGCCATGGGACGGGGCCCAGGGATACTGGCGTTTAGGCGACAAATTGTAGAGACCGTAGGGGTTCGGGATCTGGTGAAGCCAGGGTGTCGGGTACCACTGTGGTTGCAGAAAGGACTGCTCATGCTGCTGTTGTTGCTGATGGTTAGGTGGTCTGTTTTGTTGGTCGACCTCTATATTTGTCTGTGACAGTACATCCGTACTCGCTGCAGAGTATGATGGTTCGCTGTGGGACTGGCTGTGCGGTTGCGGCTGGTGTTTGACCACACTAGAGTATGTCTGTTTTATTTCAGTCTGCGAGTGGGCCTCTTTCACTGCAGTCTCGGAGTGGTTGTCGTAAGCAGTGTGCCCACCCCACTTTATTCTGTAGGCCAGTCGAACAATTCCCTGGCCACTGGGGTGGATTGTGTCGCTATAAAGTGCCTTCCTAGGTAGCCCTTTTGTAGTAGTGAAGGACTGCGTGTTGTCTAGGAACGTGGCCCCAAACTTGCGACAAACATGGCATAGATTGGCCAATTGCGATGTTCATGGCATGTCTGGGACCACGCCTGGCAGGCAGAATGGACGAAGCCTGCATGAATCGCGCCTCGGGGAACACTCGTTTGCAGTTATGAATAAGGTTCTCCCACATCTGGCTGGTCACCTCGCTGGATTTACAGTCGTTAATACCTACATGTAGGGTGACACAGCTGATGTGGGAGAACACTGGCAGCGTCTTAAGCCAGTGTGTCAGGTGAGTCGTGGTCAGGCCTGAAACTGATAACACTTGCACTGTGTCCCCATCGTAGGTTGCCATCTTGTTGCCCTTCAGGTGCTTGACCGTAGAGTCACCAAGGACGAGCGTAGTGGTGTCAGCCTGTATTGTCTGTTAAAAGATAAGCCGATCAGGCGGCAGCCTATCTAACTGGTGAGAGCGCGGTGGGGTGATGGCGGAGTCGGGACCGGCTTTGATCTTCTGCGGGGCATGGTCATCAAGCTTGGCCCACGTCACTACTGACAGCAGCAGATGGCTCAACTCACTGGCGGCGTGTGGCGGTGTTACGTCACCTGACGTTATAGCGAGTGGAGGGGTCGGCGGGTGCGAGGTCAGTTTTCTCACCTGCTTCCTCACGTCCTGGATAACCTGACGCTGGTTGCCGGCCGTTGCTGATAGCTGCGTGACTTGAGTGGTCAACGTAGAGACGTGTCATCCAGCTCTGACAGAATGCTGTTTGACACCTTTAGGTCGTTGGCCACTTTGACGGCATTGTCTTTGATCGCGCTGTCAAGCTGGTTGATCCTGGCCAGTGCACACGTAAGGTCGCTCTTCAGCGATGACATTTCAGTGCGGAGCGAAGCGGTGAGTTTGTGTGCACTGGCGAGTTGAAGATTGATATCAAGAGTTACCGGCAGTTGGAGCGAGGATTGAGAGGCCGCTATGTCGCTGTTTGTATTGCTGGTTACGGTGGGCATAACATTAGACAGGGGAGACAAACCGGAATGTGGTTCCAACACCCTGTCGGGTGAAGAATAAGAACAAGAACAAGAACAACATTTATTGTCGAGGGGCCCATTGGGGCCAAAGGACACATAGGGATCGGACGTAACTATCATGTACATTACTTTTTATCATTCTTTAAGCTCGTTCAGTCCACACGGAATTTTGTACTTTTCTGTCGGCAGTAAGTCAGTTCATCGTTCATCGCGCGGCGTCTGTGTTCGTGCAGTCCCGTCCGTATTATTCCTGTGAGCGCCGGTGAATTTCGTATGGTCCGTGGCTCCGTCCGGTCTTGTAGTCTCCGACGGTCCGGGGCGTGAAAAAGAAGAGAGAGAAATACGCAGTATCAATGCTGTTTAGTCGTTACGTTTCTCTCCCTTACGGAGAAGCAATCAAATACAAACTTTGCTAGAGTGCATTGTGCATCCTTTCTTACTAGAAGTTGGCTTGGCTTATGGCAGTCTGTACTTGTAACTAGCTGGGTTCTGAGCTGATTATATAAACTACAATCGTCTAGCATGTGAATTTCGTCCTCTACTACTCCACACGCGCAACATAGTCTATGTTCCCGGGGTGTGTTTGTATACCTGCCTCTTTCTACTTCTAACATGTGGGCACTTACTCGCAACTTCGTTAGGGCTTGTTTGTGTTCTCGTATTTTTGTGTAAGTAAGATAGCTTTGTATTCCGTATTTAACAGTTGCTTTGTTATAGAATGTCAGTCTAGATGTGTTGTTCCGCTTAATTTTGTTCCAGTATTTAATGTACTGCTCTTCTAGTTTTCTAGTTAAGTGAAGTCCCCCTGAATGTACACTGGTTATCCCACACGTGGCGAAAGCCCAGTGAGCAAAGAATTTGTCTTGTAAAAGGGACCCACGGGGCGGTGGTCTCGAGCTGTTCGTTATACGCCTGTTTGAGGTAGGAGGTGCTGTCAGAGTTTAGCATGTGAAGCCAAAAACCTATCACTTGGACCGATACTCTGATGCTCACAGGGAACTGTCCGATCTCAGCTAGGGCCGAAATATTCATAGCTTTTTTGTGTATGCCTAAGATGGACTTAGCAAATTTCAGTTGGATGCACTCGTGAGGCATTTGTCCCTTCATGCAGTAATCGAAGAGGTCACTCAGGTCACTGTCCATATTATTTGCTTTTAGTGTGAAAGGAAACCATACTTCTGATGCATATGTTGCGACAGGGACCACTAGAGAGTCAACAGTTGCATTATCGTTTTAGTATATAGGTTTTGTTTGTATAATGAGCGTTTAAGGGTATGAGCGGCTTTGCTGGCTTGTCTACTAAGGTGGTCTTGTGCTGATGTAAAGCTACCTGTGCTATTGAACATTACCCCTAGGTACTTGTTTCTATTAAATCGTTTCCATACCTAAATACGGTCGGTACTTTTGGTGCTGCTCGTGCGAACACAATTATCTTTGTTTTATTCTTATTGACCGTCAGGTCCCAGTCTTCACAGTATTTATGTAGTTTATATAATTTGTTCTGCAGGCCAGCTTTTGTAGTGGAGAGAACCGCTAGATCGTCTGCGTACAGTAAGCACGGTAATTCCGTACCTGTCGTATTGTTAACGGTTGGGGATTCTTCATCCTTCAAGCAATTTGGGAGGTCGTTGATGAAAATATTGAACAGAGTAGGGCTTAGATTATTTCCTTGTTGCACCCCCTTTTTTAAAGGTATGTCTTCTGTGTACCCGCCTAGTACTTTCGTGCACACAGTTGACTGACTATACATGTTTCTGATTACGTTGTAGCAGAGCCCGCCAATGCCTAGGTCTAGGAGTTTTAATAACATAGCGTCATGCCACACGCTGTCAAAAGCTTTTTGCATATCCACAAAGCAGCAGTATAGTCTGCCGTTTGGGGACTTTAGGTATTTATCGACTATGTGTTTGAGCACGAATATTTGGTCTGTGGTCCTTTGCGTTTTTCTGAATCCTGCCTGTTCTGGGGCGTAAAATTTGTTTTGTTCTAGGTAGTTGACTATTCTCTCGTTGATGACCTGGCAAAACAGCTTACTAAGTGCGCTTGTGAGAGTTATGCCTCGGTAGTTATTTGGGTCAGTCGCGTCTCCGCCTTTATATAGTGGGATACTGACACCTGTTTTTCACGAGGGCGGGTAGTGCCCTGAGGTTAGGATGGCGTTGAAGCAAGCTCTCAAGCTGTTGATAGTGTAGGGCAGGCTGGTCTTTATCATTTCGTTGGAGATGCCGTCCTTGCCTCCTGCCTTTTTCATTTTTAGATGTTTGACAGCTGTTTCTATTTCTATGTTGGTGATTAGGAAATCTAAGCTATTGAAACATGGTTCTTTCTCTTTGAGCTCCAGTTTAGTTTGTACCTCTCGTTTTCTCTCCTCTTTAACGTCAACCTCTCTAGCTACTATGTTCTCTAGGTGGCTTAGCCATTTGCAGCGCTAACTATCGTTTTTCCTGCGCCTACTGGGGTATCTACGTTTTTTAGTTCTCTTACTGCTGCCCAGATTGCATTTGGGTCTTTTTCTATTGCTTCGTTAAGGGTATCCACTAGTTTTCTTTTGTACTCGGCTTTTGTCTTCTTGATGAATTTATTATAGTTTTTTTTCTTACTGAAATATTTGGATTTTAGTTCAGAATTGCCCGGATTTCTATTTATTGCGTTGAGCAGAGATTTCAGGTCTTTTCTCATTCCTATGCAGCCACGACTGAACCATTTCTTTGTTGTCTTTTTCCTCCTGTGTTTACGGAGAGAACCGGGCCGCGGTTTCTGTCTCGGTGACAGCTCCGCGGCGCCGATCAGCGCCCTTGAGAGACATTTTACCATATCCTCTATTTTATCTGCGTTATGGTTAGAATGGTCTGTATTGTTTGTGACGTCGTCTAGTAGTGCTTGTACCTCGGCTGACAGGAACGCGCGCGCATAGTTATCCGCTGAGTCTTTATCCCATATGTATTGTTTAGACGTGTCTGTTTGTGCCGTGTAGGTGCTGGGGGTTTGTGCTATGTTGCTATCGCGCTTGTTTTTGTTCTTCAACGTCGCGTATATCCCGAGTTCTACCGGGCAGTGGTCGGAGTATGGTGTTAGGTCTTTAACAGTAAGCTTCACTACTTCCACCGAGAGCTGCTGGCTGCAGACAAAATAGTCAACAACGCTGCTCCCCTGTGGCGTGTGACATGTGAATTTACCTGTCAAGTCGCCAAGGGTCCGGCCGTTTAGGATGAAGAGGTTGCTATCCAGACATATATTCGTTAGCCGTCTGCCGTACTTGTGGACCGTGGCGTCCATGGATGTTCTGGCATGTATGTTATCAAACTGGTAGTGTTCCGGCAGATGGTTTTGGTTTCCTACGCTGTCTAGGTGGATGAAGTCGGCATGCGAACCTGTCCTGGCGTTAAAATCTCCGCAGAATATAATGTTGCCGGATGACGAGAAGTAATCAATATCCTGCTGTAGTTTATCCCAGATAGCCGCGGTATGGTCTCTGCCGTATGTGGAGTTTTCGGGGGGGATGTATACACTGCCGATGTATAGAGTCTCACGTGTTTCGTCCGTTTTAATTTGGAGCCAAACAATGTCGCTGTTGCTACAGGGCAGGCATTTGACGCTCTCTCGAAGGCTTTCTTTGATCAGTACTAGTATGCCGCCCGAGGCTTTGTGTGATCTTCCCCTTTTTTGTCTGTGGAATGATATAGCGCTCGAGAATCCCGGAACGGACGTTTCACAACTATCGTCTTGGTGGGTTTCTTGTAGGAATATTATGTCATATCTTTCAAGTCTTCTGGTTACATCGGGTTCTTCTTCTTCTTCTTCTTTTCGAACGCCGTCACACTTGGAGTTTGGCTCTCAAAATGAAATCTGTGGTCTTCTGTAGCGCCTCCACAGGCCCGTACAGTTTCTCTTGTAGAGTGGCGGGCTTCGGCCATATCTCCTCCCTCAGCGGCTGGTGGTTCCCACAGTCCTGGAGGATGTGCTCTGCGGTCTGCTCTGCTTCTCCACAAGGGCACAGGGGAGATGGCACGAGGTGGAAGCGTCTGTGCAGGTGGAAATTGAGTCGGTTGTGCCCGGTCCTCAGACGAAAGATGGTCACCTGCTCTTGTCTGGACAGCTGATGGTAAATGTCTAGGGGCCGTTGTGGTGGTCTGTACACAGACTTAATGATGGTCTTCATCTCTGTGAAGCTGACTCCATTTTCATCTTGTTCTTTCTCTGCGCCCACTTTTGCCATTCTGTCAGCTTCTTCATTGCCGTAGATGCCACAGTGTGAAGGGATCCACTGCAGCACCAGTCTGGTGCACTTGATGTTTTGCAGTGCCTCTTGTAGACGTGGCAGTTTGCTTGCTGTTGCTGCCTCAAGGACAGACATGGCATCAGTAAGGAAGACAATCTGGGCATCAGGGTCTGCAGTGCCACTAAGGGTGTTAGCTGCGCGGACTAGGGCTTCCACCTCAGCTCTGTAATTTGTGCAGTGAAGGCCTGTTGGTACTGCCTCTGCCTGCCATTTTCCGTTTGGGTACTGAATGTACACCCCAGCCCCTCCATCCTGAACTGCATCTGTGGCTGATCCATCGGTATATGCCCGTATCCATGCTTCCTGGGGATACTTTTCTTCGAGCATGGCCAGTGTCAGGGCTTTCTTGCTCACAGTGCTGTGCTCATCTCTGTTGGTGATGTAGGGTACCGTGGAAGAGATGGTGATGTTTTCTGGCTTACTTTCCCAAGGTGGAAGGTCGCTAGCAGGATTCAGAGCCTCTACCTGCGCAGGCAGCTTTGCCTGGTGTTTTCTCTGCAGTGCTCTCGTCTCCTTCACAAAGCTTGATCTTTTCAGTCTCCCTGAGGTTGGTTGTTTCATCCTAGCGTTCATAGGATGGTCTTTGGAAGACTTGACCTTTGTGGACTGTATCAAGGCTTTGCAATCTCTTCTCATGCGCAGGGGTGGGATGCCTGTTGTCTCTTCCATCTTTTCAATTGGTGTGGATCTCATTGCGCCGGCGATGATACGCAGTGCCTGGTTCTGAACTCTGTCAATGGTCTGCTGGTGTGACTGGGCTGCCGTCAACCATGCATTAGATCCGTACTCAAGGTGTGGTCTCACTGTGCCTTGATATACATTTTTGAGGATCTTTTCATTGGCTCCCCATTGTGTTCCAGCCAGTTTTCTCATGATGTTCAGCTTTCTTCTAGCTTTCGCTTCTGCATTCCAAATGTGCGGCTTCCACGTCAGCCTCTTGTCAAGGGTGACTCCCAGGTATGTCTGTTGGTCTTCATACCGCAGCGGGGTGTTGCCCAGTGTTAGGTTGCTAGCCTTTGCCTTGTTGGAGAGAGAAAAGAGTGTGGCTGATGATTTTTCTGTGTTGATGGTCACACACCAGTTGTTGGTCCAGTCTGTCAGCCTGTCCAGGGCTAGCTGCATCCTGTATGTAGCAGTTGTTGCATACTCTTCTGTGCACCAGAGTACCAGGTCGTCTGCGTACAGGGCTGCGTGTACTCCTTTTGATAGCTCTGGCACAAGGTCGTTCATCGGGTTCTACGAGTTTGTTTATTCTTAGTCCGTCTATTGTCTCCTTTAGCCCCTTGATGTTCCATGACAGAATCTGATGGTACTTTATTGTCATATATCCTATGCAGCATACAGTGCATCTACAAGTAATCGAAGGGTTACAAAGCATAAAATTATCGTAGTAGCTTACAAAACGAGTCACAGAGACATCCGTAGAATATGGTATGAAATTAAGTAATAGATGTGGGTTACGATGAGTGAGTAAGTGTAAACATTGGTAATATGCAAGGTAAACAAAGATATTCGCTGTAGTTGCTTACCTTTATATCATGATCATACTTCTCAGTAGGTTAGTAAGCATTAGTAAGTTAGTATATCAAAATGAAATGGTAGCGGTAAACAACGTGAGATGGAGTATGTATCTATACAGACCTGACAGGTAGGTTGTCTATCGCCTGTAGAAACTCTCTCGATCGTCCCGCCGGCCTCTGTAGCCGTTGCGTCCTGGAGGCTCCTGGTGCCTGGAGTTCTTCCGGTCGTCAGCGTAGTGCTGTCGCGGTCGTTCCCGGTAGGTGGTCTCGGCCCAACGGTCGTCGTAGTTGAGATGTCTTTGGTTGTAGCGCTCCCCCTCCTGTTTGTAGTGGCTGTCGTAGCGGCGGTGGCGTGGAAGGGGCCTGTACTGTCGTGGTCCCCAGTGTCGTGGCTTGGCGTAGTGTCGTCGGTCGTTGTTGGGCTGGTGTCGCTCTTCGTGCTGGTTTTGCTGGTTATGCTGCTTCTCCTCCTGCTGCTGCTGCTGCTGGCTGGCTCGCTGGTGGTTCCTGCTTCGGCGTCGCTTCTCTTTCGGGGTGTGCCACAGCCGGGACTTGAGGTGGCGGCCGATGTTGGCCGCTAGCAGACTGGCCCCACTTTCTGACAGGTGGATGGGGCCGTCATACAGGTTCCTCCTTCCCGCCAAGTTCTCGTGGCTGAGGAAGGAGACCCTGTCGTTGCCGTAAAGCCCTGCAAATACCAAGGCGTTGAATAGTTCCCTCTTGGCTTGCAGGTCAGAGCGGTTGGTCGGCACTACCCTTGAGATGACGATAGCGCTGCGGGGGTGCCGGTCCATGAGGTCGAGAGTGGCCGCTACGAGTTTGGAGCTGGCATCCTCCGCACTCTCCGTCTTAAGGTTGTTGATGCCTGTGTGGAGCAGAACCGCCTCCGGTTCACACTGGCTGGCCCTGTTGACGTCGAAGTTCTGGAGCTGTTCGGCGGTGTGTCAACTGCTGTAGGGCACAGTGGATGTGGAATAGCGGACAATGGCTGTGTAGACGAGGAGCCTCCAAAATGGGGCTTAAGTTTTGTTCACTGATGCAAGGAGGAGAGGGGGCTGGCTGGGCAAGCGGTCGGGGGGAGGGGGTGCGATAAAGGCCGGGTGGAGTACTTGTATCCACGCCCCCGGACGTCGACAGCGCCGTTATGTCCACAAGATAGGGGCGTGGCAAAGGCGTGGCTGCGTTGATATCGCGATGCAGTGCAGCCTGGTCGTCCATTGCCGGAAGCTGGGTAAGGAGCACGATGCCTGGACAGTCCGCCACTGATGACATAATGTGACGTGTCTGGGGAGACAGGGGTGTGGTCCAGGGACACGTCCAGCAGACAGATATTGGTGGGGCCGGGGGGAGTGACACGGGACGGCGCGCTGTCGATGGCTGCTGGGATGTTGTGTTCAGGGCTAGCCGTGCCTGCGCGGAGTTGCTGAACATAGCGGCACAGCGCCCTGTACTCCTCCCTCACCCATCTGTGTTTCTTCTTCCCTTGAATGAGGAGAGAGAGAGAGAGAGAGAGAGAGAGAGAGAGAGAGAGAGAGAGAGAGAGAGAGAGAGAGAGAGAGAGAGAGAGAGAGAGAGAGAGAGACAATGACAATGACAATAATTCTTTATTTTACAACGGTGAAAGTTTTAGCTGGCACAACCATTTTTCGAACTTGCCGTTGCTAATCTAATCTACAAATAATGCACAAAGTGTGAAAATATTATATGGAGAAAAAAAGAAAGAAAAAAAAAGAAGAAGAATAAATGATATAAAAACAAAACAAAACCAGCAACAACAACAACAACAGCAAAAACGTGCACACACACACACATTCACACACACACACACACACACACACACACACACACACACACACACACACACACACACACACACACACACACACACACACACGCACGCACACACTGAGTAATATAGGGTCGCAGTGAACGTATTAAGATAATGACGTGAGGTAATTGAAAATACTGGCTCTAAAATACGAAAGGGTTGTTGATGTTGTAACTTTCCTAGGCAAATTGTTCCACAGGCTGAGGACGCTAACCTTGTCTTGTAGAGATCGATTCTAGGTCGTGGTACAATAATGAATTGCCTTGATCTTGAGTACGTTAGTGATGGAAAGGAAAATATTTTTTTGATATAATCAGGCATTTTGCTATTCAATGTTTTGAACATAATTATTCCCTTATTGTACATTAAGTTATTTTTCAGGGGAAGAATCTCCAAGGTTTTCAGTTTATTATCGGTATTGAGTTAGGATCAGGTAGGATAAGTTTTGCGGCTCTACGATGAAGAGAGTTCAGTCTCTTCAATTGGACCTCGCTTGCTCCATCCCACACTGTAGAAGCATAGTCGATATGTGACCTGATGTGGGCGTTAAAGAACAGTTTACGTGTTTCTACATCAGTGATATATTTTAATTTGGCTAAAATGTAAAGTTTCTTTGATATTATGTTGCATATGTTAGTAATGTGACACTGCCATTTAAACTGGTTATCTACAGTAACACCGAGAAGACGATGTTCTGTTACTTGACGAATGGGTTTTCCTTGAAGAGACAAGCTGAGTGAGAGAGAGCCTAGCTGGTGCTTTTGACGGGTACTTAATACCATACATTCAGTCTTCGCTGGGTTTAGGATCATGGAATTGTTACTACACCAGCTGTCAATGTCTTGTAGTGCGCTTTGTAGGCGTGTATCAATAATAGATAAATCCTCGTCGGGCATGTGTATTGCAGCATCATCCGCGAACATATCGCATGAAACATTATGATCGTTAATTGTGAGCGGAAGGTCGTTAATGAACAAACAAAATAAAAGAGGGCCTAAAATAGAGCCCTGGGGCACGCCATGCTTGACTAAGCGGTGATTAGAATATGTACCATTAAGAAGGACTTTTTGTCTTCTGTCATCCAAGTAGGATTTGAAGAACGTGGCAGCGCTGTTGGTGTATAACGAAATTTTCTTTATCAATATATCATAGTTTACTAAATCAAAAGCTTTACGGAAGTCTAAAAAGACTACACCTGTTAGTTTGGATTCATTGATAGATGCTAACCAGGTGTCTGTCATCCTAATCAGCGCGGTATTGCAGGAATGGTTTGGTCTGAAACCTGACTGCAATGGATGGATAAGATTTCGGTTTTCTAAATATTTAGATAGATGTTTATGACTATGCCTCTCTAAAGGCTTTGACAAAACTGGTAGTAATGAAATGGGATGAAAATTATTAATTTCACTTAGATCTTTTGATTTTGGTAGTGGGATTACTTTTGCATCTTTAAATACATCCGGAAAACAGTTTTGTTTTATACAGAGATTGTAGATTGTGATGAAGCTCTATGCTTGTGCATAGTGCTCACACAGTAGGATTAGTACGGTACGGTTTTTGTTAACGAGTAGGATTAGTACGGTACGGTTTTTGTTAACGGTTTGTTTGCCGAAAGTACGTATGGCACTTGACGCACGTGAAATCTGTAAGACATGGTTAGTACGGGATTTGTAGTGAGTTCTGTTTAGTGAGTTCTAGGCGGAAGCTGTGACTGTCAGAGGTCTAAATCGGTAGTGCGGGCTGTCTTGTCGTATGGAACGGTTGTGTTCGAGTTACCTAGCCCGCATTCAAAGACTCTGAAGCCTAGATTTCAGAGTTCTTGTGTAAAGAGTGGAAAGACGGACGCCGAGACGTCGAGTCGCAGGTGGGACCTACGTGAGGTCATCCCTCCAGCTCTTCTGACAGTGAGTCTGACTGGGAACCAAGACACCCAAGTCCAAGCGAGAACTGAGTACCGTACGAGAACGAGGACGTCCGTGCCAAAGAGACAGGACGGCAAGACGCGTACGACGAAGGACTTTCACGCCTAGACGTGAGAAGGACCAACGTAACCAGGCAACAACATCAAACAGGTTGGAGGCAATGTGAGACTAAGACCTAACCTGGCAAAGATATTGTGATACGTGTGTGTGCGATAGTAGAGCATTGTATATAGTTTGATAATCATTTAAGTCTTTTTTTCATTATAGTGCATAAAGGTTACTTTAGAAAGGGAGCCCGTGTGTTGTGTTTTACCGCATGAATAAGCCCGTCTGAGTCAGTGGCGGTGTATGCGTCTGTTGCGTGAGAGTCTGTGCGTACGACTGGGGGCAAGTCTGCGTGCGTTACAGTGGTGACCCTGTTTTAGCGGTAGGTTAAAGTATCTGCGGGCGATAGTGAGTAGCGATTTTAGAGTAGGATTTGTTGCTATGTGCATGTTGGGTTAGATTCCCCTCTCCGATTCTAGGGGGTAAGATCGTTGTTTCTGTAGTTTCTGGACCTTACGATGAGCTAGTTCTTGTTTCTTCCTTTTGTATAGGTGGTGTTCTTTTCCTTGCTCTTCTTTCTATCTTTCTCATTTTAAATTTTGCCGTTGATTGGTTGTGGTATTTGTATTTTTACGTGCTCAAGTTTGGAAAGTTGTAGCAAATATGGAGGTAGACCCGGTTGAGGCGTACATTAAAGCTGAGGTGCAATGAGAAAAACCCGCCCAGCGCGTGTTTTAAAAAGACTCTACAGGACCCAGCTTGGGCCCTGCCCCTAAGTGGGTCAAATCGGTTCGTAACACAGTTGACGGAGTTGGCAACTGCGTATCCCGAGCTTGCAAAACTCTCGGAAAACGACAGACCACTTCCTGTTGCACGGAAATCATCGCGATTAGCAGATCGGACAACAGCAGACGATTCTGTGACACTTTGAAACTGACCGACAGCCACGGATTTTACGCGTTGGGGACTATGATGGCAGAATGTACGGCTGTACATGCTGTAAGTATGACTCCTGACACTTTGTAGTTGTGAACGAATTTTTTCAACACGTACCTCCAGTCCAATATAGGCTAATATAAATAAATAAAGAAGCATTGTGATGTACAACCAACACAGTAAATTGGATGAGAGAGAGAGAGAGAGAGAGAGAGAGAGAGAGAGAGAGAGAGAGAGAGAGAGAGAGAGAGAGAGAGAGAGAGAGAGAGAGAGAGAGAGAGAGAGAGAGAGAGAGAATCGACTGTTTACATAGATGCCAAAAGATACAAGGTCGCCATGGGTCAAGCTGATTTTTGGTAGCTGCCCTTCGTATGGAGAATTTTTTTTGCTGTAGGCCACTCCAGATGAAAAGATATAACAACAAACACAAACGACAAATAACCCCTCCTTCCTCACCCTTCCGATATCGAATAAAGCTTCAGGCTGTGCTGTGTAACTTACGGATAGCTCGGCCTGGTCCATATCCAGTGTGCGTCCAGGCAAGACACAAATGGCCTGCTCTGTCCGTCGGGTGGTCGAGTGTCGTCTGCTACTGTTGCTGTCAGTAGAAATATCGCTGGTTTAGATCAGTGATCGCGGTGCCCACTCCGCGCTGCATACAGGAAGTGGCCTGTCTTTTTCACGGGAGTTTTGCCAGCACGACAAACGCAGTTGAAAACTGAGTCAACTGAGTTCCAAACCGGTTTGCCGAAGTTAGCCGAACGTTCACGAAGACAGGGCCCTCGCTGGGTCCTGCAAAGTTTTTTTAAAACACGTGCGGGGCGGAGTTTTTTGACTGTTTCTCAGCTTTAAACAGGGTGAAAGGTTAGGACTTAAGGATGAGAAGCTTTTTGACTATGTTGAGAAGTGTAAGGATAGGGAGGATAGGGCGAGAGAAAGAGAAGCTCAGAGAGAAAGAGAAGAGAGAGTGCTTAAGAAAGAGGAACTAGAAGTTCAGAAAGCATTAAAGGAGAAAGAGTTAGAAGTTCAGAGAGTGAAAGACGAGAAAGAGTTGGAGATGCGTAGACTTAGAGAGGAGACAGAGTTGGAAATGCAGATACAGAGGGAGGAGAAAGAGATAGAAATTCAGAGAGAGAGAGAGAGAGAGAGAGAGAGAGAGAGAGAGAGAGAGAGAGAGAGAGAGAGAGAGAGAGAGAGAGAGAGAGAGAGAGAGAGAGAGAGAGAGAGAGAGAGAGAGAGAGAGAGAAGAGAAAGACAGAAAACTTAAGAAAGAGGAAATGGAGCTAAAGGAGAAAGAATTAGAAGCTCAGAGAGAGAGAGAGAGAAGAGAAAGAAAGAGTCTTAAAGGAGAAAGAATTAGAAGCTCAGAGAGAGAGGGAAGAGAAAGAAAGAGTCTTTAATGAGAAAGAGTTAGAAGTACAAAGAGAGAGAGAGAAAGAGAAGAGAGAGCGTTTCAGAGAGAGAAAGACGAGAAGTCTCTAGCGTTTCAGAGAGAGAAGGACGAGAGGGAGCATGCTTTCAGAGAGAAGGAATTAGAGTACCAGAGAGAGAAAGAAGAGAAAGATAGGGAGGTACAAATGCAGTTAGCTCGGGATGCGGGGTCTAGGGCAGATAGTGATTCAGTAGGCCGGGGCATACGGAATTTTCCTAAACTGCCGATGTTTAAAGAGTCCGTGGACTCTATTGACGCTTTTTTGTGTCGTTTCGAGTCTCATGCGCAGGCGTTGAGTTGGCCTCCTGCCAACTGGCCCGTTTTGCTTTCGTCTGTGCTAGAGGGTCAGGCCTTGAGTCTTTACCATAGTTTGACCGTTTCGGGGAACATAGATTACGAGACTTTGAAGGAGTGTCTCTTGCAGAAGTTCCAGTGTAATGCGGAAGGTTTTAGAGAACGCTTGAGAGCTTGTCGGCCAGAGACAGGGGAATCGTTTATGTCGTTTGGCAAACGATTGTCCCATTTGCTCGTACGTTGGGTCGAACTGTCAAAGATCGACCACACGTACGAAGCATTGTTCGATCTCATGTTGGCTGAACAGTTCTTTGGTAGCGTTTCCAAGGATCTAGCGGTATTCTTGAGAGAGCGTAACCTCAAGACTACGGACGAGTTAGTACAGAACGCGGAGGCTTTTCGGATGGCGCATCCTACGAAAAACCTCGCGCGTAGGACCGAGACACCGCCAGTCGGGTTGGTCGCTGCTAACACGTCTGGGGGTTACCGGGGGGTCAATACTTTACGTGGAGGCCAGCGGATTAACGGTAGAGGATCTTTGCGTTTTCGACGCGGTGATCGAGGTTACAGCAATGGCGGTAGCAATCCGTACGCACGTGGAGGGACATCTTTGCGTGGGTATTGTCGTGGTCGTGTTGCGAGTTCGGACACGCAGTGTTTTTCTTGTCGTGGGTACGGGCACTTCAGTCGGAGCTGTCCGTACTACAGTGCAGGCGCGCAGTATGCTAGTTATCAGGAGCACGGCCATCTGACTCATCAAGGTCCTAATAGTCCTGGTATGGTGGAGGGGGCGATGCAGCCCACTCACGTAGCCAGTTTTGCGGTCCCAGTCGGGGAGGAACCACAGCTGGGCGCAGTGTGTTCAGATGACGGAGGTGGTTGCCTACCGCTGGTAGACGGTGTGGTGAATGGATGTCTTGATTCTGTTGTTCGTGATTCCGGTACAACGACCGCAGGGGTCAGACGTAGCCTTGTCAGACCAGATCAGTTCACAGGCGAGACGCAGGAAGTAGTTTCGTTTGGAGGAAAGATAGAAGTTTTTCCGTTAGTTAAGATAGAGATTGACACAGAGTTTTTTACAGGTAGTCTGGTTTCGTGTGTCATCGACGAACCGGTAGTCGATTTAGTTCTGGGTAACATGAAGGGTGTGCTGCCAGTCATCGCTAAAGTTGGAGGGATTAAGCGAGCTCACGTTCCTAGCGGTGCAGTCGCATCAGTCGTAACCAGAGTTCAGAGCAAGCGTGCTCGTGGGCAGAGGGAACGTGGTATTTCCGTCCAGAAACAGGGAATCGGTCAGCGGCTGTGGCCCAATAGTCGGGTTGGTCTGAGACGGCATACTTCTGTTGCGGACAGAAATGCGGCTCAGCACCCAATAATATGTAGGTAGATCGGAGATCGAAGTCTCGCGATTGTGTGTTTTGTGTGTGGGCAGCCGTTGGATCGTTTTCATTTCTGGTGGTTTTAGTGCGTTACTTCGGTTTTCAAGTTCGCTGTGCGATCTGAAGGTGTGCGTTAAGGCGTAAGGCTGTAATGTTTTTCTTCTGTTCTATATAGTCAAAGTTAGTCCTTTCCTGTTTTCGGATAATATTACGTCGAGTAGTCTTAAAAAGAAACTCGGTCGTTTCTTTTTTTCCCGAGGAAGGGGGAATTGTGATGAAGCTCTATGCTTGTGCATAGTGCTCACACAGTAGGATTAGTACGGTACGGTTTTTGTTAACGAGTAGGATTAGTACGGTACGGTTTTTGTTACCGGTTTGTTTGCCGAAAGTACGTATGGCACTTGACGCACGTGAAATCTGTAAGACATGGTTAGTACGGGATTTTTAGTGAGTTCTGTTTAGTGAGTTCTAGGCGGAAGCTGTGACTGTCAGAGGTCTAAATCGGTAGTGCGGGCTGTCTTGTCGTATGGAACAGTTGTGTTCGAGTTACCTAGCCCGCATTCCAAGACTCTGAAGCCTAGATTTCAGAGTTCTTGTGTAAAGAGTGGAAAGACGGACGCCGAGACGTCGAGTCGCAGGTGGGACCTACGTGAGGTCATCCCTCCAGCTTTTCTGACAGTGAGTCTGACTGGGAACCAAGACTCCCAAGTCCAAGTGAGAACTGAGTACCGTACGAGAACGAGGACGTCCGTGCCAAAGAGACAGGACGGCAAGACGCGTACGACGAAGGACTTTCACGCCTAGACGTGAGAAGGACCAACGTAACCAGGCAACAACATCAAACAGGTTGGAGGCAATGTGAGACTAAGACCTAACCTGGCAAAGATATTGTGATACGTGTGTGTGCGATAGTAGAAATGTTTAGGGCTTAACGTCTTTTGTCCACCACGAGGGTGATTTCAAAGACGGGGACAACGAAAAAGGGTCTGAGCAAATTTTGACCCAAGCTGGAGTCGAACCCGGGACCTTTTGGTCTGGAGGCAAACGCTTTTACCACCGAGCCACCCAGCGCGATAGTAGAGCATTGTATATAGTTTGATAATCATTTAAGTCTTTCTTTTCATTTATAGTGCATAAAGGTTACTTTAGAAAGGGAGCCCGTGTGTTGTGTTTTACCGCATGAATAAGCCCGTCTGAGTCAGTGGCGGTGTATGCGTCTGTTGCGTGAGAGTCTGTGCGTACGACTGGGGGCAAGTCTGCGTGCGTTACATAGATGTACGTGAGACTCTCAACGATATATGGAAGAGATGTCTTGAGTATTTTTGAGCTGATCTCATCAGGCCCGGATGACTTTTTATTTTCCATCGAGGTAATTAATCTGCCCACTTCATGAACCGATATAGGCGGTATGATGAAAGGTTCGTTGTTTTTATTTTTCTGATTACAGTAGTCTAGTAATTTGTCTGGACAAATATACTCATGTGAGTTATTTCCCAGTGGCATTAGTGATTCCGCCACAGAGACAAAATGGTCGTTAAAACTGTTTGCAGTGAGGTGGGGTGGTAAAGACGCACTACTTTTATTAGTACCTTTGGTTACTAAATTTATGGCACGCCATACAGTGGAGGAGTCTTTACTTTGCTTAAATACCTTACTGAAGCAAAAATTTTTTGCTTCTAAAACCATTGATTTTACGCGATTACGCTGTGTTTTGTATTCAGCAAAACGCTTCGGTTTTTTTTTGTTGTTTTTTTTTTTAGCTCGTCCCTGTGTTCCATAGCCTCTATCAGATCCGCAGTTAGCCAGGGTGGTAAGGCGGCGTACTTAAATCTCTTTTGCTTCAGGGGCGCGTGTTTATTCAGCACACCGAGAAAGACGCGGTACCAGGTGTCCAATGCTTTGTTCGGGTCACTATCGTTATAAACGTCCGTGAACTGTGCTCCATCTAAATCAGTCAAAAAAGCAATTTCATTAAAGTTTTTAAATGATCTCTAAGTGATGCACGTGTTACCTTGCTTTTTCATTTTTGGAAGTTTTGACAGCCATATGCAGCTAACTGGATAGTGGTCGCTGACACTCAGACTATCAACGAGTGTTGCTAACTGCGAGAGGTTTGTTGGTATAGATATGGTCTATAATTGTGGCTGATGTTGGCGTAATTCTCGTGGGGGATGTCACCATTTGTTGGAGACCGACTAAGGTAGTAGTACACTCCCATGATGGATGAGGTTTCAGAAAGTCAATATTAAAATCTCCAAGAAGCAGAACATCTTTGGTCTGAATGTCTGTTTTATCGATCATGTGTAAAAAGCTGTCGTACCACTCAAAGGTGGCTGCAGGGTTTTGATACAGAAACCCGACAAGTAAAGGAGGGGATTTAGAGTGTTTGATTTCTACCCAAATACATTCTACATCATCCGTTTCTAGGTCTTGTCTCCTGCGGGTTATGTGTAGAATTGATTGATGGATGTATACCGCTACACCTGTCTCACCCTGGACTGACGGATCTCTCCTAATAATAGAATAATTTGGGATGGTGTTGGCTTCATTACTGATGTGGGAGGCCAACCGAGTTTCGGTTAAACCCATTAGGTGAAAATAGTTGGGGGAATTAACATAAACACAGACATCTTGAACTTTGTTTGCTAGGTGGTAGACATTGAGCTGACCGATACGGAATCTTTGTCCTTTTTTCGATGGTCCGCGCATGGCTTTACAATGTTTAAAGAACCAGGTAACAAAATATCAACACAAAGTACCAAAGCAAAAACTAGAAAACGAATACACATACAAGTAAATATCAATAGGAAAAAAAACCCACACAACTAAGAAGTTAAATGTCGGTAAGTAAACTGAACGGGTAACTTCAAAACCGTGTGATGTAGCACCCCCGAAATAAAAATGGAAGTGAAAGTATAGTGACTACAAGTACGAAATCTAAGAAACAGACAAGAGTTAATATCAGAGTTCACGTGAAATGAAGTCCATATGCTATTAAAACACTTTCTTCGCCACTGCAAACATATAATATACGAGTCCAAGAGTGCGGAGTGAATGTGAAAACAGATACACCAGTCGTTTGATTTCACTTCGATGATCGTAAACTGAGTCAGGTGTACGGGCTGTCCGAAACAGAACAAGTACAGTAGTCATGCAATTTAAAATATTTGCATAACTTACAATTTGCAGTGCAAACTCACTGTACTATTATGTGTAACAGTTTCACATATACGACCAAGCACTAGTGCAACCAGGTGTAGCTGTCAACCATGTGTCTCTGTCACATAAGGAATTAATCTTTAAACTACTGAGTCACTGTCAAAACCAGACAACTAAATAAGTCGTTACTATAATGTCAGATCGAGCGTGTTTGATGACACCTACACACACACACACACACACACACACACACACACACACACACACACACACACACACACACACGGAGTGTATATGCGTACCTTTTTTACTTCCAGCGCCAAGTAGGAACGACTAATCGACCCTGAAAGCCGGAAAGTAGTAACCGACCAGTTGTGCGCGGCGCAGAGCTGATCGGACAAAACCTCCATCGATAAAGGTCCATCCATCGCTCCTCGTGTGGTTAGAACAAAGACAACATCCTAAAGTCTATACCGTTTGGCCCTGTAAGTAAAAGAGGTAGCGGGATGTCCTTCAGACAAACGGTCTTATAAACTGAGCCAGCAACTTCAGCAGGTGTTGAGGATCCAGGGCCGTGTTGGTCTCCGCTCCCTGACTCTGGAACCAGGCGTTGGTGGGTGGGGCGGCCATTGGCGGAACGATAGGCCCTGTTCCTGCTGGCACTAGTGGCGGGAAGTCTGATGACTGGAGCTGGGGCCCTTGACGTGCTCGGCGTTGTTTGCTCCCCAACCCATTGTCGGGCGCTGATTGGTTAAGCTGGCTGGTCGACGTTGAATGAAACTGTTGGCGGTTCTGGGCGTCGAACATCAAAGGCTGCGATCCGCCAAGGTCCGACAACAATTTGCCTTGCGGCCCTTTCTCGCCACGTGTCACGTTACGGCTTATAACACGCCCCGTCGGACTGTGCCCCCCGGCGTCTCTCTGTTGGTGGGGAGGGTCGCCATAGCGGATCTTGAAGGCAATCAGTTTAATGCCCTTGTCACTGGGGTGGGTCATGGTGTTGTCACGCCTGTACATGACTTGCTTGGGGGCGCCGTTCTTTGTCAGGAAAGTGGAGGTGTGGTCAACAAACTGAGTGTTTGTTTGTTGACAGGCCTTTTTCAGGTTGACGTTGGACAGGCGTGTAGGTTGTGACAGGGCGTGGTGACTGCTGTAGGGAGGGATGATGGAGGAGGCCTGGAGTGTAGCACGTGGGAATGCGGCGGACACTAGACGGATTAGCCTCAGCCAGGTGTGTGTCGGAACGGGACCCTGGTTGTCGCAGCAGCTGTTGATCCCTACGTGAAAAACTACATGGCGGATACGTGGAGTAGGGGGGAGGTTTGTAAGCCACTTGCCCAAGGCCTCGACTGATAGGCAGGTTCTGCACGTTGCAGTCTGTATCCGACATTTTTCGTTCGATGACCCGCTTCATAATGGAGTCGCCGAGCAGCAGAACGTTAGAATCTGACCTGATGTTCATGCTGCAGAGGTGGTCATACGGAGTCTTGGTAACGGGTGCAAACGTGGTTTTAGTGGTTGTCTGTTCAACTTCTTGCAATAGTCCGTATGTGATTACATCACGATCATCATCTGTGGCAAGGGCTGCGAAGCGATTACGCGTGGCAATATTAACAGCTGAGTTAGGAGTTCCGCTTGTTAACGACAGGCGTTGTGAAGTCACTGGTGTGCTATTGGTTGATGACGAGTCCTGCATACTGACGTGCTTGTTGCAGCTTGAGGGAGATGGGAAGTTTGATAGGAACTGGCTTGTACCCGGGTCTTGGACGGGCAGTGTGATACTGGATTTTGTTGAAGGTGACAGGGATTCAATTTGTTTTTTCAGCGTACGAAGCGTAGCGCCGTGCGTGTCTTTGCTGAGTGCAAGTTTCGTCACTTGTGTGGACAGACTGTTCTGTTCATGAGTTAACTTCTCAATCGC
>BTPG01000003.1:70385431-70417931 GCA_036245525.1 Semisulcospira habei | reverse complement strand
TGTGAGCCGGTCAACAAAGTTAGAACTGTCTACTACAGTCATGTAGAACAGGCCAGCTGAAAACGCCAACATAAGGTGTTCAGTTTTGGGTGCACAAAGCATTGCCATACATACTAAAGAAAATGTTCTCTGAGCATTTTCATTTAATGTTCTCAAAGCTCGTGAGCATAACAGATTTTGAAGAGCAAATATTCTGGCACCATGGTGTATTTTTTTGTGACGGTGTATCGAAACCCTCAAGCAGAGGTCAATCTCAGTTTGACTGCTAGTTGCTAAAACGGCTGACCTTTCCAAATCCTTGGCTGTTTGTTACCCATCAGACAAGCACATGATTTTAAGGATGCAGACAAGAGGGACTATTCTGTCAAAACACAAAAAAGCAATTTATAGTTACGTTCTTTAAATGACAATAACGAGTGTTAGGAGATCTTGGGCAAAGAAGTACCCAACGGAGAAAGAAACACGCTTAGAAAAGACGGGTACAACACAATTTATTATTATTTCGGGTAAATAACCTTTGTCAAAATAGACAAACAAACAGAGAGATTAGCCGCTACTTATCTTCATTGGCAGAAGGAATGTGATCTTGGGCAGGATAGGCATTGTGTCTAAAAAAGGGTTGTGACCCTAGGGAACAAAAGGAAGCCATTTCTTTCTTGATTTGAAATTATAGTTCTGTCACCTTAATCTTAATCTTAAAGGGGTGGGTGGCGGGGTGTTGGGTAGGTGGTGGGTGGAGGGGGGATGATATGCAGGTTCACTTCTGGCTTTTGTAAAGCCAATCATACGTATAAACAGGGTGGTTTTCTCGGTCTGATTGTTTTAGTCGGAGATTCACATGCTCCCGATCTTCAGGTCCAGACGTCATCTAGCAATTCTAATTTTCGCTATTATACGTGTTCTGGTGAGCGCCAACCAGAACACATATTACACATTTGCTACAGTCAATCATTTTCTTAACTATCCAGGACATACATGAATTGCCTGCATGTTGCCTCAATAATTTCACGAAATCACAGCATTTCATGAATTTGCTTTAAAAAAATGGCGGCGATCCTAAAGCCAGGATTTCCTAAACGGTTTATGCAATATTTGTGATGCATAATATTTCTGTTATAAAGCTCTTATCTTCAGGTGTCTATGTATCAAGCTGAATAATGAAATTGCACATAGGGTTTGCGAAAATCAAGACTTTTGTAAAGATATGCTTGGCTCGTTGGTTTGTTTAAGTTTTAACGTCCACGGCACCAGAGTGGTAATGGGCCTTGTTATGAGGTACAGGGACAGCTATTGCCTACGCAGTAAGACCTGAACACTTTAGGACACTTTAACTCATTCAGTCAGACGCACGTATTTCCCAAATTTTGGAGGCGTCATCTAACGAATATGCACCTGTTGCAGGATATGAATCGACCATGATAAATCCGGGGTAGTGCCAGATTAACTTGGCGCCGACAGGCGCCAAGCTAATCTGGCACTACCCTTGAATTATCATGGTCGACCCATCTCCTGCTGTAGTCAGGGCTGAATGGGTTAAACAGTTAGGAAATTCATGAATTTCTTAAAATCATGGACTGATTGTAACACATACTATAATTATATACTGGAACCTTTACAGATGGACCGTCAAGAGCCTACATCAACGCAACAGAACTCTCCGCCAACCACACCGGACGTCTTGTCTGCCGAGCTGAGGACGTCCACCCCTCTGCAAATTTTAACTGGACTGGAGTCACCTGTAATTCTATTAACCACTTTGTCAATACAACCACCGGTACTGTCAAAAGCATGCAGTCGGGGGTTAATGAGAGTGTTATCGAGAGTATTTGTGTATTTACGCCTTCACGGGAGGATCATGGAAAAGAAGTCACGTGTACAGCGACAAATACATACACTGATACTCTATTTACAGCGGCAAGCTGGAGGATTGAACTTACCCGTGAGTCTTTAGAACAAGTCATGCACGTACGCACTCGTACACGTTCACAAAAGCATGCACTCCTCTCCCTAAATCACACACACACACACACACACACACACACACACACACACACACACACACACACACACACACACACACACACACACACACACCATTGCGCGCATGCACTCATGCAGTCTCACTCCCACCTCTCTCTGCTGCACACACCACGTTTGGAAAGCCATCCCACCAAAAAAGTAATTTAGCAGTCATAACACTTTCAGCGCCAGTGGACGCAGGAAGCGTTTCCGAAATCTTCGTTAAATTAACGTCGCAGATCCCTTGCCATCCAAATAATATGGATGCAACGTGGTAGAAACAAGTGGCATCCTCGTGAGCTCCCGCGAATGCGTGACTCGTGAGGATCTAGGTCTGTTGCAGACGGATTGTGTTCATTTCTTTCTCGGCTGTGATTAGTTTAATAGTTTTATGCCACATGAGACAGCTTCAGCATATTCTTACTTGCTCTCTATGCGACGCAGTGGCGTAGGAAGACTTTCGTTAAATGGCTCGTGGTATAGATTTACTGAACAACTTTACAGTTTATCGTGGAGGAGGTACATCCAAAGTATACTTTCATAAGCTTTGTTCTTCTACAGTCTAATGTTTTTCGTGACCTCATTGCCAGAAACAGGGAGTGAAAGCCAAGCGTTTTCTGTGGTAGCCGTTGGGGGAGGTGTCGGGACCGTCATCGCTGTCACCATCGCCATCGTCATTGTAGTTGTCATCTTCAGGCGAAAAAGACGTGAGTTTTTATTTTGTTTTATATTTTCATTAACTCCTTTGTGCATGCGGGCTGTAAAAAGTACCAGTGGCTGCATGAACAGAAGGGTTAAACACGAGAAGCATGCACGAATCCCATTACGGTTCATCGGAAAGGTGCAAAGATGTGATTAGCAACTGCTTGCGCTAAACATCACCAAAGAGAAAAAAATACAAAGATTCTTTTCTCTTTAAATTAAAAGGCATAATCACAGAATTTTCAAAAGACATGCCCACGAGTAAACGCTAGTTACAGTTTTCAAATTTGTTTTAACTGGAGGACAATCTGAACAAAATCAGCTTTTTACTGAGTGAAAATTAGTATCTGCTTGCGTGCTGATATATGATTTTGGGCCTTACTGCCATCAGGCGTAAGGTCCAAAATAAAAGCCCAGCCCATTTTTAAAAAGGGCATACTGAAACAATCTGCGCTGTTTTCTGCGTGTATTTTCAGAATCAAGACGCTCACACGACAAAGAAAACATCAACAGGAACAGCCGTGATGGTAAAACAAATTGCAACCCTCTCGCTGTTTGTGCCGATGATTCCTGCAAGAATCGTCACCGTCGGTATCCGGTTTTTGTTTGTTTGTTTGTTGTTTGTTTGTTTTATTGTCGCTAAGATTCCTGCAGGAATAATCGCCACAGAAACCGCTACCATAGGGTTTAACTTATAAGCGTTTTATTTCCGCCATACACTAGACTATAATTAGTTTGAATATTCGTTTACGGGTTTCTGTACTAATCTGATGATGTGGCCTCACCACAACAAAATTAAGGAACATTTTGTGTATGAAGAAATGTGCGATCAAGATATTTCTAAGTATGCTAGTCTGTGACACATGACCTAACGGCTTTTATTTGTAAGGTCTAAACTACAGATCAACAGTCATTGAATTTTCAGAATACCAAACAATCTTTTTTCTTCAGAATTTGAAGGACACCTCAGTTCCGTGTATGAAGTCGTTGACAGCTTAGAAGAACCTACACAACAACCTGCGTCTACCCCAAAACCTGTAGCAGAGGCCTTGGGAATTCCCTCAGGAAACACCACAACCGGGGTGACATGCGATAACGCGGCAACAAATGACCTGATGGATCCGGAAACTGACGCTGGATATTCTTCAGTATCGAGTGAGCGTCCGCTAAAATTTAACCCCTTTGTGCACGCAGCCATCGGTGCTCTAAACAGTACCTGTTGCTGTGTGCACAAAGGGGTTAAGCACCTTGTAACAAAGAACGAACCGACGAAAATCAGAATGTGGTGACCGCACAGGGACCTGACGATGAATACTGTTCTGTTTTTGCAGAGAGCGTTCCAAGATCCGTGGCAACTAAGGGTAGCGACTGGTATGCCTATAACCAGATTCCAAGCGCATTAGAAACGGGGGATGACGAGAGTGCACAGAGCAAAACAGATGCCTGGCAAGTTGGCAACAAAGAATCTGACCTTGGTAACATTGAAACCTCGCAAGAAGACGTCTACTCAGTCGTGGATAAGTCCAAGAAGTCTTCACAACGGCCCAACAATATTGCTTCGCGGAACTCCAACGATCAGTCGAACGACAAAGGACCTAGTGCAGTAGTCCACAAACCGGCCGACAAGCCTTCTAGGTCACAAGATACCGATGCTGCATCGACACCGGCGGGCCGCGACACGGAACCACACCAAGACACAAAGACACAGAAGCTGACTGCTGCAGCAAAACCTGTGGCCAAAGCCAAGCCGGACGTGAAGCCCAAACCTAGTCATCTGCAGTCTTCGTCGGCTGATTCTAGAGGTAGGACAACATAAATCGCTAAATTCTACATCAGGTAGGTTAGTAAAACAGTGCGTTGCCGTGAGATGGCTTAGTCGCCTACTCGTTGTTAATAATTAACCCTTTGTTTGTCGGTAGCGGTTTTTGTAGCGATGATTCCTGTAGGAATCATTGCGACTAAAACCGCTAACGAAGCGCAAAGGAATCTTCGCGACTAAAACCGACACGCAAAGGGTTAAATAACGAACGGTACAACGCGATACGTTGCTGCCATTTTCCAGCCAGACCCATTTGCAGATTTTAGTGAGTTCCTCCAGGCTCAGAGGCTCATAAGCATGTATGACCTATGCTAATAAAGATAGAATGAATTCGTTTCGACCAGATTTACTCAGTTAAGTGTTTGCGGAGTATTAACTTATACAATTGTATACGTTATAAATAAGTAGTTTATATGTTTAGATCAGTCATTAGCATTACAATGTACGTCAAAAAAAAAAAAAAAAAAAAAAAAAAAAAACGCAAGCCTTCGCCCGTGTGTGAAGACCTTTTTTTTTTTTTTTTAAATGCGCTTTACTCCTTCTTTCTGTGCACAGCGCCTACCGGTCCAGGGGAGAGAATCCACACACAGGACACCCGAGCGGCCAGGCAATACTACGAAAATGTGGAGCCATCCTTTGCACATGCAACCAAACATCACCAGGTTAGCTGACCGGTGACATGCCCTGACATGCTACGACAGGGTGTGGATCGACCATGATAGTTCAAGGGTGGTGTCGGAATAGCTTGGCGCCTGTAGGCGCCAAACTATTCCGACACCACCCTTGAACTATCATGGTTAGTGTGTCTCTAGAACTGATACGTAGACCTCAAAGGATATCTAATACAATTGATCATTCTATTCTCATGATGTAACAACTTAACTTATATTTAGTAGGTAAAGATGCAGAAAGATTAGGCCTCATCCAGCAAGCAAAAGACATCACTGGCCTATCGGATCCAAGCTAATCTGACAATGTCTTTGAATTATCATGGTCGACCCATCTCCTGCAACTGGTGCATAGTCACTTGCGCATTGAGTTATATTATAAATATGAGAAATGCTCCATATAAATACTCTGTATTATTATTTATTATTATTAGATGACGCCCTCAAAATTTGGGAAATACGGCCATCGGGCTGATCGGAAATGCTATTGAGCAAGCTTGTCTTTTTTCCCAGGGCGTTAGATTCAGAGAAAACACAAACGATGAAGAAAACACGCTTTGGAAAGACAATTTGAATACAGTTTATTCATTTTCGGGGTTAAAACCCTTTTTTTTTAAATGGCCACACAGACATAAAAGAGTTTGCTATTTTTCTTTCATTTGCCAGGAGAGCTAGTTGTAAAAACTCAAATATTATGAAATCCCAACTGACGCATTTTTGTTTTCCAAAAGGAAGTACAAGTAATCATTTCAGGAAAGTACGCGTACGTCACAAAAACCATTAATCAACTTGACATTTTTATGATCTTGACAGCAGGACAGCGAGCAGACGACAGTCCGGGATGATGACGAGTACAACACGCTGAATTTGGCGGACCCAAGCGCAGCGCTCCGACAATGGCCCAGGCCTGACTACAGCCACTTAGGTTCTCTGTAAAGCTGCTATAAACGTGTACTTTTTCGCTCGGCCTCGGCCTGTCTATAGACACATAAAGAACGTGTCGCTTGAGTGTGTCGTATGTTTTTCAGCTTCACTCCCGTCCCGCCACTAGATGCTTTTTTTCTGTAAGCTTTATTCGTTCAAGGAACGACTAAGTTAAAATAGTTTAAGCAAAGTGGATACAAATTGGTTTCGGCAAAAGGCATACATCGTCATGAGCCCCCGCCTTCGCGGGGGCTCATGACGATCTATGTCTCTTGCAGGTGGATCGATGTCACTTGTTCTCGGCAGTGAAGTTATTAAGTGACGCTGTCAGGCGTTTGTGGTTTTTGTGGCTGTATTGCGGCGATTAACCTTCATTTTACTCCGTGGGTGTGTGCGTACCTGACGTGGTGTTTATACTGAGCATTCTTATTTCAATCTTTGTTTTATATTTTTATGGAAAGAATGGAAAGAAATGTTTATGACTTTGTTAACAGTACTGTTACAATCATAATTTTCCTAAAAATAATAATAAAAAAAAAAAATAAAGGCAACAAAAATACACACACAAAACAAACAACCAACCAAACAACAACAACAAAATGCTGCTTCGTATTTTGTTTATTGAAGTGAGCTACATAAATATCCATGTAAAAGTAAGGGTACGCTCGCACCCACGGTGTACTGTGCATTAGAGTCCTACATTAAAAGTATGGATGCAATCATACCAACAACGTACTATAATCGGAAGTTTTTCTACAGTAATCCTCATACATATAACCAATCGCCAGGGCACCCAGGTTTTTGTGTTATATCCGAAGACAGCCATGACAAAGTGCAGCTTGGAGTACACGCGAATGACCGTAAACTTCCGATATAGTCAAGGGTTAGAGGACCGAAGTTTGAAAGTTGTTATACATCGGATACAACCAATCGCTAGGGGGTCCGATGTTTCTTGTTGCTATATCCGGCCGTTACAACCATGTCATGATGCAGCTTGTTGCACGTGTGAAACACGGTAAACTTCGGATACAACAAAGCGCTAGACGACCCAGATTTGTTTGTTCTTCTATCCGACATTCGTTATAAGCAACGTAATAATATTCACATTAAGAGTTCAGTCAACGTTTTCCTCTAATACACTAGTGTTGTAGCCGAGTTGTATTTTTTCGATTTTTTTTTCTCTCCCCACTTTGTAATAAGCAGCGTTTACCGTATGTTTTCACAGCCAGATATTTAACGTCAATGTCCTTTGAACAATATATGTAGCTCAATTCTCTCGTGCTTGCAGCAATCGGTGATTGTTAACCCCTTAACGGTTGGGGCCAAGCGAACGCTACCCAGCTGCAAGAGACATAAACCCTCATGAGCCCCCGCAGTCGCTGGGGCTCATAAGGATTTATTGTCTCTTCTTAGCCCTACGTCCTTTATGCCTATTCTCGTCACATTTACATCTGAGTTCTTAAAGCGACTATCGGCCAGCGTGCAGTCGCGTCAAACGCGCAATTCGTGATCACTGGCAGCTTATGGGGTAAAGTAATGGCGGCTGCATGCGCACGAGGTTAAAATTAGTGTTTACAATGTGACTGCAGATAGTGCATTGAATCGAACACAAATTCAAGGACAATTTTTTCCTTATTCCTGGTAATTCGGCCTGTGATCAAATGCATTTGCCGACAGTATTGTATCCGTAATTTTGCTGGAAATGTGTACCGTTATTGCGATTGTAAAGCATAGTGTTTGTTGACTGATAACTCGTTCAAGGCGCCTCGCATCAATAGCTGCGGAAGTGTCGTACAGCGTTGCCGGGCGGCAACGCTGTACGACACTTCCGCAGCTATTGATGCGAGGCGCCTTAAACGAGTTACGAAAAGAAATGGATGCATGATTTGTTTGAGAAAAAAATACAATCTTTGAGCCGTTGCATCTTGAATAAAGCTGATTCATGAAACGGACGCAACTTACTTGTTTATTTTATTTACTTCTCCTTCGTAATTAATGTCATAATTAATATGAAGACAGTGTTGTACATGATTATGACCATATTTTCTCGATCCCTTTGTGCAAAGATACGTCAGTACTGTTTGCAGTACGCGCGGCATCTGCATGCACAAATAGTTTAATAAAATCAATGGCAGGAAAAAATTACAAAATAAAAATGCAAGAGGCATAGATCATCATGAGCCCAAGCAACTGTGAGGGCTCATGATGATCTATGCCTCTTGCTGAAACCATGTGTCCATGAATATTTTTTAGGCGGCTTGGGCTCTCTGGCATTAACTCATTGTACCCCAAGACCGAAATCCACAAATTCTGCCGTTGTCCTCCAAAGACTGCATTGCAGTGCAGGACACAGATCGACCATGATAGTTCAAGAGTGATGCCAGAATAGCTTGGCGCCCATAGGCGCCAAGCTATTCTGGCATCACCCTTGAACAATCATGGTAGATCTATATCTTGCTGTGGTGTGTCTGGGATAGAATGAGTTAACCTAACAAAGATTTCAAAACACAGTCTGCGACTATAGGCAGGGAAGAGGGTTAACCTTCTGTTATATACAGCCAATGGTACTGTTTATTAACTCAGACGTGCAAAACTGGTGACTGCAAGCACAAGATAAGATATTTATAGAACTTTATAACCATATGTACAAATACATTAGGAAATCGTCTCGGTGCTGCGCAACATTAAAACAAAAATGAAACACAAATAACATATAATTAAAATGCACGCACACACACACACACACACACACACACACACACACACACACACACACACACACACACACACACACACACACACACACACACACACACACACACACATTCGAGGATGTTAACATACAAGTCATGCACACGCTACGGTCAGGTTCTTGATTCAGGTTTTTGTAGCGGGACTTAAGCCTAAAGGTACACTCAAACTTGTATAAAGCGACCATCAAAATTGTTACAATATGTTGCAACTTGTCGTTTCTAAGCGTGTTTCCTTCTCCGTGGGGTTCTTCTCTGCGTTTTACAGGCTTGGTAGTCACAATTGTGTTTTGGAGTTTGACCATCCAGAGGACTATCAAATAGACTTCGCCTAAGACATGTGGTCATCTAACTAACAGACAGACGGGACGATTATAAAGGCGGTGGCACTATACAGGTGGCCGCACTGACAACTAGGACCCTGAGAGAAATCGCGGATGCTGAGGTGCAAAGTATTTCGATTCCGAGCTGTGATGCGGGGTGTTGTGACTTTCTAGCAAGCACAAAGTCCAGGGGCCGATGTCTGCCGAAGATGGCCCGTGCACTGCCGAAAATTCGGCCGAAATCGTCTCCAGGACATTGTGTTCGCCGGACTTCTAGGATGCGGCGTGTGTCTAGTCGGAAACTCCGCCTAGTAGGTAATAAAAGATTAAACAAAATTACAAAATAAGATTCAGAAAAGGAAGTCATTCAAAGCAGCTGAGAAAGGGGACTTAAAATAACAGTGGTAGCAGCAGCAACAGTTATGTCAGAAGCAACCTTAACAACAAATACAGCAACAACAAATGCAACACAACGCAACAACAATATCCTGCTAGATACGAATTCAACACACACACACACGAAAAGGCAGCATTTAAAGTTTGTAATAAGTACGAAAGTTTATAGGGACTTAGAGTGTATATTGTCTACATGTGCTTTGCAGCGTATTTGCGAATGCATATATGTGTAAGCTGCTTGTACCTTACATAGTATCATTTTTTAGTTAGATAATCTTGAAGTACAGCGCTTTGAACCTTTTGCGGGATATAGCGGTAAGACAAATGTGTTATTATTGTTATAATAGTGATAATAATAATAATAATAATAATAATAATAATATTGTTATCGTTATTATATATTATTATTATTATTATTATTATTATTGTTATTATTGTATATATCGTTAGAAAATGAGTGGTGTCACAGTAACCCCAACCCCCTGCCTGCCGGTGAAGTTTCGTTGCCAGTACAAGATGGCAAATCTGACATACCGTCACTTCGACGGGTCTCTCCCGGCTTACCTTTCTGCTTCACTCTGCACATACCAGCTTTCACGTTCTCTGCGGTCCTTCAGTGAGAAACTTTTGAAAGCTCCTAAAAGTAACTTGAAAACTGTTGGCGAACGCTCATTCAGTTTCATTGCACCTTCAGTTTGGAACTCGCTGCCTGCCAGTCTGCGAAATGTCCCTACTCTCTCTCGGTTTAAGGCTCAGTTGAAAACTCACTTTTCCCCCCTTACTTTTCCTTAGTCATAGATCCGTGGTCATGCTGTATTTAGTTGTAATGTTTTGTCGTCTGTGTCATGTTTGAATGCGTGTGTTAGCGCAATGAGTTTTTGCAACATAAAGATTTTGCGCTATACAAGAACTATTCATTATTATTGTTATTATTATTATTATTATTATTATTATTATTATTATTATTATTATATTCCATGAAATTCTCCGTTTTCCCTTTATTTCATTAAGCGGCCACCTTTGTCCGACTGCATATCGTTTTGCTACGATGCGTGGTAATAAAAAGAATTCACATTAGCTGCCTGACTAAAGTTTTAATGCTTTTATTCGCCCGGCCCAAAAATTCCTCTCGTTCGACAGTGGCGCATTACACGAACATGTGTCACAACAACACACATACGTTTTGGTTTGTTAATTGTGTGTGTGTGTGTATATACATATATATATATATATATATATATATATATATATATATATATATATATATATATATATATATATATATATATATATATATATATATATATATATATATATATATATATATATATATATATATATATAGGCTACCACTGACTCTAACTTTTACTGACAGCTGCATAATAGCATTTTGTTCCACACCGAGTTTGACCTCCTCCTCGACCACTACAGCACACGACCCGGAAAACACATCCTTCTTGGCGACTTCAACTTCCACTTCGACAAACCCGACCACCCTGACACAAAGCGCCTTTGCACGTCACTTTCAAACCACAATCTTACACAACACATCACTTAACCCACCCACCGACTCGGCCACACCCTCGACTGGATCATCACCCGCACCTCCGATCAACCCTTTCTCGACTCTGACACCTCTTCTGTGCTTCCCTCCGACCACCTCACTATTCTCGTCTCCCTCAACCTACCTAGCCCGAAATAAACGAAGCTTCTTGTCTCTCGTCACAAACTAAAATCTGTCAAGCGAGAGAGCTTCTTCGACGAAGCTTTCGACCTTCTCTTGGACCCCGCCCCCTCTCCTGATCTTGCATCCCATTTCGATTATTCCCTTCGAAAACTCCTAGACACCCACGCCCCTGTCACCACCTGCTCCACACCCAACCGACTCCTCTCCCCCTGGCTCATTGACAACATAGCTGAGGCCAAGCGCGAGCGCCGACAAGCGGAACGCCGCTGACGCTCATCCGACCTCACCGTTCACAGACAGATCTTCCAAACCACCAAATCCAAAGTCTGCAGAATGATATCCGACTCCAAACGTCACCTTCAAAACAAAATCCTTGAATCCACTTCTTCTAAAACCCTCTACGCTACGATGGACACACTCAAAGGCACTTCTAAAGACTCTCCTCTCCCCAACACACACAGCAAATAAGAACTCCCGTCCGCTTTTCCCACCTATTTTTCCGACAAAATCCAATCTCTGCGCAACACACTCGTTACTCTGCCTTTTCCGCCTTGTCCTCCCGACCCCCCACCCCTTTTCCGGCACTTCTCTCTCGTCCTTCCGCTCCGTCTCTCAGGATGAAGTCCTCCCGACCATAACGTCCATGCCTTTTAAAACCTGCGAACTAGACCCCCTCCCAGTTTCTCTCTACCAGGACGGCCTTCCAAAACTTCTGCCATTCATTACCGACATCATCAACACATCTCTAGAGAATGGCTCCGTCCCCGATATCTTCAAGTCCGCCATCGTCCGTCCACTACTCAAAAAACACAACCTCGACCCAAACGATCTCAAGAACTATCGCCCAGTCTCCAATCTCTCTTTCCTGTCCAAGCTTCTTGAGAAGGTTGCTCTCAACCAGCTCAACCTCCACCTCGCCGACAACAACCTCCTCAGTCCCTTCCCGTCTGCCTATCGCAAACATCACAGCACTGAAACAGATCTTCTACATATCCTAAACGACCTGCTCCTTTCCACCGACTCAGGCAACATCTCCCTTCTTACGCTAATCGATCTCTCTGCCGTCTTTTGACACTATAGACCACTCTATCCTCTTCCACAGCCTTCACCACTCCTTCGGCATCACTGACTCTGCTCACTCCTGATTCCTCTTCTACCTCTCCGACAGACAGCTGTCCGTCACCATCGACGGCGTCTCCTCCAACCCAGTCACGCTCTCCTGCGGAGTTCCACAGGGGTCCGTTCTGGGCCCGGTCCTTTTCACACTCTACACCTCTCCCCTGTCCATCATCATCCATTCTCATCACATACACCACCACCTCTACGCTGACGACTCAAAACTACTAGACAAAGACAAACTCGACAACACTCAGTCACTACTGACTCGCACGGCTGACTGCTACGAAGACTTGAAAAACTGGATGACAGCAAACAATCTTAAAATGAACGACGACAAAACGGAAGCCATGCTAGTAGGCACTCGCCAGAAACTTTCCCAGCTCTCTCCCTCGCTCTACCTTCAACTCGACAGCACCCCCATCTCCCTCTCTGACTCGGCCAAGAACCTCTGAGTTATCCTCGATTTGTCTCTTTCCATGACATGCTTTGTCTCCGCCACGGCCCAGGCATGCTATTTCCACCTCCGTCGCATCAGTCAGATCAGAAAATACCTCACCACCGAAGCTGCCACCAAACTTGCTGTGTCTCTAATTTTATCTCGCATTGATTATTGCAACTTTCTTCTTTCCGGCCTCCCTCATCCCACCACTTTCACTCTCCAGCGCGTCCAGAACAATGCTGCCCGCCTCGTCCTCAGAAAGAAAAAAAAAAAAAAAACAACCCTGCTCAAACTCCTTCATTGGCTCCCCATCCCCCAACGCATCCAATACAAGATTCTGTCTGTCTGCTACAAATCCCTGAACAACTGCGCTCCTACCTATCTCTCCAACTTACTTCACCCTTACACTCCTTCCCGCTCCCTCCGCTCCGCCTCCGACCCTTTCCGCCTCCACGTCCCCCGCACCAAAAATAATGAGCACGTTCGACCCCCGCTCCTTCTCCGTCTACGGTCCATCCACTTGGAACACTCTCCCACTCTCTCTCCGTCAGAAACACTCTCTTTCCTCCTTCCAGTCCGCCCTCAAAACTCACCTCTTTTAACAGTTCAAGCACTATATCACCACACTCCCCACCCCAAGCTGACTGTCGTAATGTATTCGTGGTACGCGAGTCATTGTCTATAGCGTGCGCGCGCTTAGAGTTATAATTATTATAAGATAAGCGCATTATAAATACCGTAATTATTAATTATTATTATTATTAGCATTTAATGCTGGTTTTTACACTGTTATCAATACAAACGTGAGGGTAAATCAGAACACAGAACGGTGTCTGTGCAAATATTGACTCCAGCAGGGTTTGGAATTTCTAGTCCGTATCATCGCTTTATAACTGCGTTCTGAGGACCTGATTTGGCGGGTATGTTGTTGGGTGTGCAAGCATCGTAATGGCGATATCAAAGCCACAAGCATCAGATTATAAATTATAAACCATAGCATTTATATGTATAGACCAGTGATTTTGAGCCTTACGGCCTGCGGCCGTCAGGTCAAAATCACAGACCTGCACAGATTGTGACTCTGGACTTTTTTATTTTAATACCTGAAAATAATATAAATAAGTACTGTAATATTAACTCAAAGGTCCACTCAGCTGTGCTCAAATTCCCTATTCGATTACTTATACGACAAAGGGTTACAAATGATTGTAGTGAAAGAGCACTCCGGAATTCCCGTAACATATAAATGTATACCTGCTTTCAACTGCGATACACGACAATGCATGGAATTTTACGAGGGTTTCTACTTTGATTTCAACCAGGAAGTTTAACCCGTCCAATGTCAGCCGAGGCAGACTGTCTTTCTGTAATCTTCGTTACTTCAAAACCAGAGAACCGTAGCTGTCCCGGGAACATGGATTCGAGGAAGAGGCATAGATCCTCATGAGCCCCCGCAACTGCGGGGGCTCATGAGGATCTATACCTCTTGCAGTTGGGTGGTATTCAAAATTTCTCGGCACAGAACAGGTTGACCTATGCTGTGTATATGCTGTCGGTTGTATTAAGAGGAAAGGTCGCGTTGGCACAGTTTCTTCTCTGCATGACAATATACGGACACACCTGTCTGCATAGCTAGTAAAAAAGCATGTACTGTTTTAATATGTTCCCCGATTCACGCTTTTAACTGGTCAAAACGCAGTATTTGTGTCCGTGTATGCGTCTGGACACGCGCAGCAGAGCTGAAGAAAAGTAAACACTTTGTGAGGATTTTATCAATGTAATGATTTAAGTCTGTTCAAGCATAATAGGCCACATGTCTGTTCGACTGTTTGCCGGTGTGTTGCTGTTTCTTTGCATCACTGAAGGTACGTACATGGGTTATAGAACTTACTACATGGTATCAAGGAAAATAATTGTCGGCATTGCCCTTTTGAATGTTATACCCTGCGTTAGACTCCCTGATCCGTCCTTGTGTTCATACACGCCTGCTCTAGTGGAAGTCACCGCAATTACATAAATGCCCACAGAGAAAACAGGAACTTAACGCATTCATCCCGCCGCACGTATTTCCCAAATATTAGAAGCGTCATCTAACGAATATGCACCTGTTGCAGGAGATGGGTGGACCATGATAATTCAAGGGTAGTGCCAGATTAGCTTGAATTATCATAGTCGACCGATCTCCCGCTGTAGTGCGTCAGGGCTGAATGAGTTAAACATTTGACTATATGAGAATTCAGTGCAACACAGCTGGAACTTCAATTAAAAAGTTTCAGTTAACTGCTCTTGAAAAAGCACACACACGCACACACGTCCACACACACACACACACACACACACACACACACACACACACACACACACACACACACACACACACACACACACACACACCCACACACACACACACACACACACACACACACACACACACATGCACGCCCACGCACACATACGCGCACACACACACGCACGGACGCACGCACGCACACACACACACACACACACACACACACACACACACACACACACACACATTACTGGTGTGGGGACCTGTGGTTGGGGACATGGTTAGACATTTCAGTCATCCTCCGAACATGCTATGGCCTGTGAATTTTTCGGTCAAATTCCTTTTTCTTATTGTTTTTACTTGTTTTTAAAAGCAGTTTTGTACCATGGCACTTCCTCATGGCCCAGGAATCAGGAGGCCTAGTACATTTTATTTGTTACAAGGACAAAAACTCGTCCATTTGTCATTAGTATGAGAAATGCAGGCGCCGGTTTTTGGCGACACGATGTCAGGTGTGCTGGTGGTTGGGATGCTTGTGTTGGCGTTTCTACTGGAGGAGGCATTTAGTTTTCGCCACAGGTACGACCGTAATGTGCTCCTCAACATCAGAGATTCGCTGAATGAATGTGACTTGAGTGGAAATGCTCGTTTAAAGGATATAAACTTTCGAATTTCAAACTGGGTCACAGCATCTCACTCTGACAGATCGTGGCCGGCACGTGCGGAAACGGGGTCGTAGGAGCGGAGCTCTTGTAAGTCTTCGCCGTCGCAATTTACGCCCCCCGCTACCCGCCATGTTTCTTTCAAACGTTCGATCTCTGCGAAATAAATCTGACGAACTATTGTGCCATCTACAGACTAGACGAGATTTCAAGGACTGCTCTTTATTTTGTTTTACTGAAACCTGGCTCGATTCGACGGTTCCCGACTCTGATGTTCAGCCACCTGGCTTTTCCATCTTCCGTGGCGACCGCTCTCAAGACGCTACTGGTCAATCTCGTGGAGGGGGTGTGTGTTTTCTGTCAACGATCGCTGGGCTACAGACGTGCAGGTATTGTCAAAAACACGTAGTGTTGCCCTAGAAACACTGACTATTGCCTGCCGCCCATTCTACCTGCCGAGGGAGTTCTCACGTGTCATTTTGACTGCCGTGTACATCCCACCACAAGCGAACACGGAAGCCGCGATAGCGCAGCTGTGTGATGTTGTTACACAGGCAGAGATCTCAAACCCGGACTCTTTTGTTGTTGTCGCTGGCGATTTCAATAAAGCTAATCTTAGCAATGGGATGCCTGAGTTTGTACAGCAAGTATCTTGTGCCACTAGAGACAGTAAAATTTTAGATCATTGTTACTCAACCATGAAAGGCGCTTACCGTTCCATCGCCCGTCCTCCACTCGGACAGTCAGACCATGCCATGATTTATCTTGTGCCAGCATACAAGCAACAACTGATAAGTGCAAAAGCAAAAGTAAAAACTATCAAACAGTGGTCACCTGAGGCAGCTGAAACACTCCGTGGCTGTCTAGAGTGCAATGACTGGGATGTGTTTAAGGAGGTAACATCAGACATTCACGAGTAAACAGAGGCTGTCACTGACTACATTGCCTTATTTGAGAGCCTCTGTATTCCCACCAAGACCTGCAAGAGTTTTCCTAATCACAGGCCATGGTATACAGTAGACATTGAACACAAACTCCAGGAAAAAAACATGACGCATACAAAGACAATGACAGAGAAAGGTACAAACAAGCCAGGTATGCAGTACTAAAAGCAATTAAGACTGCCAAGCGCAACTTCAGAGACAGACTAGAACAGAAAATCGCAGCTAGTAACCCTAGGGACATCTGGCAAAAAATAGAACAATGTACAATACAAAAGCTCCGGATCCTCAGGAGCCGAACAGATACCCTAAAACTATTTAATTTTAAACACAAACTCTCTCAGGGCTAACATTCTCAGGAAAAGATCGGCGATCTTTTGGTTAAACGAACCTTAGCATCCCCAGTACTTTTATCTCACCTACTCCTGAGAATCATCAACTGTATTGCCGAGCAGATACCCTAACACTATCTAATTTTAAACACAAACACACGATTGGAACACAGCCACCCACCCAACTCGCAAGGTAACCCATGGCAATTGATTTTTCCACCCGGTAGTGACAGCTGCAGACGTGACTGCTAATGCACGTGCAAATCAATACTGGCAATACCTGAGGCTTTTATCGTGTCTGGCACCCGAATAGCACATTCCAGTCCACTGGTGCCAAGTGGAACTTTGTACTTACTGGCGGCATGTGCCGCACCATACGTGGCATGTGCCGTACCATACACGGCACGTGCCGCACCATACGCGGCATGTGTTACACTACCGCAGCCACACGCAAGGTGTTGTAGATGGAAGACGCAGCCAGACAAGAGTGTTTCCAGAAGAGTCTTTTATTTCTTGGTCATCGTGGGTCTAATAGGTTGGGCACAACCAACCTACTAGCATGGCATACTAAAATGGCGAAAATACCGGCGCTCGGTCTCTTGCTTCTCAGCTCCCTCTATCTCTCTCTCTCTCTCTCTCTCTCTCTCTCTCTCTCTCTCTCTCTCTCTCTCTCTCTCTCTCTCTCTCTCTCTCTCTTCGTTGTGTGCTCTCTATCTTGTTCCCTTCATTGTGAGCTCTCTCATTCCCTTCATTGTGTGAGCTCCCTCTCTATCTCGTTCCCTTCATTGTGAGCTCTCTCGTTCTCTTCATTGTGCGAGCTCCCTCTCTATCTCATTCCCGTCGTTGTGAGCTCTCTCGTTCTGGTGTTTCCCCCCACTATATATACCCGTTCTGGAGGGCATCGCCCCTTTGTCTCAATCAGTCAAAGGGGCTATTACTGTCACCCATAACATTCCACCTCTATCATGGTGGTCAGCGTCCTCTGATCCTAGCTGACCAGGAACCCATTACTGTCTCTCCTAATTATTCCACATCTATTATGGTGGTCAGCGTCCTCTGATCCTAGCTATCAAAGGAACCCATTATTGTCTCTCATAATTATTCCACATCTATTATGGTGGTCAGCGTCCTCTGATCTTAGCTGACCAGGAACCCATTACTGTCTCTCCTAATTATTCCACATCTATTATGGTGGTCAGCGTCCTCTGATCCTAGTTGACCAGTAACCCATTATTTATTCATTAGTCCCAGCTCCCCGCTCGCTACTGCCCGCATCGGGACCGCTAAAGTGAGATTGATGTATTTCCACTCGAAATCAGTTATCATTCATTAGTCTCAGCTTAGTAGGGCCAGCCACTTGTCAACTTTATGTGAGCTTGTGGTAGCTAAAGTGGACCGTGTCATTACCCTCTCCGTGCTCTGCCCGTGGTACTAATTATACCCTCGTTATTTTCATATCAAGGGAAATTATAAAATTACCCAACCGTGATATTGGTCATATACACTTATAGTGTAACATTTCCTCCCAAACCTACCCGAAAAAAAAAAAATCTTAATTCACAAGATTCGTTTTTTTTTTTTCCATTACACAATCTTCAGACCACAAAATCATTTCAAACAATTGAACATGTTATCCATAAAATACATCATTTTAGGAATGACCGCTTATTTAAATCGGTCACTCCTTATTAAAAATTATTATTGTCCGGCGTAATCACGCCAATAACTGTTCACATCAAAATCGTCGACTCAGTTATGTCTTTGCACATGTGTTTGTTATTCTTCACGATCCTTCCGGGATTGCAACAGCGTTGATCCTTGGTTACCCCAACGACGGGTAAAACTTGACAACGTTAAAGGTGGGGAGTAACTGCACTCCTCCCTCCATCATCGGCGTAGAGTCCTTCGCTCTTGCGACGTCATTCACGTCTGCTGATTGCACAGCCGCCGAAATCAACGTAGGCACAGTGACCTCACGTTCACCCTTCCTGAGTCGTGATAGTATAGAGCCAAACCATGCGCTAGTTTTCTTCTTATATCGTATATACCCTACCCCAACTATGATCACTACAACTGTCCCTACGATAGAACCAATGATGATCTGTTTCCATATCGCCCATTCTTGTTTTGGCTTAACGAATCGCATGCTCTGAAGTCGAGCAATTAGATGATCCATTGGCATTTCTTTAATTTCATCTAACTCTTTGGGCAAAGAGATGGGATCGTAGTCTGGTAAAGCGCTATGAAATGGTTTCCATAACGTTATATTGGAAAATGCATAGTTTTCCAGCCATCCCATTAATTTGTCTTCCACCTGATACTGGCTCTCTTGTTGGTAGTAAGGGGTTAACATCAATCTATCACTAATAGCCGTACATGATTCATTGAGGCGGATTAGCGATAATGGTGGGTTGATTTGTTGGTACGTGACCCCTTTACCGTGACAACTAATACTCATCTTTAGTGGACTATGATTACTAATGACCCATAGCCCATCCATTATATACTGTGCCATAGGTAACACTGTACCCAACTTGACCTTTGTTTGGCAGTGTGTTGCAATTACGTCTGAATTGTTTAAAAACAGCGCCGTAACACAAAACTGATTAACGTTCATAGGATATATTGCACTTCGAATCGCACAGAATCCTATCAAGGGTTTGGAACAAGCTTCAAGTTCAGCTTCCGTAAGGAACGCGAACCGCGTACGTTGCGCGTCTACTGCTATTGTTGTGGATTCTAAGTCATACTGAGCCGTCATTGATTCTGGCGCAGGCCGACCTGAATCTCCAGTTACTAATGGTACAGGTAAATTGTGTACCTTATAAATTTCAAATTTCTCATTAAAATCGAGCAGTGGTATGGGTACGATCACTAGAATTCGTGAGTTTTCAAGAATGGTAGTACATGTAAGAAACTGATAAAATTTCCACAACTCTTTCTTTGGATCCCCAGGTAGGGGTAGGGGTGACTCTAAACGTAATTCAATCTCCGTTAACAACTTTCGAAGGTTATGCGGAGTAATCATACTTGGAACTAAACGTCCAAGAGATAACATATTCAACTGAAGTTGAAGATGTTCAAAATAAATCGTCAGGCGTTGTATCATCTGTTTAACTTCTTTGATTACCGAATCGATTTGAAGATAAGTCGAAATAAAGGTTTCTAACTCGTATATCTGCTTCTGCATTTCTTGCGTTACGTTTCTTAATTTCTGATCAAGTTGTGTCACACCTTCCATCGACTGATTAATTGCGTGTCTATTCTCCGAAATCTCAACCCGAGAAGCATTTATTATGGTCAGACTTTCAGACACCACATGTGCCAATTCTGGTTGGTTATCTGCTAACACTTGTACATTTTCTTGCACTGCTCTCAGATCCGATTCAGAAACAGTACCGAAAAGGAAATTGAGGGCACTACCTACAAACGGAATTAGTGACCTTCTTTTTCTGCCATACAATGTATTGTATTCTGCAAAACTCTCAGTGATTCCATTGTATGTATCCATCACTATCTTTAGTTCCTGACCTAACTGTGCGAAGTTCTTCACGAACTGTTTCCTTTCTTCAAAATAATGCGCAATGATATTCCAAGTGCTGTTGGTAATACCTTGCATGTCTTTATAGAGCTTATTGATCGCATTATGATATGGCTGTCGATCAATAACAAAAGTTACCAACCATCGCGACCTCGTCGTGGTAACTTTCATCAAGTTTTTGAAATACGACATTGTGATTAATATTTAAACCCTGCGCTAGCCCCAATACTATCAGACTCAAGAAAAACTTCATCTTGTTGTTGTCTGCAACATACGAGATATCACCAGAGACTTATACCACTGTCTCTGACAAAACTCAAATCATGCTTCATGATTTACACATTACAATAGTCCTCTCTCAGATACCGTCTGAGAGTCGCATTTCTAATTTGAAGCCTTCTTTGGCAGAAGAGTCAGTATCGCTTCAAGAATTTCCCTAACCCCATTAGTCTGTAATCTAGGCTGAATCGAACGATTGTCGTCGATCTCCCCATCATCAGAACTGTCTGATGTGCCCTTGTTACAACTAACGTTTACTGCTGAGAGAGATCTTTTCTCTCTTGTCTTTAGGCGCTTTCTTAACTCCATTAACGGAACGTCCTCCTCGGATGAAGAATTCTCACACTCTTTTCGCACCCCCCTAGTCAGTCTGTCTCGTGCATTCTCTTGCCCTACTGCATCGTCACTGTCGCTATCAGGTGATTCTGGAGCTACAACCTGTGTGGCTTTACGTAATGTTCTCCCCCTGGCCTTTGGAATAGGCCACTCGCTAATTTTGGCTATCCGCAAGTGTTCAGCATGTGAACTGACCTCAGTGCCATCTAGTTGATGTCGTACCCTGAATGTGACAGGCGACAATTGTTCCACCACTCTATAGTGCGACCTCCACTTACTGTCTAACTTATTGTGTCTACGGTGATTACGAAGGTACATTGGATCACCGACCTTAATCTCGACAGGCTGTACACCTCTATTAGCATACTTAGCCCCCTTCTTCTGTGCTTTCTTAATTCGCCGATACACCTGGGTGAAGGCCTTGTGTTGCTGCTCAAGCGCTATGTTGTGAAAATCTTCACCAGCGTATTTTCTTCGGGGTCTAAGGATGTTATCTAACGGTAGCACTGGATCGCGACCGTACAGTAAAAAGAAAGGAGATTCCTGCGTAGTTTCCGAAACACAAACCCTATAAGCTGCTAGTACCTGGTTAATATGCACGTCCCATGTCGAAAAATCTTCTTGTATCTTTTTGGACAGAATGTCGTTAAAAGTTCTATGGAAACGTTCGACCTTAGCATTGGACTGTGGACGATAAAGACTGGTCGTGACATGATCTATGTTAAGTTCTGCCAGCGTTTCTGCCATAACCCTATTCACATTCTCAGATCTATTGTCTGATACTATCTGCAATGGACAGCCATGTCTGGGTAGAATTTCTTCTACGAGCAGCTGTACCACTGACTGCGGCGTTTTATCTGGTACAAGGAACGCCTCTACCCAACCTGTCAGATGACAGATAAATGCTATGACTTAGCGATTCCCGCTAAGAGAGCGGTCAAACGGACCTGCCAAGTCCAATGACAACTTAGCGAATGGGTATGGAGGAATGTCCATTTCCTGTACGGGGGTCCTTTTCTTTTGTAACACTCTAGTCTGACAGATGAAACACCCACTAACATATTCATACAGTTGTTTGTACATGTTAGGCCAGTAATACTTTCTACTGACTGTGTCATGAGTCTTGTCTATTCCTAAGTGACGATTTTCGTCATGGTACTGACTACGTACTCTACCAAGTGAGACGGAACATACAATCTGGCTACTGGTTCATCATCAGGATGAGACAAGAAATATAGAACATCCTGGGGCGGTCCGTGGCGCAGTGGTTAAGGCGCCTGCCACCAATTCCAAAGGTGAGTGGTTCGATACCGGGTTTCGGCGTTGGACTTTTCTCCTCTGGTATGTGTCACCGTTAATTCGGGCGGACCGTCGGGGGTTCTTTCTCCGGGTACTCCGGTTCTTCCACCCCCCACACTTTGGTACCGGTCTCAGGCCACTTTACAAATTTCAAATACAAGCGATCAAAAATCTCTGTAACTTCAGTAGCTGACTGGCCCTTCGTTAGTCTTGTACTGTGTTTGTCTTAAATGGCGTAAATCCGTGTCTGTTTCGTGAGTGTGTGTGTTGGGTTTCAGGCGCGGCGCTTTGAGTCGATTTCCCCAAAATTGAGAAAAAGCGCCTATATAATAACGGTATTATTATTATTATTATTATTATCCTCTATCAGCATGTACCTCCTATTGACTGTCATGGTTCCTTGTTCACTAATCAATAAGTCCTTTAAGCACACTATTTCAGAATCCTTCTCCTGTTCCTCAATAATATCAAACCCTGGAAGATCAACTTTTTCCAGCTTCTCGTCACACCCTGCCCTTACTGTACAACTAGCAAACTGCTTGGGTGTGAATTGGTTGGAGTTTATGACTCCAATGACAAAAGCATTGTCATTGACCTCTCTGGTTGACTCTTCTTCTTCCTCATGCTCTGGCATGTGAGTACCACTCGGCATTCTGAGGACCTGGGATATATTCAATAGTACAGTTATATCCTGAAATGCCAAGGGCCCACATCTGCACCTTCTTATTCTGCATTGGTGAATTAAGCAAATACTTAAGAGGCATGTGATCCTTGCGGATTACAAACTCCACATTATGCAAGTAGTGATTTAGCTTTTGAAGCGCATAATGGATCGCAAAAGCCTCTTTCTCTATTGTCGACCATTTCCTCTGACTGGTACTAAGTTTATGGGATAGAAAGTAAATAGGTCTTTCTACCTTTGAGCCTGGGGAAATGTCTGAATCCTCATCGCATTTTTGCGCGAGACATGCCCCCACGCATGTGTCGCTGGCATCCGTGTAAAGGATGTACGGACGCTGTTTATCTGGATAGGCTAACACTGGTACTACAGCTAACGTTTCCTTCATCAAATCAAATGCTTTCTGGCATTCCTCTGTCCAACTGAATCTCGCATACTTTCGTGTCAGTGCTATGATTGGTTCAGCCATCTGGGAGAAATTAGGAATCATTTTCCTGTAAAACCCAATCATACCAATGAACGAACCGCACTCTCTGACACAGGTCGGAGCCGCCATAGCCCTAATGACTTTTACCTTTTCCTCATCCGGTTTTATCCCCTGGTTACTAATGACAAACCCTAAGTATTTGGTTTCTTCCTCAAAGAACTGACACTTCTTGAGTTTCAGCTTCAGGTCATGCTGTCTCAATCGATCAAAGACTGTCTGAAGGTGACACAGATGGTCTTCTATTGTTTCTGAGAAGATCAAAATGTCATCGAGATAGGCACAGGCAAAACTTTCTAAACTGGCTAGCACGATATTCATAAGCATCATGAACAATCCCGGTGCTCCCACCAAACCAAATGGCATTTTCGTGAATTCGAATAATCCCTTGTGGCATGCAAATGCTACTCTATCCCTACTCTCCTGATCCGCCATCTTGACCTGCCAGTATCTCGACTTAAGGTCCAGACTGGTAAAATACTTGGCCTTTCCAAGCAGTGACAAAATGTCATCTATCAGCGGTAGTGGGTACGATGTTTTCTTTGTAACCTCATTCAGTTTTCTAAAGTCAACACATAAACGTTTCGACCCATCCTTCTTGGATACAATCACTAAACTAAAAGACCATGGGGACTGAGAACGTCTTATCACACCTGCCTGTAACATCTCTTCTAGAGCCTTGTCAACAATCTCTCTATCTTGAAGCGGGATTCTATACGGTTTTATCCTAATGGGAGGATGATCGCCGGTATCTAGTTTCATCGTGACAGTGTCAGTAGCCCCTAAATCAAGGTCGCTATTCGCGAACAAGTCTTGATTGTTCGTAATGAGCTCTGACACTACACCTTTCATCTTCTCCGGCGCAGTGACTTCCGTCAAGTCGACTGCCGATACCTGCCGATCAACCGACCCTATCTGTACTTCATGTACTTCCTGAACTGCTGTTACCTTCCCTACAACACAACCCCTTCTAACTCTATACGTCTTGTTTGTGTTGTTTACTATCAGTATGGGATACATCTGGTGATTATTTTACCTGACTACCGTGCTTGTCACTAACAGTCCCGGTTCTTGTGATATAAATCCCTTGTCTGTTTCCGAAATCTCTAAGAGTGTCTCTCTTGCAAAATACGGAGCATTCTTCATCCGTACCTGGAGTACTTCTGCCGTCTGAGGTTTTATCACTTTCCTCTTAGTCACTCTGACCAAAGACGAAATGTGGATGTCCTGTTCATAGGGCACATAAACACTTCCGACTCTGAGTTTCTTCAAGTCAAAATAAATCCTCACCCCGTTTTTGTCTAACCAGTCATTTCCCAAAATAAAGTTCCTGTTGAGCCCTGATACCACGTAGAACTTATGTTTAAACTTTTGCCCCGCTACCGTAAATTCTAATTCTGAACTCCCCAATACGTGTAAAGCTTCTTCACTAACTGACTGTAACGACACATCTCCCTTTCCTAACTTTGGCTTATGACTGAGTTTATCGTAAGCCCCCTTGCTAATCAAAGACACCTCGGCTCCTGTGTCGATCAAGCTACGAAATCGTTGCTTCCCAATTTGGAACACTATACACTTAGGGTTACCCGCTATATTAATGCTAAACAACTGACTCTTTCTACTTTTCCGGTCCTGCATAATGGCTTCGTGTGCCGCAGAACCTTCTAGTTTTCCTGCCTCGGCGGAAACCTTCTTTGACCTTGTGGCCATCTGTTTCTGGCCTTTCTACATTCCCGCTGAATGTGACCTCGTTCCCCACACTTCCAGCATTGAATCGGGGGACGCATTGTTTGCTGACCAACCGCCCCTATCACTCGGCAATTTCTTGCCTGGTGCCCTACTCTCCCGCATTTAAAACAATTACGGTGACGAGCATGGTCTACTTCCATAGCCTCTTCTCCACCCCTAGCTGTCACTCTCGGCTGACTAACTGACCGATTGTTTATCGTGCGTAGCTCAAACCTATGGCGAAGGTTTTCCTCTTGCATGGCCACCTGCATGGCCCTATCTAATGTACTCGAGTTATCCCGCAGGACTTTCATCTTAAGAAAGTCGTGCGCCAATCCGTCAAGAAAGAAATTGGTTAGTTCCGTTGTACCACAGCCGCGCCCATCTGACTCGGGAAGGCTTCGCCGGCCAAAGTCATTAGGCGCTCTGCATACAGAGGCACACTTTCCTTCGGGTTTTGTTTCACCCGCTGTAGCAATGCAAAAGCATGATTTTCATCGGCGATTTCGCCGAACCTTACGGTTAGCTGCCTTTTCAATTCATCCGAATCCCCTGCCGCTTCCGTTTGTAAGAATCTATGGATAAAATCACTCACCACCCCCGAGCTTGCTTGATAAGCGATGACGGGGCGCCTGTTGAGGGCTTTTATTAGCACTGCATATTTGTCAATTTCTTTTATCCACTCCATAAATTTGGTAGGCTTTCCGTCAAACGTTCCTACCATCTGCCCTATACTCTGGGCGTTAATCGCCTGACTCATTTCCTCTACTTTTTCGCCTAAAATCCTAAACACTTCCTCTGCCATTTTTGTTTCTTTTTAAATGTAACAACAACACAACCCTAGCTAACTGGTCTGGCTCCTATATAAGACTCAACAAGGGTTAAACGAAAAAAGTCACTTACCCCGTGATCCTTTCGGCTGTTGGTCTTGAATGAGTCGCAGACGTCTCGTGGGCTCGAACTCTGTTTTTTCCTTGATGTGGGCTCGAACTCTGCTTTTCTTGAAGTGGGCTCGAACTCTGCTTTTCTTGACGTGGGCTCGAACTCTGCTTTTCCTTGACGTGGGCTCGAACTCTGCTTTTCCTTGACGTGGGCTCGAACTCTGCTTTTCTTGAAGTGGGCTCGAAATCTTCTCTTCTCTTCAGGTTGTTGGCTTGCACTCTTCTCTTCTCTTTCTGGTCTGCTCTTCCACCCTTGCGTCGTTGGCTGTCGATTTGGTGCTGTTAGTCTAGTTTTTCTGTTTCTTCGTTCCTCTGTTTCTTCCCGTTCCGAGATCCTGATTCACGGCACCAAATAAGAAGATAAGGTAGTGTTACACTACCGCAGCCACATGCAAGGTGTTGTAGATGGAAGACGCAGCCAGACAAGAGTGTTTCCAGAAGAGTCTTTTATTTCTTGGTCATCATGGGTCTAATAGGTTGGGCACAACCAACCTACTAGCATGGCATACTAAAATGGCGAAAATACCGGCGCTCGGTCTCTTGCTTCTCAGCTCCCTCTATCTCTCTCTCTCTCTCTCTCTCTCTCTCTCTCTCTCTCTCTCTCTCTCTCTCTCTCTCTCTCTCTCTCTCTCTTCGTTGTGTGCTCTCTATCTATCTCGTTCCCTTCGTTGTGAGCTCTCTCGTTCCCTTCATTGTGCGAGCTCCCTCTCTATCTCGTTCCCTTCGTTGTGAGCTCTCTCGTTCTCTTCATTGTGCGAGCTCCCTCTCTATCTCCTTCCCTTCGTTGTGAGCTCTCTCGTTCTGGTGTTTCCCCCACTATATATACCTGTTCTGGAGGGCATCGCCCCTTTGTCTCAATCAATCAAAGGGGCTATTACTGTCACCCATAACATTCCACATCTATCATGGTGGTCAGCGTCCTCTGATCCTAGCTGACCAGGAACCCATTACTGTCTCTCCTAATTATTCCACATCTATTATGGTGGTCAGCGTTCTCTGATCCTAGCTATCAAAGGAACCCATTACTGTCTCTCATAATTATTCCACATCTATTATGGTGGTCAGCATCCTCTGATCTTAGCTGATCAGGAACCCATTACTGTCTCTCCTAATTATTCCACATCTATTATGGTGGTCAGCGTCCTCTGATCCTAGTTGACCAGTAACCCATTATTTATTCATTAGTCCCAGCTCCCCGCTCGCTACTGCCCGCATCGGGACCGCTAAAGTGAGATTGATGTATTTCCACTCGAAATCAGTTATCATTCATTAGTCCCAGCTTAGTAGGGCCAGCCACTTGTCAACTTTACGTGAGCTTGTTGTAGCTAAAGTGGACCGTGTCATTACCCTCTCCGTGCTCTGCCCGTGGTACTAGTTATACCCTCGTTATTTTCATATCAAGGGAAATTATAAAATTACCCGACCATGATATTGGTCGTATACACTTATAGTGTAACACATGTGCCGCACCAAACGCGGCATGTTGACTGTACACTGGCTTAAACAATAAAAGCACATCTATACTGTTCTCTTTAAGTCTCTTTGTGAATATGCTGGTGAGTCTTGGGTAGGAACATTTACAACTCACTACGACATAGCCTTAACAAATCAATACTCTACACTCCTCGGAACTCACTATTAAGTGTGTCAGTGTTGAGGTTAACTATGTCACACTTTCCTCTTGATGACACAAGAGAACAGCAACATGCGACACAATTAATTGTTTTAAGGCAGTCTCCTCTCAACGAGTCAGAGTGGTGGGGTTGTCTTTTAAATCTGTGACACTAATTTGTAAACCCAGACAAATCTTTTCTTGGGTAAACTTAAAAAGTTACTGACTATATAGCTGAGTGGTTGTAAATGTATAAAATTACTGTCATGTCACTTCATAGAAAAACATGATTTTGCTTGATAACAAATTTCAAAATTACCTGCAATTTTGTTTTTTGTTTTACTTTTATATTATTATGAAAGGAATCAAGACGAATTACTTTTGTTGAATGATATCTACTCTGTTGAAAACAAAGACTTAGACTGTAAAAATCAACGTCTTTTGTCTGTAGTTGTATCAGGCAAGTCAAAAGCTTTCTCGGTAAACAATATCTGACAGAAGATATTGAATCTCTCACCCCTGATGAATTAAATAACCTACATTTAAAGTATGAAAATCACATCGCTTCACTAATGACTCGAGATTTGAGTCGATCTCTGATCTCCGTTTATACTAAGGCTGTTAATCACTTTTTTGAAGTAGACACTGACAGCCTTAGTATTGATTTAAATTCAAATCCAATAGTAACAAGTTCAATTGGTAAATTAGCATGCCTTATGTATTACAAATTTGGCAATTATCTTGCTCCTGTCATAACCTTGCTTGTCACTGGGAGTCATATTGATTTTTCAAAATTAAATTTTCTTACAAAAGAAAATGGACGAGACCCAGACGACTCCACAATTGAGCCCTGGTCCTGTCTTGACACAGGTTCAAATGGTGACTAAGACTAAAAGTCCAGGCAGGGTAGAGACAGGAAAAAGATTAGCCGAATATAACAGGCAAAAAAAAATATACAGCTTAAGGCTCATGTAAATGACCCACCGTCAGCACCGTCAGGACCCTCTTCCCCACCACACCCCCAACAAAGTGAGAGACAAACAACTAAGTCTAAACATGAAACAAAATATATATTTGCCGGATTTGTTGTCAGATTTGGTAACATAGCTTACCAATTATACAAAAAAATACAAACCACAGACTCAAACAGTGTCCAAAAACAATAGACATTCCAAAAACAAAAGTAGTAGATGCCACATTACCAGTATCATCCAAATTCGTTGACCCATTTGTTATGCAGTGAATAAAAATATTATTTAAATTGTATTGCCTAAGAAAATGAGTGACACAAAGAACTTAATGAACCTTGTCTATCACTCTGCCATAATCAGCGGGCTAGCTGTAGCGTATTATATGCTGGGAAAAAATCTACTCAAAATGAAATCAGCAGACCTCAGTAGATTAGACTTTGAAGACAGTGCTAAGTTAATTGCTGTTGTCACAGCATCAATTGCCATAAAAGACTTTCTCATCAAGCAAGGAATTATTCCTGAAAATATATATATGTAAATAAAAATAATATGGCGACACTAGCTGTTATCGTGGGGGGTGCTGTTGTCAATGCACTTGCATTTAGTGGCTCAAACTATCTCTTTTCAAAAATGGGTAGAGAGGAATCTGCTCTAGAGATGAAGCGCCACAATGAGGCATCAGAAAGACTAGCACAAGCCCAGCAGGAGTATGAAAAGCAACGAATAAAAAAACAACTTGATTTTATCAATGAAAAACTCAGACTAGAAGGTCATGCACAGCATACATTTTCTAATGTCAATGACGCAATCAGGGAATATTTTCTTGTCATGGGTGAAGACATGTCTACCCCACAGCCAAAACTTAGTGATTACTATCAACCCAGTCCAAGGAAACGGAGAAATAGTATTTGTTCTAGTGGGAATGACATTTGTTTATTTCACAGGAGTTTTTATTGCTAGAAAAAATGACAGCCAAAAATAAACTAACAAAAATATATTACTCTCCAATTGGTTACTGGAAAGGACAAACTGCAATTCAGAAATTACATGCGGCTGTGGGTAATGATGTAACACTCGAACAAATAAAACAGTGGCTACAAAAACAAGCAATTTGGCAAATATATTTACCTGCGCCAAGAAAAATATCTAGACCTCATTTTGAAAACACTACCCCTAATGACACGCATCAAATGGATTTTCTGTTCCTACCCCACGACATAATAAAAAAAGCATTACAAGTATGCACTAACTGTTGTTGACATTGCTTCAAGGTATAAGGATGCTGAACCCATAACTGACAAAAACGCTAGCACTGTTGCTACAGCATTATCAAAAATATATAGCCGAGGCCCTTTAAAATTTCCTAGGCTTGTGCAGGTCGATGATGGGAGTGAATTCAAGGGAGCAGTTAATCAATTATTTGCAAAGCATGGCGTGCTAGTGCGGCGAGGCATACTGGGTGTGCACAGATCACAGGCAATTGTTGAGAACTTCAACAAACAATTATCGAAAAGACTTTTCAGTTACCAGTATTCTAAGGAACTCATGCATGACGCACGTAACACTGAGTGGGTTAAGCGATTACAACATATAATAAAAGCAATCAATAATGAGGGCCACCCTAAACCCGCTGATTCTATTAAATTGAAAACAATACCATCAGGGTCAGAAATAAAAACAAAAGTGCCAGACACAAGTTTATTTACAAAACAGGTAAGATATTTATATCAACCGGGAGAGACTGAAAATGACGTCAGGCACAGAGCAATATGGTCCACGTCTGTTCACAACATAAAAATATAGTCCCCGGCAGTCCACCGATATATTACCTGTATGAACCTGCCCCACATAGGGCATTTGTCAAAGAAGAATTACAGATTATTCCCCCAGACACTGTTACTCATTTCAGTAACTAATTCATCAATCAGTTCATCACAAATGTCTTCAGATAACTTAAGTCTGTAGTGACCAGGCGCATAAGCCTTCTCCTTGCTATAAAACACATGTTTTGTGTCCCAAAACTGCAAGTGACTTCTTGTGTGTTTGGATCATTTCAAGATTATGTTTGTTTGACCTCAGTGACTTGTTTGGATAATCAGGCATTAATACCCCATCTAATACATCAATGTATACAATAATGTATCAAGGCGTTTAGAGGGTAGTGAAAATTTGCAGTAAAGTCTAGAGAGTTCTTTTTTATGAATATTAATGTGTTTTTGGTTACGTTTTCTTTTCTGATTGATTGTGTTGGGAGAATTTGCTGGATTTTTCTGGAAATCTGTAATAGTATAAAAGACCGTGTTAGGAAGTATGTGTGTACATTGTATGAGAGACGCAGTGTTAAAAGTTTTGATGCATTGTATCGGAGACAGAATATCATTGTTCGTGCATTTGTGGATGCATTGTGTGCAGATCTTATCGCTGCAATAAAATGTTGTTGGAAGTGTTACTCCAGTGTGATCTACAACCTTATGCCACGTGTGACGAGTTGTAGCTGAGTGAAGTTTCTTTACAAGAACCCTACCTGCGTGCGTCTGGTGTGATTGCTTCATACTACTACTACGACTATCACGTTACAACCTCCCTCTTTTCTGTGCCACTGCAAAAAAATGATGTACATACACGCGCTTATGTAGTTTGTTGCTCTTTTCTATTTACAAGCCTTACAGATACCGGAATGTGGAGCGGATGGCTATTTTAACGCATTAGAATTCACGGAAACCAAGCTTACCTGTCAAGGCCTGTCTCCAGGAACAGACGACGGAATTTTGTGGCTGATGGTTCAAGAAGGAAGGGAGACTCAGATAGGAACATGTTCGCCTTTTGCTTGTAATACGCTAGATAACAGCGGTAACTTCAGTCTAAGAACGTCCTATCAGCCTAGCAGCGTCCAACTGATAATCAGACAAAGTCACAGACAGATGAACGATGCAACATTCCGCTGCAGCAACAATACAGGAGTCTGGTCAGAGCCAGCCGAATGTAAACTCCGCGTGATCTGTAAGTAGTGATAGTCTTTTCTTATATATTAACCCCTTCACCGCCGATAAAAAGTGAGCGCGATCCAACTGCAAGGGGTATAAAATAGATCATCATGAGCCCCCGCAACTGCGGGGACTCATGAGTACTTATGCATCTTGCTGAAAACACGTTGTGTCCGTTTTCTTTAGGCAGTTGTGGCTTTTGGTTGTTCAGTGGACACAGCTTTCAGACACGAAATGCAGGTACTTTGGCAGCGAAGGGGTTAAATCGAGTACTACAGCTACTGCAAAAGAAAAATGTCATTGCACTGTTTGAGGACACCTTTGTGTCATTTCGATTCGCTTTTTTCCTTACGTAATTTCATTGCATTTATCTATTTATTGGATTTGCGTGCGTTTGTGTGTGTGTGTGTGTGTGTGTGTGTGTGTGTGTGTGTGTGTGTGTGATGGTGTGTGTTTGTGTGTGTGTGTGTGTGTGTGTGTGTGTGTGTGTGTGTGTGTGTGTGTGTGTGTGTGTGTGTGTTCACGTATGCATACATAAGACAAATACGTCCACCCTTTCAAAATAATTTTAGGAA
>BTPG01000003.1:70365431-70380431 GCA_036245525.1 Semisulcospira habei | reverse complement strand
ACAGCTGCTGCGACAACCAGGGTCCCGTTCCGACACACACCTGGCTGAGGCTAATCCGTCTAGTGTCCGCCGCATTCCCACGTGCTACACTCCAGGCCTCCTCCATCATCCCTCCCTACAGCAGTCACCACGCCCTGTCACAACCTACACGCCTGTCCAACGTCAACCTGAAAAAGGCCTGTCAACAAACAAACACTCAGTTTGTTGACCACACCTCCACTTTCCTGACAAAGAACGGCGCCCCCAAGCAAGTCATGTACAGGCGTGACAACACCATGACCCACCCCAGTGACAAGGGCATTAAACTGATTGCCTTCAAGATCCGCTATGGCGACCCTCCCCACCAACAGAGAGACGCCGGGGGGCACAGTCCGACGGGGCGTGTTATAAGCCGTAACGTGACACGTGGCGAGAAAGGGCCGCAAGGCAAATTGTTGTCGGACCTTGGCGGATCGCAGCCTTTGATGTTCGACGCCCAGAACCGCCAACAGTTTCATTCAACGTCGACCAGCCAGCTTAACCAATCAGCGCCCGACAATGGGTTGGGGAGCAAACAACGCCGAGCACGTCAAGGGCCCCAGCTCCAGTCATCAGACTTCCCGCCACTAGTGCCAGCAGGAACAGGGCCTATCGTTCCGCCAATGGCCGCCCCACCCACCAACGCCTGGTTCCAGAGTCAGGGAGCGGAGACCAACACGGCCCTGGATCCTCAACACCTGCTGAAGTTGCTGGCTCAGTTTATAAGACCGTTTGTCTGAAGGACATCCCGCTACCTCTTTTACTTACAGGGCCAAACGGTATAGACTTTAGGATGTTGTCTTTGTTCTAACCACACGAGGAGCGATGGATGGACCTTTATCGATGGAGGTTTTGTCCGATCAGCTCTGCGCCGCGCACAACTGGTCGGTTACTACTTTCCGGCTTTCAGGGTCGATTAGTCGTTCCTACTTGGCGCTGGAAGTAAAAAAGGTACGCATATACACTCCGTGTGTGTGTGTGTGTGTGTGTGTGTGTGTGTGTGTGTGTGTGTGTGTGTAGGTGTCATCAAACACGCTCGATCTGACATTATAGTAACGACTTATTTAGTTGTCTGGTTTTGACAGTGACTCAGTAGTTTAAAGATTAATTCCTTATGTGACAGAGACACATGGTTGACAGCTACACCTGGTTGCACTAGTGCTTGGTCGTATATGTGAAACTGTTACACATAATAGTACAGTGAGTTTGCACTGCAAATTGTAAGTTATGCAAATATTTTAAATTGCATGACTACTGTACTTGTTCTGTTTCGGACAGCCCGTACACCTGACTCAGTTTACGATCATCGAAGTGAAATCAAACGACTGGTGTATCTGTTTTCACATTCACTCCGCACTCTTGGACTCGTATATTATATGTTTGCAGTGGCGAAGAAAGTGTTTTAATAGCATATGGACTTCATTTCACGTGAACTCTGATATTAACTCTTGTCTGTTTCTTAGATTTCGTACTTGTAGTCACTATACTTTCACTTCCATTTTTATTTCGGGGGTGCTACATCACACGGTTTTGAAGTTACCCGTTCAGTTTACTTACCGACATTTAACTTCTTAGTTGTGTGGGTTTTTTTTCCTATTGATATTTACTTGTATGTGTATTCGTTTTCTAGTTTTTGCTTTGGTACTTTGTGTTGATATTTTGTTACCTGGTTCTTTAAACATTGTAAAGCCATGCGCGGACCATCGAAAAAAGGACAAAGATTCCGTATCGGTCAGCTCAATGTCTACCACCTAGCAAACAAAGTTCAAGATGTCTGTGTTTATGTTAATTCCCCCAACTATTTTCACCTAATGGGTTTAACCGAAACTCGGTTGGCCTCCCACATCAGTAATGAAGCCATCACCATCCCAAATTATTCTATTTTTAGGAGAGATCCGTCAGTCCAGGGTGAGACAGGTGTAGCGGTATACATCCATCAATCAATTCTACACATAACCCGCAGGAGACAAGACCTAGAAACAGATGATGTAGAATGTATTTGGGTAGAAATCAAACACTCTAAATCCCCTCCTTTACTTGTCGGGTTTCTGTATCAAAACCCTGCAGCCACCTTTGAGTGGTACGACAGCTTTTTACACATGATCGATAAAACAGACATTCAGACCAAAGATGTTCTGCTTCTTGGAGATTTTAATATTGACTTTCTGAAACCTCATCCATCATGGGAGTGTACTACTACCTTAGTCGGTCTCCAACAAATGGTGACATCCCCCACGAGAATTACGCCAACATCAGCCACAATTATAGACCATATCTATACCAACAAACCTCTCGCAGTTAGCAACACTCGTTGATAGTCTGAGTGTCAGCGACCACTATCCAGTTAGCTGCATATGGCTGTCAAAACTTCCAAAAATGAAAAAGCAAGGTAACACGTGCATCACTTAGAGATCATTTAAAAACTTTAATGAAATTGCTTTTTTGACTGATTTAGATGGAGCACAGTTCACGGACGTTTATAACGATAGTGACCCGAACAAAGCATTGGACACCTGGTACCGCGTCTTTCTCGGTGTGCTGAATAAACACGCGCCCCTGAAGCAAAAGAGATTTAAGTACGCCGCCTTACCACCCTGGCTAACTGCGGATCTGATAGAGGCTATGGAACACAGGGACGAGCTAAAAAAAAAACAACAAAAAAAAACCGAAGCGTTTTGCTGAATACAAAACACAGCGTAATCGCGTAAAATCAATGGTTTTAGAAGCAAAAAATTTTTGCTTCAGTAAGGTATTTAAGCAAAGTAAAGACTCCTCCACTGTATGGCGTGCCATAAATTTAGTAACCAAAGGTACTAATAAAAGTAGTGCGTCTTTACCACCCCACCTCACTGCAAACAGTTTTAACGACCATTTTGTCTCTGTGGCGGAATCACTAATGCCACTGGGAAATAACTCACATGAGTATATTTGTCCAGACAAATTACTAGACTACTGTAATCAGAAAAATAAAAACAACGAACCTTTCATCATACCGCCTATATCGGTTCATGAAGTGGGCAGATTAATTACCTCGATGGAAAATAAAAAGTCATCCGGGCCTGATGAGATCAGCTCAAAAATACTCAAGACATCTCTTCCATATATCGTTGAGAGTCTCACGTACATCTATGTAACGCACGCAGACTTGCCCCCAGTCGTACGCACAGACTCTCACGCAACAGACGCATACACCGCCACTGACTCAGACGGGCTTATTCATGCGGTAAAACACAACACACGGGCTCCCTTTCTAAAGTAACCTTTATGCACTATAAATGAAAAGAAAGACTTACATGATTATCAAACTATATACAATGCTCTACTATCGCGCTGGGTGGCTCGGTGGTAAAAGCGTTTGCCTCCAGACCAAAAGGTCCCGGGTTCGACTCCAGCTTGGGTCAAAATTTGCTCAGACCCTTTTTCGTTGTCCCCGTCTTTGAAATCACCCTCGTGGTGGACAAAAGACGTTAAGCCCTAAACATTTCTACTATCGCACACACACGTATCACAATATCTTTGCCAGGTTAGGTCTTAGTCTCACATTGCCTCCAACCTGTTTGATGTTGTTGCCTGGTTACGTTGGTCCTTCTCACGTCTAGGCGTGAAAGTCCTTCGTCGTACGCGTCTTGCCGTCCTGTCTCTTTGGCACGGACGTCCTCGTTCTCGTACGGTACTCAGTTCTCACTTGGACTTGGGAGTCTTGGTTCCCAGTCAGACTCACTGTCAGAAAAGCTGGAGGGATGACCTCACGTAGGTCCCACCTGCGACTCGACGTCTCGGCGTCCGTCTTTCCACTCTTTACACAAGAACTCTGAAATCTAGGCTTCAGAGTCTTGGAATGCGGGCTAGGTAACTCGAACACAACTGTTCCATACGACAAGACAGCCCGCACTACCGATTTAGACCTCTGACAGTCACAGCTTCCGCCTAGAACTCACTAAACAGAACTCACTAAAAATCCCGTACTAACCATGTCTTACAGATTTCACGTGCGTCAAGTGCCATACGTACTTTCGGCAAACAAACCGGTAACAAAAACCGTACCGTACTAATCCTACTCGTTAACAAAAACCGTACCGTACTAATCCTACTGTGTGAGCACTATGCACAAGCATAGAGCTTCATCACAATTCCCCCTTCCTCGGGAAAAAAAGAAACGACCGAGTTTCTTTTTAAGACTACTCGACGTAATATTATCCGAAAACAGGAAAGGACTAACTTTGACTATATAGAACAGAAGAAAAACATTACAGCCTTACGCCTTAACGCACACCTTCAGATCGCACAGCGAACTTGAAAACCGAAGTAACGCACTAAAACCACCAGAAATGAAAACGATCCAACGGCTGCCCACACACAAAACACACAATCGCGAGACTTCGATCTCCGATCTACCTACATATTATTGGGTGCTGAGCCGCATTTCTGTCCGCAACAGAAGTATGCCGTCTCAGACCAACCCGACTATTGGGCCACAGCCGCTGACCGATTCCCTGTTTCTGGACGGAAATACCACGTTCCCTCTGCCCACGAGCACGCTTGCTCTGAACTCTGGTTACGACTGATGCGACTGCACCGCTAGGAACGTGAGCTCGCTTAATCCCTCCAACTTTAGCGATGACTGGCAGCACACCCTTCATGTTACCCAGAACTAAATCGACTACCGGTTCGTCGATGACACACGAAACCAGACTACCTGTAAACAACTCTGTGTCAATCTCTATCTTAACTAACGGAAAAACTTCTATCTTTCCTGATTGTAATCTTTTATTTTACATATACCACAGACTCTGATTTTTACTTGCATTGCCAACTGCATAATAGCATTTAAATTTGGTTTTTACACTTTTACTAATGCAAATGTGAAGGCAAAACAGGAAACATAACGGTGTCAGTACAAATGTTGACGCCACCAGGGATTGACATTTCTAGTCAGTATCATCGCTTAATGGCTACAAGAGTAACACAGATCCAATAACAGTGATGTGAGAACGTGATTTGGTTTGTTTGTTGACGGGTGGGCAAACATCGTTTATGGCGATATCTAAGGCACAAGCATTCAACTATAAAGTTGTTCATTTATGTGTGCAGGTCTGTGATATTAGACCTTACGGTCGCTGGCCGTAAGGTTGAAAATCACAGATTTGCACACATTGTGACTCTCGACTTCCTTATTTTAACACCTTACAATGATATAATTAAGTATTGTAATATAACTCAAGGTACTACCATCTGACCTCAGATTCACTATTCGAATGTATACTTTAAAGGATGGCATTTGATCGTATAATGGGGACTCCAAAATCCCCATAGCATATATCTTCTTTATGAATACCTGCTGTCAACTGGGATACACGACAATGAAGAGAATCTCTCCCGAGTTTCTCTTGATTTTAACCAGGAAGTTTAAACCGGCCTATGTCAGCTGACTCCGATTGTGTGTCTGCAGTCTTCGTTACTTCAACACCAAAGAACACTAGCTATCCAGGGAACATGGATTCAAAGTGGTGGCAGCAAAAGGCAAAGATCTTCATGAGCCCCCGCAACTGCGGAGGCTCATGAGGATCTATACCTCTTGCATTTGGGAGGTATTCAAATTTTCTCGGCACATAACAGGTTGACGTATGCTGTGTATCTACTGTCAGTTGTATTAAAGGAAAGGTCGCGTTGGTACAGTTTCTTCTCTGCGTGACTATACGGCCATGTCTGCATAGCCCGTAAAAAAAAAAGAAAAAAAAAAAGCATGTACTATTTCAATATGTTCTCCGATTCACACATTTAAGTGGTCACAACGCAGTATTTGCGTCCATGTATGCGTCTGGTCCTAAATAGTAGAGGGGAAGAAACATAAACACTTTGTGAGGTTTTATAAGGTTATAATGTACGTCTGTACAAGCATAAGGGACCACATGTCTGTTCGATTGGTTGCCAGTTTGTTACTGTTTCTTTGCAGCACTGAAGGTACGTCCATGGGTTATAAAACTTACTAGATGGTATTAAGGAAAATAATTGACGGCATTGCCTTTTTTATTGCATTACCATGCTTTTGACTCAATGATCCGTCCGGGTCTACTTGTGTTCATACACGTGTGCTCTAGTAGAAGTCACTACAATTACATAAATGCCCACAGAGAAAACAGATACTTAATTCATTCGTTCATGTTTAATGTCCCAAGAAAACAGGAACCTAAAAATTTGACTATATGAGAATTCAGTGCAGCAAAGGTGGAACTTCAATTAAAAGAACAAACGTTTACTTCTCTTGAAAACACACACACACACACACACACACACACACACACACACACACACACACACACACATATTCACACAAAAAGAAACACATGCCCATGTTCGCACGCAAGCACGCACGCACTCACGCACACACACACACACACACACACACACACACACACACACACACACACACACACACACACACACACACACACACACACACACTACTGGTGTGGGGACCTATGGTGGGGGACATGGACAGAGATTTCATTTTCATCCTATGAACAGTCTATGGTCTGAGAATAGTTCGGTCGAATTTTTTTTTAAATTTAAATTGATTTTACTTGTATAAAAAGATTTTTTGGACCATAGCACCACTTCACTGCCCAACAATCAGGTGATCCAGATCAAAAATGGGACTGCCATATTTGTAAAATGCAGAGAAGAACCCAACGGAGAAAGAAACATGCTTAGAAAAGACAGTTCCAACACAATTTTTTTTTAACATTTCGGGTAACTACCCTTCTTCAAAATAGACAAACAAACAAGTACAGAAATCAGTCGCAGAAGGAATGTGGCAACTACACAATCAGCAATCAGTTGGCTTTGTACTATTTTTTACAAGGACAAAACTCGCTCTGAATAGATTTTATGAGAATTCCATCCTCTTAATTATGGTGCTTTTCATGTTTGTATTGAGCTAGGTGGATATGATGTCACCGCTCAGTGTTTATTTACATATTGACCGATATATCTTAGTTTATCCCCTCTCCTATCCCCCTCCCCGCAGCACTCCCCCCATCCCCACCCCTACCAGAGGTATTATTGCTAGGGTCTGTCTGTATGACTGTCTGTCTGCCTCCCCCCCCCCTCCAACCCTCACCTCTCTCTCTCTCTCTCTCTCTCTCTCTCTCTCTCTCTCTCTCTCTCTCTCTCTCTCTCTCTCTCTCTCTCTCTCTCCCTCCTCCCTCATTATCTTTTGCTTCTTTTTTCATGGCACATTTTTTTTTGTAAACGACCCATTTTATATAGCTACCTTTTTCTTATAACTTATAAGGCATGGAAGAGTACGACCAATCACAAAGCAGACGTCAAGACTTTGCTGATCCCCCTACAGGACCTTCTCCGCCTATAGTGGTGACATCCGCTCGCAGTACTACAACGGGCCCTTACGAAGACGTCGCGGGATACCAGAACCAGAACCAGATAGGTATAGTTTTATCGATACAATAAGCTGATACAGAAAAGAACAGAAAATCAGTATAATTATGCGAACGCTTTAAGATTTCAAGGGCAGAGACTGTATTCCCACGGATACTTTTTATCTTCCTCGTTTGTTATAATAAACGGCATGCGGCAAAAGAGGACAGTACAATTGACTTTGACTATAGTTAGTAGAAGTTTACTCATTTTAGAGTATTGTTGAAACGCATGTATGACACGTTTATTTGACAAGAGTTATATAGAATTAACAGAAGAAAATTCAATATATACAGTCAACTTTTTTTTTTTTAAAGGCCGAAGTCGGATTAACCAACACCGATTAAGCTAAGACTTTTATTTTTATTTAACAAATTCGGATATAACAACGAATAGAATAAACGTTCTTCGGAAATCTCGGTTCATTTAACGACCGAAAGACAACACCGTCCAAGAAACATGTATATAAACTGTTCTCAGTAAGAGGCATAGATCCTCATGAGCCCCCGCAGTCGCGGGGGCTCATGAGGATGTAAGTCCCTTGCAGATAAATCGTGTTCACCTTTTTCCTCGGCAGTTACGAGGTTAAAGCGACCTGCTTCACGTCAAGGTTTGACTGCTAACATTTGCCTATGCATTGGGCTGTCCATTTCTATTATCTTCCCTGAACATGATTTTCAACCATTCCTTTTAACAATGCGTGTGAGCATAGAAACACGTACGTAATAGATTCTTCGCCGCCGCTTTTGCGCAACGGGGCTTCATAGTGAAATCGTTTGTAAAACATTCATAAATGAGGTATTGAGAACTTCCAACCCTTTATTAATTAACGCAGCTCCCATTCACCTTTTCACTGAGTTCAAAGAGTGAACGAGATCCATCTTCAAATGCCATAGATCAGCACGAGCCCCCGCGACTGCGTGGGCTCATGTGGATCTATGCCTTTTGCTGAGACCAATTTGTATCCATGGTTCTTGGGCGTTCATGGTTTTTGTTCGTCAAATGAACACAGATTTCAGAAACAACAATGTGCGTACAATAGCAGGGAATGGGTTAAGAATCATCTGCTTGTTAATGAGTCGTCCGCAGTCAGGACTGAGTTCTGGAAACACCTACTGCGCATTCCGTCTGTGTAAAATAGTCGTTAGTTCTTTATTTGGGTCTAACGCCGTGCTTAGAAAAGCAAATTGATGACATGCATGGTTGCTTGTTAAAAACAATAATATATTCTTAGATTATTTTATGGTATTTTTCATACACATAATGTTACTTTCTTGTCTTTTACACCAGGCGCTGCAGTCTCGACAGCGGCCATTGCAGGCGGAGTGGCATCATCCGCCGGCGTCGTCATCGTCGTTTTCATTATCGTCATCATCATACAAAAGAGACAAAGTGAGTTTGACCACCGCGGCGCAACATTTACTGCACATAATTAAGCAACCAACAATATATAACGTACACTCTTTCTTCACGTCTCACGTGATTTAAATTGTGTCTCCAATGACGCTTGACTGGAAGCAGTAAATGCCGTATCCCCAAAATAACAGGAAATCCAGGGTATAAATAACCCTACGCCATTTTCGGGGGTCTTCGGTCGGCATTATTCACTGCCAGCCCCGCCAACCCCCCCCCCCCCCAACCCCAGCCCTTTCCGCCCCCTCCCCCACCCCGCCCCATTTCGTCTGTCAGGCTATGTGTGTCTGTCCGTCATTCTGTCCCGGTAAGGGAAGGTCTTCAGGAACACGACCCTCCAAAGATGTTTTACTGATAGGGTCTGTCTGTATGACTGTCTGTCTGCCCCCCACCCCCACCCCCACTCTCACTCTCTCTCCCTCTCTCTCTCCCTCTCTCTCTCTCTCTCTCTCTCTCTCTCTCTCTCTCTCTCTCTCTCTCTCTCTCTCTCTCTCTCTCTCTCCTCTTCCTCCTCCCTCATTATCTTTTGCTTCTTTTTCATGGCACATTTTTTGTAAACGACAAATTTTATATAGCTACCTTTTTCGTATATCAGGCATGGAAGAGTACGACCAATCACAAAGCAGACGTGAAGACTTTGCTGATCCCCCTACAGGACCTTCTCCGCCTATAGTGGTTACATCCGCTGGCAGTTCTACAACGGGCCCTTACGAAGACGTCGCGGGATACCAGAACCAGAACCAAATAGGTATAGTTTTATCGATACAATAAGCTGATACAGAAAAAGAACAGAAAATCAGTATATGCGAACGCTTTAAGATTTCAAGGGCAGTGACTGTATTCCCGCGGATACTTTTTATCTTCCTCCTTTGTTATAATAAACGGCATGCGGCGAAAGAGGACAGTGCAAATGACTTTGACTATAATTGGTAGAAGAATACTCATTTTAGAGTATTGTTGAAACGCATGTATGACACGTTTATTTGACAAGAGTTATATAGAATTAACAGAAGAAAATTTAATATATACAGTCAACTTTGTTTTTGTTTTTTTAAAGGTGGAAGTCGGATTAACCAACACCGATTAACCTTAGACTTTTATTTTTACGGAACAGATTCGGATATAACAACAAATACAACAGACGTTCTTCGGAAATCAGAAGTAGGTCAAAACCGCTCGTGTTTCGACTCAAACAGTCGACTATAAGCCCGGACAAACATGCCATATGGCATGTTTGTCCGGGCTTTTAATCCACTGTATGCTTCGAAACGCGTGAAACTGTGACCTACGTTTGATTTCCGAAAATCGTCTGTTAGGTCCCCTGGACATTTGGTACAGACGACGCTTACTGTATTGTAATTGCCTCCCATGTACTTGTCGTTTCAGACATGAACACCTATGATCACCCGCAACAACGAGAACCTGAGAGCAGCACGTACACGGCTCTTGGTCCCACGCCTAATGCCGGGCCGTCTCTGGGCGATTATGAGGACGTCGATGGAGTATATCACACAACAGGTCTGGCCTGCCGATCTCTACTTTACCAATCCACTGCCGAGAACAAGTGAAACATGATCCAGCCGCAAGAGACATAGATCATCATGTGCCCCCGCGAATGCGGGGGCACATGTTGATCTATGCCTCTTGCTGAGACCAAAATGTTGGCCCATAATCCTTTGACGGTACGGATTGGTGGTCGTGGAATAAACAAACATTTCAGTAACTATTTGCGTCATTAAAGTGGTTAACGTGCGTTTAAGTATTAATGCTAGCATCACGCTACTAATCACGTTCGTCTCCATCCTGACAATGGGGCGTGGCCAGAAAGGATGGTACACCCGTCTTACATCGCTTCTGACAGCCAACACAACATTTTCAGAAACTTTAGTTGCCAAGTAAAGCATTCCGACCATTCCCATGCGGACGTTCCTGGCACTCTTCTGTTACTGAAGTAAGACAATTACAATTTTGCATGGACTTTTCTCAGTTGAGTTTGCATTTCTAAATGTATTCGCTGGGCTCGATCTTAACAAACATAATCCTCAACAACAACCACAAAAAAACAACAACACAACAACATAAAAACTAAATCGTTTTATCGCTTTGTTGTTAAATGCAACCCTTTGTAGATCTGGGGTGCCTCAAGTCAGTATCAGCTCCCTCTTCAGCTCTCAGGCTGATTTCCTGAGATGTACATGACGTCGAGACACACGCGCATGTAGGAATACAACTAATAAATATTGTACTTAACTTATTCAGCCCGACGCACGTATTTCCCAAATTTTGGAGGCGTCATCTAACGACTATGCACTTGTTGCAGGCGATGGAACGACCGTTATACTTTAAGGGTTGTACCAGATTAGCGTGGCGCCGACAGCAAGCTAATCTGGCACTACCCTTGAATTATCATCGTCGATCCATCTCTTGCTGCAGTGCGTCGGGGATGAAAAGGTTAAAGAGGTTGCTAATAGAGGCCAATTACATATATATCTCTCTCTCTCTCTCTCTCTCTCTCTCTCTCTCTCTCTCTCTCTCTCTCTCTCTCTCTCTCTCTCTCTCTCTCTCTCTCTCTCTCTCTCTCTCCCATCTAATTTGGGACGGTAGTAGCGATGCTAATTTAAAAAGTCTGAACTAGCTCCACAGAAGAGCCATTAAACTCATTGTTGACAGACCCTCAGAAGTCATTAGTACTGACAATAAGTTCAAGCTCTTAGACATTTTTCCACTTGAAAAACAGTTGATGTATAATATATTGGTGCTCGTGCGCAAAATCACCCTCTCTGAAACACCAGCCTATCTCAATAGTTTGTTCCACTTTGCTCATACGAGGTCCATTCGAACACCAGGGAGCAATCTTGTAGTACCGATGCCTCGACTGGACATTTATAGGTCGTCATTGTCCTATTCTGGTGCAAAGTTATGCAACTCCATTCCAGCAGATGTTAGAGCCGCGCCATCGCTTAAAACTTACAAGACCAAGCTGCTGAAACATCTAGGCAAAACTTAATTTTTCCTTGTATTTTTATTTTTTTTATTTTTATTCATACATGTAGCACTCCATGCCTTGTTCGGCATTTCACGGATAGTCTGCATTCTCTTGTAACGGTTGGTTGGTTAATTCGGGTTTAACGTCCACAGCACCGAGGTGATCATGGACGGCCCTGACGGGCGGGTTATAGGGGACAGTGAAATCTATTGCCTGAACACTGATCAACTCAGGAGCACTCCAACTGTGCCACTTTGATTTACCAGGACCTTTCAACGGACATGCTATTGAACAAATCCATTTTTCCCCCTGGATTGTGAGTCCAGCTACCGGGGTCGGTACGGGATTCGAACCCACGACCCGGCGATTCCCTTCGCTCTCCTGCTCCGACGTTTAACCACCTGAGCTATTTCGGACTCTCCTCTCTTGTAACATTTATGAGCGCGTGTAATATACCGCTGGGATTCCAGCAAGCCGCATTATGTAATATCCATGACCCCATGGACTCGGCTGGCCAGACGGGATGCCGTCGATAGGTCATATTACATAGTCAAATTTGGCCAGTTAAGTCAGTAGGAGGACCGGTGTTTTTAAAAATAATTTTTCCCTTGTTTAAAAATTTGTAGTAGGGCTGAATGACGTCCTGTGGTGAAAGCCGGAAGTCTTCAGAAGCCACAGGACCGAGCCGCCTCTCTCTATCCAGGGACACAACCATGGGCACATGGAACGTCAAGACCATGTACCAGAGCGGCAAGGCCGCCCAGATAGCAGCGGAAATGCAAAAGTACAACCTTTCCCTGCTAGGTATCAGTGAAGCCAGATGGACGCAGTCTGGCCAGAAAAGGCTGTTAAGTGGGGAGATGATTCTGTATTCAGGTCATGAAGAGGAGAATGCCCCCCCCCCCCCCCCATACAGAAGGATTAGCATTCATGCTGTCACCAGTGGCACAGAGAGCGCTGATGGGCTGGGAACCTCTTGGGCCAAGAATTATCACAGCAGCCTTTAGAACCAAGAAAAAGCTCAAGCTGAACGTCATCCAGTGCTATGCGCCTACTAATGACAGTGACGAGGAAGAGAAACAAGAGTTCTACGACCGACTCCAGAGTTCCGTGGACAAATGTGCGGAGCAAGATATCACCATCGTCATGGGCGATTTTAATGCCAAAATTGGGGAGGACAACACCGGATACGAAGAGGTGATGGGGAGACAGGGACTAGGGGAGATGAGTGAGAACGGGGAGAGGTTTGTAGACTTTTGTGCTCTAAACAGACTTGTCATTGGAGGCAGCATCTTCCCACACAGAAGAATACACAAAGCAACTTGGGTCTCACCTGACCATACTACAGAGAACCAAATAGACCATATCTGCATTAGCAAGAAATTTAGAAGATCCCTTCAAGATGTTCGAGTGAGGAGGGGAGCAGATGTCGCCTCAGACCACCATCTGCTTAACTTAAGAGAAAAGCTCAAGTTAAAGAAAAGCCACACAGAGACAACAAGAAGACAGCGATATAATGTAGGCCTCCTGAGAGAGACTGGAGTGAGAGAAGAGTTCAAACTGGTGCTGTTCAATCGCTTTCAAGCGCTACAGGAGCTATTAAATGAAGAGGAGGCGGTCACCACAGAGCAGCAGTGGAAGGCAGTTAGAGAGGCGCTGAACTCAACCTGCAAAGACACTGTAGGGTTCAGGAAACACCATCACAAGGACTGGCTGTCGGCACAGACCTTGAAGAAGATAGAAGTGGGGAAGCAGAAGAAAGCAGTTGTCAACAACAGTCGCACGAGAGCAGCCAAAGCAAGGGCACAGGATGAATTCTCGGAAGCCAACCGCGATGTCAAGCGGAGTATCAGGACAGACAAAAATGCCTACACAGACAGCCTGGCAGCAGAGGCAGAAAAGGCAGCAGGCAGTGGCAACATGAAACGACATTACCAGAAGATTGTCGGAGAGTATGGCCATACAGAAAGACCAGTAAAAGACAAAGAAGGCAAGCCTATTGCAGACAGAGCAGACCAACTTGACAGATGGGCCGAGTATTTTGAAAAGTTACTGAACAGACCCAGCCCACCCGACCCCCCAGACATCCAGCCAGCAGAGACCGACCTACCCATCAGCTGTGACAGACCCAGCTGGAAAGAGATCAGAAGAGCAGTGGCATTTTTGAAGAACGGCAAAGCAGCAGGGTCAGATGGCATCCCAGCGGAGTCTCTGAAAGCAGACCTAGAGACAACAGTGGAGATGCTGTACCCACTGTTTGGAAAGATCTGAGAAGAGGAGGTGATGCCGGCTGACTGGAAGGAGGGGTACCTAATCAAGCTTCCCAAGAAAGGCGACCTCAGCAAGTGTTCCAACTTCAGAGGAATCACCTTCCTGTCAGTACAGGAAAGGCCTTCAACAGGATCATCCTGGAGAGAATGAAGAGCTCCGTTGACCCCCAGCTGAGAGACCAGCAAGCAGGATTCTGGAAAAAAACGATCATGTACAGACCAGATCGCCACTCTCCGCATCATCGTGGAACAGTCTCTGGAGTGGAGCTCCCCGCTGTATGTCAACTTTGTGGATTATGAGAACGCATTTCACAGCGTGGACCGAGAGACTCTTTGGAAACTCCTACGACACTACGGTGTACCCACAAAGCTCGTCCGCCTGATCAAGAGCAGCTACAATGGCATGACATGTCGCGTGATCCACGAAGGGCAGTTCACCAGGGAGCTCCAGGTCAGAACCCATGTCAGGCAGGGGTGTGTGCTGTCTCCGTTCCTCTTCCTACTGGCCATAGACTGGGTCATGAAGATGACCACAGAACACAGACGAAGTAGAATACAATGGACACTGTGGACACAGCTTGACGACCTCGATTTTGCAGACGACTTGGCATTACTGTCCCACACTCATCAACAAATGCAGGACAAGACTACGAGGCTTGCTGACATCTCGTCCCAAGTGGGCCTCACCATTCACAAACAGAAAACAAAGACAATGAGGCTGAACGCAACCAGGGAAGAACCAGTCTTGCTTGCTGGCACCCCGTTGGAGGAGGTGGAGTCCTTCACCTATCTCGGGAGCATCATAGACAAAAAAGGCGGCACTGATGCAGATGTCAGAGCACGAATCGGTAAAGCCAGAGGAGCCTTTCTCCAGTT
>BTPG01000003.1:70286376-70364931 GCA_036245525.1 Semisulcospira habei | reverse complement strand
TAATAATATCCAAATTCAAGGGGCATAGATCATCATGAGCCCCCGCAGCTATTGCAAGTATTTATTGTCATTGTACTTTGAGAGGAGACCTTAAATGTGTGTCTTTTCAATTTGAAACGTGATTTGTTCTTGGTTTAATTGTATTGCATTTATTTATTTATTGCATTTGCGCGCGTCCGTGCGTGTGTGTGTTGACATGTCTCTCTCTCTCTCTCTCTCTCTCTCTCTCTCTCTCTCTCTCTCTCTCTCTCTCTCTCTCTCTCTCTCTCTCTCTCTCTCTCTCTCTCTCTCTCTCTCTTTCGCTCTCTCTCTCCTCTCTCTCTCTCTCTCTCTCTCTCTCTCTCCCTCTCTCTCTCTCCTCTCTCTCTCTCTCTCTCTCTCTCTCTCTCTCTCTCTCTGTGTGTGTGTGTGTGTGTGTGTGTGTGTGTGTGTGTGTGTGTGTGTGTGTGTGTGTGTGTGAGTGTATGTGTGTTTTGTGTGTAGGATCAAGCAAAATATTACCGCCCTTTCCATATAACATTAGTAATAAATGTTGACACGGGCCAAATAAATCTTTTGTTCTTAAGATGGCCTTCCTCTACAATCATCAGTGCACCACAGCATATCACTGTATATGGATCTCGCACTGCAATACTGACGTGCTCTACGGATGATGTAAATCCTGCTGCATTCGACATACAGCTACAAGGTAATTGAAGCAGATGTTTATTTACGCCGTCCATGGATTATGATAGAAAGCGGACTGTCACTTGCAAAGCATCAAACACTCTTGTCAACAACATATCGGCAACGTCGACCTGTACGATTGATCTCAGTTGTAAGATACATTTACCGTTCTTTACACTCTTTCTCTAATTCTTTCGTGATTGCTTCAGTGTTTGTCCACACAAACACGACAACATAACACATTTTACATCCTGAGGATTGAATTATTTTTAGATCTATGTCACGGTTCTAACGACAGATCGACAAAGATAGTTCTAGAGTGGTGTCAGAATAGCTTGGCGTCCATAGGCGCCAATCTATTCTGACACCACTCTTAACCTATCTTGGTCGATCTACATCCTGTCCTAGTATGTCATGACTATACTGGCTAAACTGCAGTTGCTGAGACTGTTACACGCTCTGCCTGGTTTACTACACCACGATGCCTGTATGGATTACTTGTACACAGTGTACTCGACTAAATTTGGTCCATTCAAGTGATTTATGTGTGAGAACTGTTTCCAACAACTTGCCCAAAGGTGCTGTCAGTTATTCTTTCCTAACGTTTCAATGCTTTTACTTTTATACATATCCATCAGCGGTGTGTGCCATTTCATGAATTTTCAGACCCACCATCTTCACAACCATCCATATCTGGCTACACTGAAGAGGATTCTCTTACTGAGGGGGACACTGTACATTTGGTCTGCACCATCCATGGCGGGAAACTCGCCGTTTTCTCTGTTATGTTTAGTTGTGACGGCCGGCCAGACGACCGCGGAATCATATCTTCAGACCAAACAAATAATGTATCTTCAACGCTGTCCTTCAAAGTTTATGTGTCAGTGTACAACGGAACGAGTTGCACGTGCTCTGGTAACTGGAGCCCAGATCCAAGCTTGTATCAACTGACGAGAAAGGTGACGCTTTATCTTGCAGGTGAACCTAAGCCCTTCCTGCTAACATACTTACATGTTGTTTCTGAATGTTGTATTCACTGAACTACCAACAGCCACAACTGTGCAATAATCGTTGACACAAAGAGGGGGCTCATGAGGATCTATGCCAGTTGCGGTTAGATCGCGCTTGCTTTTAACATGAGTAAAATTGTTATTATAGCGATACGATAAAATTTAAACTTATTTGGCAAAAGTCAGAAGTTTAATTTTGTTACAAGCGCGAATTTCAATGAAATACAAATTAGGGCAGATTAGATCTTATGCTGTCAAGAGCCTAATACTAGAAGAGCTGACAAGCGGAGTTTAAATGTGTTTTTCTACTAAACTGTATAAACAATTACTCCTGGTCCATAAAACTTTGGATAACGACACAAAATCAAACAGGCAAGCAAACAGTAGAAACGCAGAAGTGCGTGAATGCAGGTAGACAGGCAGACGACGAACAGATGTAGTGAGGTGTAAACCTTGTCATTTTTGCTTTGCAGCGTCTGAACGACCGAGGATTACATCTTTGTCCCTGAATGGTGTAGAAGGTGATCTGACCGTAGTCAACAAAACACTTGTAGTTGCACGATGTTTTGCTACCTCTCATCAACAGCCGTCCATGAGTTTGATCAGAGCTGACACAGGATTCGAGTTGGAGCGGGATAATGGCTGTGGCCCGACAGTCCTTGGTGCTGCAGACTTCACACTAACCAGTTTGGCTCGCTGTCAGGACGCCGCCATCTACACTTGCCGAGCTAACAACACAGCTGGACGTGACGAGAGGAATAGAACGCTGCTTGTCAACTGTGAATAACCAGTATTTAGTATCCTTCTTCGTAGCCATAATACACGATTGTTGCAGAAGAAATCGCGTTAGAAGCAAAGGGCCTCGGGGCTCCGAAGGCCGCAGTGGGCCCACGCACATTCTGGCCCCGAAGATGTTTTGCTACTAAGGCTACAGCTTCATTAATTACATGACTGGACCTCATAAATCGGTACGATAACACTGTGATTATGATTCACACAACATTGTATTTATACTGAATTTGCCACATGTAGAGTTCAATCTATTCAGTGCAGAGAAATGTCAAGGCCCCCCTACTGCAAGAGGCATAGATCCTCATAAACCTATTGCTGAAATCACTTTGAATACATGTTCCTTTGACAGGTAGGGCTTTTGGGTGTTGAATTAACGAAGATTGCAGTAACGCAGTCAGCGACAGCTGGCACTGAACGAGGTAAAAAAGTTTATAATGCAGCATTAATGAAACAAAATAGCATACTGCAGTTGTGCTTAGAAATATTTTAGAAAAATAATGTCTTTGAGATTTTGTTGAGGTTAACTTTGCATCTGTGTCATTTTTCTCTCCAGGCGCGCGCCAACTGTCGATGATGAACATTTAAACTCGCCGTCACACCCATTCGTCATCAGCGCTTCGACTGAACTTGTTCTTCCGTTGGTGGCGTATCCTTCTCCGCAAGACAATGTAGCTGTGTTCCTGAGAGAATCGGTTCCTCTGGAAGCACTTCCGCCCAATGGCATCGAATCAAATGCAATGCGATTGGAGTGTCAACGTGACAAGGACGTCATCTACAAATGCCTGTGCACTATCAGCATTGCCGACTAAAGAGATACCAAAACTGGTTATTACATGGTGACTTTGAGCAATCCGTTTGGTTCAGTCAATAGTTTTGTGTATGTAGTCCACGGGTCTCAAAAGACCGATGACGCAGGTAAGACATAATTACAATTTATCCACTTCCCTGCCATTGCACGTACACTGTGCGTACATTTCTGTTTCTGAAATCTCGGTTCATTCAAAGACCGAAAACCACAGCTGTCCAAGAAACATGGATACAAAACTGGTCTCAGCAAGAGACATAGATCCTTATGAGCCCCCGCTCTCGCGGGAATCCTTGAGGATCTACGTCCCTTGCAGTTAGATCGTGTGCATCTTTTTCTCGGCAGTTACGGGGTTAAAGCGACCTGCTTCACGTTAAGCTTGGAATGCTCATATTTGCCGATGCAATGGGTTGTCCATTTATATCATCTTCCCTGAACATGATTTTCAACCTTTCCTTTTAACAATGCGTGTGAGTATAGGCACATGTAAGCAATAGATTCTTCATCGCCTCTTTTGCGCAACGGGGCTTTATAGTGAAATCGTTTGTAAAACATATTATTGAGAACTTCCAACCCTTAATTAATTGACGCAGCTCCCTTTCGTCTTTTTACTCAGTTCAAAGAGTGACTGCGGTCCAGCTTCAAATGCCATAGATCCTCACGTTTCCCCGCGACTAAGGGGGCACATGAGGATCTATGCCTTTTGCCCTTTGTGTCCATAGTTCTTGGGCGTTCGTGGATTTTGGTCGTCAAATGAACTCAAATTTCAGAAACAATAATGTACGTACAGTAGGAGGGAAGCGGTTAAGAATCAGCTGCTTTTTACTCATTCGTCCGCTGTCAGGACTGATTTCTGGACAACAGCTTCTGCGAATTCCGTCTGTGTAGAATAATAGTTAGTTAGTTAGTTAGTTACTTTGGTTTAACGCCGTGTATTGAAAAGCAGATTGATGACATGCATGGTCGCTTGAAAAAAACAATCATATATTCATAGATTTTATTATGGTATTTTTCGTACAGAAAATGTTACTTTCTTGTCTTTTACGCCAGGCGCTGCAGTTCTGACAGCTGCCATTGCAGGTGGACTGGCAGCATCTGCTGGCGTCGTCATTGTCGTTTTAATTATCGTCATCATCATACACAATAGACGAAGTGAGTTTAGCCACCACGGCATAACAAGTTCTGCACATAATTACGGAAAGAACAATATATAACGTACACTCTTTCTTCACGTCTCACGTGATTTAAATTGCGTGTCTCCAATAACGCGTGACTAGAAGCAGTAAATGTCGTAGCCCCAATAGACAGGAAATCCAGGGTATAATTAACCTTACGCCATTTTCGGGGATCTTCTGTCGGCATTTTCTCCTGCCAGTCAAGTCCTTAGAAGATTATCATCCCGCCCTCAGCCCCTCCCTTTCCGCCCATTCCCCCCCTCCCCCCCCCCCCGGTACCCATCCAGCCCCATTTCGTGGCTCTGTTTGTCTCTCTGTCATTCTCGCCCAATAAGCGAAGGTCCTCGGGACAACGACGACTGCAGTGGGCCCCGAAGATGTTTTACTGCTAGGGTCTGTCTGACTGTCTGTCTCACCTCTCTCTCTCTCTCTCTCTCTCTCTCTCTCTCTCTCTCTCTCTCTCTCTCTCTCTCTCTCTCTCTCTCTCTCTCTCTCTCTCTCTCTCTCTCTCTCTCTCTCTCTCTCTCTCTCTCTCTCTCTCTCTCTCTCTCTCTCTCTCTCTCTCTCTCTCTCTCTCTCTCTCTCTCTCTCTCTCTCCTCTCTCTCTCTCTCTCTCTCTCTCTCTCTCTCTCTCTCTCTCTCTCTCTCTCTCTCTCTCTCTCTCTCTCTCTTAGTGCGTGCATTTACACGGCTGTAAACGTGTGTGTATGTATGTTTGATTCTTGGTACTTTTTGCTTGTTTTTGCTGTGCTATGATATTTTTAAAATCTTTTTTCTACGTAATTTGTGCTAAGGAGTGTTATTTCTTTTTTTTTGTATTTGTATATTGTTACTTTAGTATCATTTTCTGTTCTGTACTGCGTGTGTCGGTACTTATTTAGTTATGATCTTTGTTTGCGTTAAATATTTTTTTGCCTGTCTTCAGTATATTTCATGTTGTAGTATGTTAGCAACGGCAAGTTTGAAAAATGACGTATTTGTATCTGTCAAAATTTCTACCGTTATGTAATAAAGTTTCTTCATCATCATCATCATCTCTCTCTCTCTCTCTCTCTCTCTCTCTCTCTCTCTCTCTCTGTCTCTGTCTCTGTCTCTCTCTCACTCTCTATCTCTCTCTTTCTTTCTCTCTCTCTCTCTCTCTCTCTCTCTCTCTCTCTCTCTCTCTCTCTCTCTCTCTCTCTCTCTCTCTCTCTCTCTCTCTTAGCGCGTGCATTTACACGGCTGTAAACGTGTGTGCATGTATGTTTGATTCTTGGTACTTTGTGCTTGTTTTTGCTGTGCTATGATATTTAAAAAAAAAATTCTACGTAATTTGTGCTGAGGAGTGTTATTTCTTTTTTTGTATTTGTATATTGTTACTTTAGTATCATTTTCTGTTCTGTACTGCGTGTGAAGGTACTTATTTAGTTATGATCTTTGTTTGCGTTAAATATTTTTTTGCCTGTCTTCAGTATATTTCATGTTGTAGTATGTTAGCAACGGCAAGTTTGAAAAATGACGTATTTGTATCTGTCAAAACTTCTACCGTTATGTAATAAAGTTTCATCATCATCATCTCTCTCTCTCTCTCTCTCTCTCTCTCTCTCTCTCTCTCTCTCTCTCTCTCTCTCTCTCTCTCGGTCTCTCTCTCTCTCTCTCTCTCTCTCTCTCTCTCTCTCTCTCTCTCTCTCTCTCTCTCTTTCTCTCTCTCTCTCTTAGTGCGTGCATTTACACGGCTGTAAACGTGTGTGTATGTATGTTTGATTCTTGGTACTTCTGTGGAATTCTATTCCTCTGCATCTACAACAAGTTAATTCCCTAGCTACTTTTAAAGCAAAACTGTACAAGCACTTATCCAAGGCAACGTAAATTTAATTATTTCGTGTTGTCTAAACATAATATATTTTTATTTCTTTTTTTGCAACTATTATTTTTATTATACTATTTGCGTTCACGTGCCGTTTGTGGGGGTGTTTCCCGTATAGACCTGGACAGGGGATGCAGTGCCGGTGCACAGTTTATTCAAACGATGTGCTTAGTATGTCATTCGAGTGAAAGTATATTTGTGGCGTGCCCCCCGGGTGGCAGTGTCTGGGGATGGCTCCCGCAAACGGATATTATGACACGTGCAAACATCTTCGTATGGGTACCTGTGTGTTTTTTTAAATCATTGTTGCAGTTTGTAGTGTTGTCGTAATTCGCATTAATTTCGATGTTGTTTGTGAGTGTAATGTAGCTTTGCCTGTTATTATATGTCAGTAGATGTAGCAAGTCAGATTGGAAGAAAGGCCTGTGCGCCTAATATCTCAATCCTTGATAAATAAAGTTTCAGTCAGTCAGTCAGTCAGTCTCTCTCTCTCTCTCTGTGCCATACAACCATTACATATCGATCATTCAAAAACTTTAACCATAATAAATTCCTATTTAATTTAAATAATTCTCCGTTCAAAGATGTACTTCTCTTTAATGACACGGACACTGCCCTTTCTATTTGGTACAGTCTTTTTCTAACTGTATTAAACAAACACGCAACCCTTCGTAAGAGAAGAGTTAAATCGAACACTTTTCCTCCATGGTTAACCCCAGAAATAATGTAAGTGATGGCGCTCAGAGATGATCTGCGTAGAGATGATCTGCGTAGTCAAAAAATATTTACTGAATTCAAGCAATAACGTAACCGTGTTAAGTACATGATCAGAGAGGCAAGGAAAAGGTTAGTCCTTGACACAGTGAAAGACTGTAAGGATACTTCCACTATCTGGCGCCTATTGAACACTCTAACTAGAGGCTCCCCTGTCACTTCAACAACCATTCCCAGCAGTCTTACTGCAGAAACTTGTAATAATCATTGTCTTTCAGTCGCTGAAACTCTAAATGCCGCAATTAATAGCAGTAAGTAGGAATGTTCTAATTTGTTTTCTGAATTCTGTAAACAAAGAACAAAAAACACAAACTGCTTCAGAATTCCCTTGCTAGCAGTTCATGGGGTGGGTTTGCTCATTAGTAAACTACCAAATAAAAAATCTTCGGGGCCTGATGACATCAGCCCGCAAATACTTCAGTTATCCCTGCCGTACATAGTAGAGTCTATTACGTACATTTACAACCTTTGTATCAAGGAACATACTTTCCCTAACAAACTAAAATACGCTAAAATCATTTCACTTCCCAAAACTAAAGATCGTTATGACCCTAACAACTATCGGCCGATTTCATTATTATCAGTTCTATCAAAGCCGCTTGAAAGACATGTCCACAAACACCTGCTTGCCTAATTAGAAAACCGCAAGCTCCTCTACCCCTTTCAATCCGGATTTCGCCCACAGCACTCGTGCCACACTGCACTCACGCGCCCCGTTGACGGATGGTTCCAGGGTATGAACAAATCCCAGATAACATGTGTCGTTTACTTAGACTTTAAAAAGGCCTTTTATCTAATCGATCACACCACTCTAATGACAACGATTCAGAAATACTTGAATTGTAAAAAAGTAGTTGCATTTTTTAGACCATACTTAACTGATCGTAAACAAAACGTTCTAGTGAATGGATCTTACTCTTCTCTAAAAGATATAAAGTATGGAGTTCCCCAAGGATCCGTGCTTGGTCCTTTATTATTTTGTCTATTCATCAATGACCTGCCTCTTCATTTAACTTGCAAGAACGTACATTGTGATCTTTTTGCTGATGACACTTCCATTCATATGACTAACACAGTAATATTTGCCACCTTGCAGCATAGTCTTGACGAGGTGTCTGAATTGTGTCACAGGAATTCTATGATTGATCATCCAATTAAAACCAAACCAATGATAATCGCCACACGTCATAAACACCAGTCAGCACCCCTGTGACTTAACTTTTTATTAAAGGGCAGTCAAAAAGAACACGTTAATGAACACCGCCTACTAGAGATTAAAATTGACAGTCAGTTTAAGTGGAAGGCTCAAACGGACACCTTATGCAAAACGGTAGCCAAAAATCTTTTCATGTTGTCCAAACTGAAATATTACACCGACTAGGACACGCGCAAAATATTCTCTAATGCTCACATACGTTCTCATATTGATTACGCGTCGACGGTATGGGATGGATGCAGTGAAGTCCACTTGAAGAAACTCAACTCGTTACACAGAAGGGCAGCAAAGTTCATCCTTTCTGGCCCACGACTCACAACAGAAGAAAAACTCGCCAAAATAGGATTTCTGCCGCTGCAAGATCACATCAAATACAATAAGGCTATTTATTCAAAGTGTGAAAACAGAAAATACCAGAATATATCACAACTGTATTCTCTAAGTCAGAATCTAGGCTTGGTAAAATTCTGCAACTTGTCTTTGCCATTGCACGTTTGTCCCGTTTTTTAATCAACTGTTTGCGCTTAATAATGGCATGTTTGTACGGGCTTTTAATCCACTGAATGCGTCGAAACGTGTGCAGCTAAGACCTGCGCTTGATTTCCGAAAATCGTCTGTTAAATCCCCTGAACATTTGGTACAGACGACGTTTGCTCTATTGTAATTGTCTCCCATGTACTTGTCGTTTCAGACATGAACACCTATGATCATCCGTAACAACTGGATCCTGAGAGCAGCACGTACACGGCTCTTGGTCCCACGGCTAATGTCGGGCGGTCTAGGGATGTTTATGAGGACGTCGATGGCGGATATCAAGCAACACGGTAGATTCGCCGATACCTACTTAACCCCTCCACTGCCGAGAACAAGTAAACCCGATCCGGCCGCAAGAGACATATATCCTCATGTGCCCCGAATTTGCAGGGACACATGAGGATCGATGCCTCTTGCTGAGACCTAATTTTGTCCAAGTTCCTTTGACGGTGGGGATGTTTGGTTGTTGAATAAACAAACATTTCAGTAATTATTTGCGTCATAGAAGGGGTTAACATGCTTTCAAGTATTAATGTTAACATCACGCTACTAACCACGTTCGTCTCCATCCAAAACTGATGGTACACCTGTCGTCTGGTTCACAAGGGATACGATGAAAAGAAAAAGACCCGAGAAAACCTAAAGAACACCGCTTATATAGCTACCTGCAGCCAATCTAACATTTTCAGAAACTTCAGTCGCCAAGTAAAGCATTCCCATCATTATGCATGCACAGGTTCCTGGCACACTTCAGTTGCCGAAGAAAGACACTCATAAAGTTGTCTCGAATAATCTATTGAGACCGCGTTTACGGATGTATCTTTCAACTTGATCTTCACAAATAATTTTCAAACAAATACATGACACATCACTTTGCTGTTTACTGCAAACTTTTAGCAAGTCTAGGGTGTCTGAAATCATCTTCATCTCACTCAGCTGTGGTTCCTGAAATAAACATAACGTGGAGACACATTCGCACATAAGAATACAAGTAATATTGCTAGAGAAGTTGCTTTAAAAGGAAATGACATCTCTCTCTCTCTCTCTCTCTCTCTCTCTCTCTCTCTCTCTCTCTCTCTCTCTCTCTCTCTCTCTCTCTCTCTTTCTCTCACACACACGCACACTTATTATTGTTTTCTAGTGTACAGAAAGGAAAAGAATGAAAACAGGTCTGCGCACTTATTGTTTTATCTTTGAAAATTTTTGTTTTTACTCGCTCTCTATCTCTCTCGCACGCTTTCTCCACCCTCCCCCTGTCTCTTTCTCGCTCGCTATCTCCTCCCCTGCACCCCCCCCCCCTACACACACCTCTCTCTCTCTCTCTCTCTCTCTCTCTCTCTCTCTCTCTCATCTCTCTCTCTCTCTCTCTCTCTCTCTCTCTCTCTCTCTCTCTCTCTCTCTCTCTCTCTCTCTCTCTCTCTCTCTCTCTCTCTCTCTCTCTCTCTCTCTCTCTCTCTCTCTCTCTCTCTCTCTCTCTCTCTCTCTCTCTCTCTCTCTCTCTCTCTCTCTTCCTTCAGTTCTCCTACACGCACCTATCCACGCACCAAACCCATCAACCCACTTCGTTTGTATATGAAGACTTGTTACTGTGTGTTTGCAGGACATAGCAGCAAAGTGGATGACTGTTTTACAAATGCGCCTCGGCTGGCCATACAGCAGAATCTGGCGTACAACGTCATGTGTATCAAAACACACTGTGATTTGATTTTTACCTGGGTTTGGTGTACGACTCCGTTACATAGCTCGGTGACACTCCATGGAGTCAGTGTCGGCGAACTTTGTAATAATTGTCACATTGTAACCAGGCTACTTGTCTGTCACGCGAGCGTCGCAAGTATGCTGTGCTAGTAAGGATGATATGTCGTCCGGAATGCATGCAGGCACTTAGGTTCTGAAAGGCGCTTGCATATATACTGAGCTTATATACTGACGAGCAAAATAAATGCGACATTTTTAGTATTATCGGAAACACTTCAGTGTTTTTGATGATTAAAAAAATGTTGCATTTCTTTTGCTCCTCGGTATAATAGAGTTGTTTTTCGGTATTGCTTTTCATTGCTGTCCATTTGTGTAACAAATTGCTTTTGACCTAAGTGTAGTATTTTTAAGTGTGTCGCAATCATGTTGTGCTGTTGTATGGGTCATGTTATCTGGAATGCAGCCACACAGGTTTTGCTGGGCTCTCGCATATAAATAACTGCTTGTCAGTGTTGGCGTAAGAATGTTTTTACTATGAGAGTGACACTATTAGTTGAATTTACGAATTTTCTATGGTTATCGCCTCAAGGGTCCGATCAGGGAGTTGATGTCAAAGGTAAAAGTCGAGGTAGTTCATAAATATATTTGGAAAGAACATAACGTATAGAATCTTCGATTTGTCTCCAGAACAGAAAAGTTGCGCAGTTTATTGTAAGTGTTGTTTTGTTCTTCCACTTTTATAAAGGGTTAACGCGAACGAGTAATAAACAGTTTTGTGGTCATCTTTCAAAAGAGTGTTTCTTGTTAGTAATTTTTTGTGTGTAGCAAATGTCCTGACCGAAAGAGAGGGGGTCACGGGGAACACGACCGCAGGAGGCATGCGCATAGATCCTCATGAGTCCCTGCAAATATATGAGAATATAATCTTGCCATCCTCTGTTGTATGTGTGTCCCTGACTCAGTCAAAAACCCTCCAACGATAAAAAACACACTTAGAAAAGACAATTACAACACAACTGTGTTGTAATTGTTGTCCTTTCTAAGCGTGTTTTTTTCTTCGTTAGGAATTTTTTTTTTACACGCTTGACGGTCATGGTTTGTGTCCTCGATCTCCGCACTCAGATAGAAGTAATAAAGTGGTCAAAGTGATCGACCTGCATCAGGCATGTAGGTCATTACGGTCAGCAAATAGATTGTTTCCTTCACTGCCGTGCCCATTCAATTCGTTTGGTTGCTGCATTGCAGGCTCCACTGTCTTCCATTTCATTTGCAATTACAGGCCAGCCTCAGTGCATTTAGTTGTGCTAAATTTACATGGATATTTAAGAGAAAAACACTTCGTAGACAAAAGGTCCTCGGGCCGACGACAGCATTAGCTTTCCCGCGCACGGCCGTGCTCGGGCCAGCCAAAGTTGACGTCGACCTGAGGTCCTATGCGCACAGGGTGAGACAACGATCTGTTTGCACTATATCAAATACTGCGGTATCCTGGAGCACTTAACACTGAGATTGACCATTATCTGCACTCATGCACAGAGCTAAATTTGACTTTTTTCACTCATTTTTTTTTTTTTTATTACAGATTGTATCAAAGCTTTTTTTTTTTACTGAATAGTTTATCATTTCTGGGATTACCCATAATCATCGAAATATGTTAACTGGTGTATGATATCCCACTTCCACAAACAATCTACATGAAACCCTGCACTCAGATCGGGGCCGCATGTATGCACGGCAAACCCCGCATGAACGTGAAACACGATAAACATTTGTCAACGCCACGTCTGTGGAACAACGTATGACGAAGGCACAGCTTTGGTTTAAAAAAAAAAAACACTTATATAGATTCCGGAATTGCACAACAGTGGGAGAAATGCCTTAAACCATGGGTAGTGACGATTTGTGAAACTCAACTTGTTTTTGACACACAGTCCTGGCTCATCGGCAGAGCCTCGGAGCCAGAACTTGTGTGTCAGAAGCAGGTCTCGACTCGTAAATTGTCACCAAGTACGGCTTACTCATGAATATTTATTGCACACTACATACTAGGGCAGTGAGTATCTTCATCCTTATTAATGAGACGGTAAGAGATAAAATAAAGGCAATAACAATAGAATCAGACAAAGTTGTACATAACATCAACAACAAAACAAAAACAACAGCTTTGCCACAACAATTAGGACAAATAAAATAACAACACCGAATATAACAATAGTAAAACTAAAGTAGCAGCAACAACCAAAACAAGGAGAACCACAACAGCAAAAATAACTCCAAGGGTAACAACGAGACGAAGAGCAAGAACAATAAAAATAGATACAGCACGAAAGAAGCAAACAGAATGGTTATTATAATCTCAGTATGCATAAAACTTTGGCCACGTCGAGAGAGTATCATGCATGACTGTGCGCGGTAAGGCCGAAGTGCACACCCAGTACGCAAAAGTCATCCGGACTGAAATCGGGGCAGTGGGACCTCGCACAGTCTCGCGCGGGCCCACTGCCACCGATTTCGGTCCGATGACCTTTTGCTTCCAAGGGGTATTCTTTGGCTGATGTTAACATATTACCGTATATCATGAATTCTAAAACATGACAAAAAGACGGGTTTCAATGCTGGTGTACAACGACCAAAAGCAGTCTCACAGGGACGCTGGCTATGCAGCGCTCATATGTTTTGGTTGAAGAGAGGGGTTTTGTCCTAATGGTGACAGGTAAGTGAAGAGTTTTGTTTCCCCCGACAGACTCTCATAGTCGCATGTGATTGTTGAAATTGTTGTCAAACGTTATTATTCTTAATAGTTAATCTTGAGTTTCGTGATTCAGCATGGCCAAAACAAATGCCCTGATAGAAGCCCCCACCCCTATTCCCACACCCCCTTCTCCAACCCACCCGTCTCAAATACCCCCCTCCTCGCATTAACTCCCCAATGTTCAAATTTAATCGTTGATTAATTTATCATCTGCCGCGGACTGATAATTTCAATGACACAGACGGTTGACATTGACAATGAAGGCAAAATTAACAACAGTTTTACAAATGCAGAGCGGAGATCAAAACTGGACACTAGAGATCGAAATGTATCAGTTCTGTCTCAACTGTCGCCTTATTGCTACACACAGACCTTTCGTACCTGCGTTTTGAGGTAGTGATTGTGTGAGTGTGTTGACATGTGTATAAACAACGTTTGTGTCCATATCAACGCTAATGCATTTAATTATAAATTTGTACACAGTGAGTGTGCAGGTCTGTGATTTTGGACCTTACGGCCAAAATCACAGACGAGCACACATTTTGAATACGGACTTTAAATCGTCGTTTTGACTATTTGACAACATCATCAAATACTGTAATGTCAACTCATCTGCTTTCAAAGAACACTGACAGAATGCTTACACACAAGGAGAGCAGTTTTGTGCACAAAGAGTGCTCCGCTAATCCAACAACATAATTATTTGTACGTTATCATCAGACTTATGACTACTTGATGTCAACGCAATTCATGTGAACTGTAAAGCGGCATCGAGTTGAAAAGGGTTCCTTCTTTTACCCTTTTGGTTTCAACCAGGAAGTTTAACTTCTGCTGTGTACCTGCATTCAGACTTACTATATTTTGTAAGGAAAGAACTCGTTGACACAACTGTTCCTCTGCATGGCAATACGGACGTATGTGTATGCAAGACCCGTCTAAACACACGTACTATTTCAATATGTTCAACGATTCATGCAGTTTCGTGACCAGTACGCGGTATTAGTGTTTGCACATACGCCTTGGCACACTAAACTACAGCTGAGAGATGTAAACACTTCGTGTGGTCTAATCAACTTATTGATACAATTTCGATCAAGCAAAATGAGCCACATGTCTGCTCTGTTTGCTAGCGGTTTGTTGATGTTTATTAACAGCACTGAAGGTCAGTAGATTTCTTACTGGTGATAAGAACATGTTTGTCGGCATTGAGTGTTTGATAAATTGCCTCTGCGTTACTTGTTTACCCGTTTGGATTCTACTTGTGTGTTTTTTTTAATGTTTGCTGTACAGCGTGAATCAGCGCAGTTCCATGCATAGGAATTTTTATATACTGACGAGCGAAAGAAATGCGACATTTTTGGAATGTTTCCGATGATTACGGAAATGACGCATTTGTTTTGATCATCATTGTACATGAGAATTTGTGCATTCACACTTCCAGAGAGTAAACGAACTTAATATTAGACTGGATAAAAAGTCAATGTAAAAATTTAACACTTTTGAAGAGTGTTCAGTTCTTGAAAAGTCCACGTGCACACACGCATGCACGCACACACGGGCGCACATACACGCACACACACATACCCACATTCACACACACAAACACACACACACACACACACACACACACACATGTGACGCTGCACCCACAGTGGAAAGGGCAGGAACGGCAATATCAAACCTCTTCTGACCCACGCTAGGACCTGAGAATCTTTCACCGGAATTTCTTTCATCTCCCACTGTCTCTGACTGTATAAAGTATGCTAGGAGCCTGCCACCAACACACGACCCAACAGTCAAGAAGATTAGTAAATGATTGTGGAAGACTAAAAACATTTTCTTTTTAATCGCGAAATTGTCACGATTCCGTGAAAATCAGGCTGTTGATGGTATATATTAATGCTTATATTAGGCGCATTAGATATGCTGTCACCCCTCAGTATTGGACTATGTTTTGGTCGATTATTTTTACATTCGCCCAAGTTACCGCCTCCTTTTAAAATCCCCTTCACTCCACCTTCTTTGATGTTAATTTTCAAAGAGATTGCACCATACCTTCACTCTGGAAATCTTCTTGCGCCTTTGCACACGTGCTATACACGTGTACACGCGCTGTTATGGTTTGTGCTTTTATTTCTATTGGCAAGCCTTTCAGATACCAGAATGTGGAACGGGTGGCTACGTTGATGTATTAGAGTTCAAGGAAACCAAGCTTACCTGTCAAGGCTTGTCTCCAGGGAAAGACGAGGGCCTTTTGTGGGTGATTGTTCAAGACAATATTGAAACTCTTATAGCAGCGTGTACGATTTGGTCATGTGATATGAAAGATGACAGTGGTAACTTCGACGCAAAACCGTCCAGTGGGTCTAACAACCCCAAGTTAACAATCAAACAAAGTCACAGACAGATGGACGGTGCAACACTCCGCTGCAGCAACAATACAGCAGCTTTGTCAGAGCCAGCCGAATGTGAACTCCGCGTGTTCTGTAAGTGGTGGTAGTCTTTGTTTACATGTTAAATCGATCATTAACCCCGTGCCTGCTGAGAAAAGTGACAACAACCTACCGGCAAGAGACTTTGATTCACATGAGCCCTCGCAGTAGCGTAGGCTCATTAGGATCTAAGCCTCTTGCTGGAGTCCCTGGGATGGTTTTGGCTCTCCGGCGCTGAATAAACAATAATTGCAAAAACGCAGTCTACGTCAGCTGGCAGTCAAGAGGTTAAAACAACAGCATGTATTATGTAATATGAGTTCGTCTTTGTGTCATTTCGATTTGAAACGCGTTTTTGTTGTATTTTTATTGTATTATTTTGCGTGCATGCTTGTTTGTGCTTGCTTCTGAATGTGTTTGTGTTTGTGAGAGTGTGTCACTGTGTGTGTGTGTGTGTGTGTGTGTGTGTGTGTGTGTGTGTGTGTGTGTGTGTGTGTGTGTGTGTGTGTGTGTGTGTGTGTGTGTGTTATTGTGGGCATAATTAAACTGCTATCCTACTTTTAAAAAATTGTTAAAAATGCATACTGAAAATGTTCACATAATTTTTTTTAAACCTAGACGGCCCTACCTCTGCAATCATCAGTGGACCACATCATATCATTGCACATGGATCTCGCACTGCAGTCCTTACATGTTCTACCGATGATGTGAGTCCTACTGCATACTACACATGGATTGATGTTAACTGCATTCAGCAACAGGGAAATGGAAGCAGCTGTTTATTTACGCCTTCCATGGATGTTGATAGGAAGACTGTCACCTGTAGAGCAACAAACACGCTTTTCCACAACATATCGGCAACGTCGACCTATACGCTTGATCTCAGCTGTAAGATACGTTTACGTTTTGTTTTGTCTAAATTAGACTATTGCAATGCTCTTTTGGCTGGCTGTTCCCAGTGTCTGATTGGCAAACTCCAGAAAATTCAAAACTCAGCTGCTAGGTTGATTCTTAGAGTCCCTAGATCAGATCATATCACACCCCATCTGTCTGCCCTACACTGGTTACCTGTAACGGCTAGGATTCAGTACAAAATTTCATGCATGACCCACAGTTGTATTACCTGTTCCTGCCCACACTACCTTGCCTCTCTTCTCCAGCTGTATACGCCCTTGAGACAGAATTTGCGCTCTGCTGCCGACTCTCGAGTTTTACGTATCCCTCTTGTCAAAACAAAGTCGTTTGGTGAGAGGTCATTCAGATACCAGAGCCCAGTTGTTTGGAATGATCTCCCACGCGAACTGAGATACGTGGATTCGAGAGAGGCATTCAAGCATGCCCTAAAGACCCATATGTTTTCTGTCAGCTACAAATGACTTTGTCACACACCTGCCATGTTAAAGTCATCTCTATCTATTTATAGAAGTAGTGTGTGTGTGGGTGTGTGTGTGAATGCCAGTATGAGTCCATGAGCGTAGCACTTTTGAATGGTGACTTTATAGCTTGTTTACAGAGTGCGTTGTATTTTGTTTTTGTACTTTTTGTTAATTCCATTTTTGTAATTAGTTATTTTTTGTACATTAGTTTTTGTTAAGCGCCTAGAGCTCTAATCTGAGGTTAGGCGCTATACAAGTACTCATTATTATTATTATTATTATTATATGCTGTAGGAAAGCAACACAACCACAAACAACAAAGTATAACGTACACTCTTTCTCTACGTCTCACGTGACTGGAAAATATGTGACTTTATCAGTATGCGTCCACACACACACAACACATCAAACATATTAAACTTTAAAGTGTTACTGCCGAGACTGTAACATACGCCGCATTATTACCAACAGCAATATACACACATATGATGAGGAAAACAGAAAATAGAGGTTGAAAACCCTTTAAATTAGATACAAGGAACGACGTTTCGGATCAAAGATCCTTCTTCAGGTGACATGGAAACAAAAGTTTGTTTCCATGTCACCTCAAGAAAGATCTTTGATCCGAAACGTCGTTCCTTGTATGATCTAATTTAAAGGGTTTTCAACCTCTATTTTCTGTTTTCCTTTCACGTGAAACCCTAGCGGCAACAGTTTTACTACACACATATGATGGTTTGAACATTAACTCATTCGAGGCTCGCCGCATCTGGATACGCTACATAAAGTCGCGTATCCGGATGCAGCGATCCGCGAATGTGTGTTAAAAGTCACTAATTATATAAAATTACTCGAGGTCTCCTGACATGTCCAATCTACTTCGCACATAGCAAGGTCGAGTATAATAATACTTGGATATAGCAACCGTGGAGTTTCCAAGGTCTCGACAACACACTTTGTATGTGAATTAATGCATTTTTAACAAACATCCGATATAACAACAGATAACAATGGATTCCCTGGCAATTTGTTGTATCCGAAGTTTATTGTGTTGTGCATTATTCTTTCATGTCATGCTTTCCATGTTTTTCCTTGTATACATTCCTCAACAACGCGTGCGCTTTTCGTGTCTTTCAGACCCGCCATCTTCACAACCATCCATAACTGGCTACACAGAAGAGGATTTTCTTATTGAAGGGGACACAGTGCGTTTGGTCTGCACCATCGATGGCGGGAAACCCGTCGTTTCCTTTGTCATGTTTAGCTGTGACGGCCGGAAAAACGACCACGGAATCATATCAAACCAATCAAAAACTGTATCTTCAACGCTTTCCTTCATCGCTTCTGTGTCAGTGGACAACGGAACGAGCTGCGCGTGCTCTGGTAACTGGAACCCAGACCCAAGCTTGTATCAACTGACGAGCAAGGTGACGCTTTATATTGCAGGTAAAATTAGTATTGGGCTAAGATGGAATGTGATGCTGCCTTTATTTTTGGCAACGTCAAAATTTAGATATTTGTGAAAATCAATATTTTAAAATGAAGGCAGAAACAGATAGAGCTATGCAATCAAGAACATAACTGTCGAAGCTTATAAGTGAAAATGAATGTTTTTAATTTGTTTTTAAGTCCCTTTTTTTCGCGGTGGGGCGAATTTAATAGGAAGTCCATGATGTCAAACGCGGGCAGGCTAAATCTCTAACAACTGAAGTAACAAGACAAAAATTACGTCATGTCTAGTTAAGCTAACCTAAGCTGAACGTACATTTGGCGTGAAGCGCGCGTGCGTGCGTGCGTGCGTGCGTATGTATGTATGTATGTATGTATGTATGTATGTATGTATGTATGTATGTATGTATGTATGTATGTATGTATGTGCGTATGTATGAGTGTGCAAACAAGAAAATCTCCGACATTTCTGTACACACAAGCTTGGAACTTGCCGAAATGCTTTCTTATGTGAGTGGCAAAGAGAGTATTCGAGCATATTGTAATTGAATGTCTCATTAAAGACATAAACAACCGTTTATAGGAAGTCGTTTGACCCATATTAGAGTCCGTAATTTTTGTCATATTTACTTGCATTTTTGCATATAGTTATTTTGGAAAAGGACATTGGATGAGTTCGTTAGGCAGTTTTGTATCCTCTCAACGTCTTTAGTAAAAAAAATAATTCTTTTCAGAAAAAAAATAAAACAGTGAAAAAACCTCGACTTCTATAGATAGTCAGACAGTGGCGGTGACGTAAAAGAGGCAACTCCGTCACAACGCAGACACTGACATAATACTCTAAATATGACGTCATTCTCTCTCGCGCGCTTGGCTTTCTCTCTCTCTCTCTCTCTCTCTCTCTCTCTCTCTCTCTCTCTCTCTCTCTCTCTCTCTCTCTCTCTCTCTCTCTCTCTCTCTCTCTCTCTCTCTCTCACACACAAACATCCGCGCATCTCCAGGAGGAATAGATCCTCAAACACCCTCCAGGCGCATGAGGACCGTTGCCTCTTGGAGATGTTTGGAGCGCGGCGCGCAAGCACGCACTAACAATCACACACACATCGACGCGCTTTCAGAAGAACATGCAGGTGACCCGTGTACTTTGTATATCATGTAGCTAGGTAAAGTCAACTTGCTTTCACACGAATTATAGCAAGGCTAAAATTGTACCGTGAAGTTCTAGTTGTGTCACCATTTCCTAAAGCCTATGAAGCAAAAGTGAAATTCATATCGAGTAACATATAAAATTACGTAAAAACTAAAACTTACATTATGACAAATGACGTTTGACAAATCAATGACGCGCATGTTTTTCGCCCGTTATAAAACTCACTGACACATTGGCAGATCTGCGAAACTTTTTCAATAGGAGATAATAAAACATCAGAAGCAGGTCAAAGACAAAAGGTAGAGAACATTGCCAGCGAGGACAGCTGTCATATAGAAGGGACGTTGTGGGTTATGGTTTATCCCCTCTTGTTTTTATTTCCCCCGCTAAAGTGTATTACTAATCACTTCTTGGTCAAAGAAATCGGGCCAGATACAGACAAAAAAACAAAAACAAAAACAAACAAAAAAAAAAAAAACACTTGCAGGCAGATAATTATGTAGACGCAGGCAGATATTAGACGTTTCTGCAAACAGTCACGTAGATAGACAACAAATATAACGAGGTATACACACCGTGTCGTTTTTGTGTTGTAGCGACTGAACGACCGAGGATTACATCCTTAGCGCTGAATGGTGTAGAAGGTGATCTGACGGTGGACACCCTGACACGTGTAGTTGCAAGATGTTATGACGCCACCCATCCTCAGCCGTCCATCAGTATGGTTAGAGCTGACACGGGTTTCCCGCTGGAGCGAGATAAGGGCACGGACCCGACAGGTCTTGCTGCTGGAAACTTCACACTGACCAGCTCCGTTCGCTGTCAGGACGCCGCCATCTACACTTGCCGAGCTAACAACACGGCTGGACTTGACGAAAGGAATACAACGCTGCTTGTCAACTGTAAATAATCACTCTTTGACTTTAGTCTGCGTGGTCGTGGCTTATAATTATACGACTAAAATGAAAAGGATATAAAAATTATTCTGTAGATCAGTATAAGGGATTTAACCAATTTAAACCCCAAGGGTACATTTCCCGCATATTAGAGGTGTCACTTAACCACTATGTCCCAGTTCCAGGATATGGATGGATCATTGATTGATTGTACATTGCTTAACGTCCCGACAGCAACAAGGCTTTCTCAGGACGTGCCTGCACTGCTTGTGAAAAAAAACAACCAACTAAACAGAACATTGAATGTATGTCGCCAGCCGGTCAAACACATTAAATAAACCTAACACATGGGGCCTAAATAAAGCTAAGACCATTTAGCAACACACATCCAATATCAAGAGCTACAGGCAGTGCAGACAGTAGGGAGAGTTTAAAAAAGGCAAATACAGGTGAATGGACCTCGGGTAGATAGAAACACATGCCCCAGAATAGAGAGAAAACCCCACCCTGTGGGGCTGACCAGGGTGACCCTGGGAACTAAAAAATACCTAACCCCACCCAAGTCCCCCAGGGCAGACCCGGGTGGGGGATGGATGGATCATGATATATTAAGGGTAGCGGCAGATTAGCTTGGCGCAAGTAGGCGCCACGCTAATCTGGAACTACACTTCAATTATCATGGTCCATCCATCTGCTGCTGTAGGGCGTTTGGGCTAAACGAGTTAAGCATACAATTCATTAAATTTTTTTTACCCTTTGGCTGTCGGTAGCGCTTTTGGTCGCTATGATTCCTGCAGGAATCGCCGCGGTCAAAAGCACTGCCGACATCCAAAGGGTTAAAACGTTACTGTGAAAATAAATCAAACAACATTGAATATACACGTTTTTCTTCTGACTTCGCGGATGTGTGTTTAAAGCCTGACATTTATAGTTTCAATTATACTATGCTCAGTAGCCGAAATGAATGGGTTCCTTGTTTTTCAATTAAAGTCTAAAATGCAGCATTCATTAAACGCAGTGGCACTAAGCACTTGCTTATGGAACTTTGAAAAACAACATCAGAAAGAAAAAGTGTTCATGAGATTATGCTGAGGTAATCTTTTAAACTCATCGGACCTTGTTATCTGCTTTTTTTTTTTCTTAAGGCGCACCGGTTGTTGATGATGAACACTTACACTCGTCGTCACACCCTTTTGTTATAAATGCTTCGACGGAAATTGTAATTGTTTTGGTGGCGTATCCTTCGCCGCAAGACTATTTCGCTCTTTTCCTGGGAAAATCGGTCCCACTGGAAGCATTTCCGCACAATGGCACCGAATCAAATGCAATACGAGCGGCCTGTCAAGGTGACAAGGACGTCATCTACAAATCCCTGTGCACCATCAGCATCACCGACAAAGGATACACCAAAAGCGGATATTACAGTATGACTTTGAGGAATCCGTTTGGTTCAGTCAATATTTCTCTGTATGTAGTCTACGGGCCCCAAAATACGGATGACGCAGGTAAAACGCAATTTCAGCTACATTTCGAGTCACAACCGTTTTGGTAAAGTGATATATTACCCAATGTAAGCTTCATTTCATTCCCTTATAGACTCTCAGTCAAGAAACACTAAATGTCTTGCATGTATGTTTGCTGAACTATATAATATAATTCTCTGTATATTTTCCATTCACTTGTGCGTGCATGCAGTTTGCAAAATAGTAACTGCAAACGACAGTTAAATGTACATTTTATTCTTAAAAATTTAGCTACCACAGGCAGCTGAAGGTGTAAACTCTAAAACACATATATGGCAGTGTCAGTGAACGCGTCTAAAGCCACTACACACTGACTGACATTGGCGTGAAAAATGCAGATGAAAATGAGAGAAAAGCAGGCATAAAGAACACTGAAGAAGCTCATGAGAATTTATGTCTCTTGCAGTTGGGTAGCGTTCACCTTGGCCCCGTCGATGTGTAAATTTCTTTATGAGAATCTTAAAATTAAAATAAAATACCCACACACTTCTTTCACTTTCTTTCGATTTATCTCTACACCAGAGGAGGCGAAGGCACTTCCGATAGCGGCCATTGCAGGCGGAACGGCTGCAGCTGTTGTTGGCGTCATCGTCATCGTTTTGATTATCGTCATCATCAAAAGAAAGAGACAAAGTGAGTTTAACCCCCTTGAGCATGTAGCCACCGGTACTATTTATTTAACCCTCTCTAGCATGCAACCACTTGAATTGTTAACACTACCGGTCGCTGCATGCTCAAGAGGTTCAACCCGTTCAGGGACGAGATAAATTTAAACACCAGCCAACAGCAAGAGGTCTAGATCCTCATGAGCCCCCGCAACTGCGGGGGCTCATGAGGAAATATACCTCTTGCTGAGACCAATCTGGATCCATATTGTTTGGACATCAAGGGTTTTTGGATCTTTAAATAACGAAGAAACAGTGTCCGCGTCAGCTAGGGCTGAACGGGGAAAGACCGCAACACTCAACTTTCTACTTCGTTCACAATGGTGATGCATGCATGTTTATATTTTGCTGTCACGGTTACGGATGTTGAGGTGAGACGTTATACAAACGGGTTGCATCCCTCGATCTGAGCCAGAGAGAGAGAGAGAGAGAGAGAGAGAGAGAGAGAGAGAGAGAGAGAGAGAGAGGAGAGAGAGAGAGAGAGAGAGAGAGAGAGAGAGAGAGAGAGAGAGAGAGAGAGAGAGAGAGAGAGAGGAGAGAGAGAGAGAGAGAGAGAGAGAGAGAGAGAGAGAGAGAAGAGGAGAGAGAGAGAGAGAGAGGAGAGAGAGAGAGAGAGAGAGAGAGAGAGAGAGGAGAGAGAGAGAGAGAGAGAGAGAGAGAGGAGAGAGAGAGAGAGAGAGAGAGAGAGAGAGAGAGAGAGAGAGGAGAGAGAGAGAGAGAGAGAGAGAGAGAGAGAGAGAGAGGAGAGAGAGAGAGAGAGAGAGAGAGAGAGAGAGAGAGAGAGAGAGAGAGAGAGAGAGAGAGAGAGAGAGAGAGAGAGAGAGAGAGAGAGAGAGAGAGGAGAGAGAGAGAGAGAGAGAGAGAGAGAGAGAGAGAGAGAGAGAGAGAGAGAGGAGAGAGAGAGAGAGAGAGAGAGAGAGAGAGAGAGAGAGAGAGAGAGAGAGAGAGAGAGAGAGAGAGAGAGAGAGAGGAGAGAGAGAGAGAGAGAGAGAGAGAGAGAGAGAGAGAGAGAGAGAGAGGAGAGAGAGAGAGAGAGAGAGAGAGAGAGAGAGAGAGAGAGAGAGAGAGAGAGAGAGGAGAGAGAGAGAGAGGAGAGAGAGAGAGAGAGAGAGAGAGAGAGAGAGAGAGAGAGAGAGAGAGAGAGAGAGAGAGAGAGAGAGAGAGAGAGAGAGAGAGAGAGAGAGAGAGAAAGAGAGAGAGAGAGAGAGAGAGAGAGAGAGAGAGATGAAATGAAACTTTATTTTCCAATGATAAAAGAATAGGTGTGCAGACCTTTTTTCATTCTTGTCTTTGCTACAAACTACATGAAAACACACACGCACGCGCGCGCGCACACACACACACACACACACACACACACACACACACACACACACACACACACACACACACACACACACACACGCACGCACGCACGCACGCCGGCACGCACAAGCGCTTGCACACACAAACATACACACACACACACACACACACACACACACACGCGCGCGCGCGCGCGCACGCACACACACGGAAGTATAGATAGATCATGTGGGGCTTTAACCCCACCCCTTCCATAAACAAAAGATTACCCTATATCTAGCCAATAAGAGTAATCAGCTCCCATCATTACAGTCAGCTCTTTGTTTTTTCTAGCCATATTAGTTCTGTTTCAGAAAATCGTTGAAGCAACCTTTTTTGATCAGTTGCCAACCCGTGATTATTAAGCCAGATCTTTAACCCCACCTGTATCAACAATGTTATCGCCCTTAAACAAAGGTATTTCGGTTATTAATCACCATTGTTTCTATTAGCACACCACCTTTCAATACAAAATAAAACGCAGCTGTTACGTGGTTGACTCCGAGTCGTAGTATGATATCACACCAGATGCACGCACGTAAGGTTCTTTTTAAATAAACTTCATTCAGCTGCAACCCGTCACACGTAGTTTAAGGATGTAGACAATACTGGAGTAACAGTAATATTTTAATTCAGCTATGCGATTTCCACACAATGCATTCCCAAATGCACTAACACTGATACAATGTCTCCTCTTCAAAATGTCAACACTGGCGACACTGCGTTTCTCATACAACGTACACCACCGATACGCTGCGTCTCTCACAATGTACACCCTATACGGTCCACGTACCTACGATAAACTGTGTGTCCCTACAACTGACAATGCATGACAATGTACACACGTACTTCCTAGCACCAACTTTTATAGTAGAACGACTTTCCAGAAAAATCTAATGAAATCACACAACTCAACCAATCAAAACGGAACACGTAACTGAAACTCATAAAGATTAATAAAGATAGAACTTTCTAGAAAAACTACCATAGTCCACAAAAATTCGACTGCTAATTTCAGCCCCAAATCCCAGGGTGTAATGACATCACACAAGACTATGGCAGACCGCTCACGACCTTCCATAACACACTGAACGGCTGTTAATTTCACGCGCACAAAATCAACTATAATTAAAAACAGAGTTTGCACTTTGACGTCACACTTACGAGGTCACTAGACAGCGCGCGAATTCGCTTGAACGTTCTAATCTATTCTTAGCGAAACTACGCATTACAAAAATCGACCGCTATTATCCGTGCGACTTTTCTAGAAGCTTCCGGACTAAACTTAGCAAAGCCAAATCTGCTCTCTGCGAACGAAAGAGAATCTTACTGAAAAGGTACGTGATTCGTAACCAAGATAACTAAAATAATTATCGGGTCGTTTCCTATTATTAACACATGCATGCTCTCACAGAACAACACAACCACAATCGTAGCATTACCCCCCTTGTTAGAATGAAATTTCACAAAACTTTCTTCTCAAACCTCAAAATACGGTTGTGGCTGTGTAAACCTACACAGAACCCTAAACAATAAGAATTTTACATCAAAGTGAAAACAAATCAACTACTTTAAAATAATCGTCTCACAGTTCCTTTTTAACTGTCCTGAGCTAAGACATGTCCCTTTAAACTGTCCTGAGCGCAGACATGTCCCTTTAAACTGTCATGAACACTGAAATGTTTCTTTAAACTGTTCTGGACACAGAAATGTTCATTTAAACTGCTCTGCTCAGGTAATCCGTTCCAAAGTTCTGCGAACCCTTGATAGACTGTAATTTAACATCAAAGTTTATTTCTGGAACATCACAAAATCATGGGGTACAGTTCTCAGTTTACACAGTTCAAAGCTTACTGGTCCTGGAACAAACACTGTCGGCTTATGGAATGTATGATAGTCCATACACACCAAATTGGATCTCTCTGGTTCCTTCGCGATAAACACTGGCGATCTGGAATCTCCGACGAATCCCAAGTCCGGCATCTCCCCAACATTCTCCCTCAGTCCTTCTCTCGTGTTGTGAAGCAGACGACATGGCTCGTCGCGAACCGGCTCGTTCGATGTCATATTGACCTCGTGCTGAACGGTGTCTTTTGTCGCTGAGTCATGTGTAAACCGATGCTTGAACTCTTGAGTCAGGACGCACAGTTCTTCTCGTTGAGTCTGGGTCAGATTCTGACCGAACTGGATGTCTTCTACATCCTCATTGTGTTCATTAATGTCAAGCAGGTTCTCGTCGTCTATTATTTCGACATCAGCAAGACGCACCAATGCCGCCAGTTGTATTTTGTCTTGACGACCTCTCTCAATATACTTCTTCAGCAGATTAGCATGGTAAGTCTTCATCTTGTTGTTGACCTTGACTCTGTAGTCGTTGATGCCAACCACTGTATCGACAACGTAGGGTCCATTCCACTGCATCAGGAGTTTGTTGTTGTCAGTAGGAAGAAGACCCAACACCTGGTCACCTGGCTGGAATCGTCGAGGTTTTGCATTACGATCGTAGTAATGCTTCCTTTTGTTCTGCGCCTTCCCCAGTTCTTCTCAAGCCATCATGAGGGTATCTTTCAGCTTCTCTCTCAGATCGAAGACGTACGGATAGCTGATCTTCACCTCAGGCGCATCGATATCCTTGGTCCACAGCTCCTACAGTCCTACCGTACAGTAATTCAAAAAGAGAAAACCCTGTCGAATCCTGAGGACCTTCATGGTATGCGAAGAGCAAGGCATTGATATATCTATGCCACAACCTTGGCTGCTCAGCACACAGGTTTTTTCAGCATAGCCTTCAATGTTCCATTAAACTTTTCAACCAGCCCATTACACATGGGGTGATAAGGGGTGTAAGGTGTCGGATGCTCAATAGCCGGTTGACTTCCTCCATGCAGTCGGAGACGAACTGAGTTCCCAGGTCAACCAGTATCTTCTCAGAGAAGTACCCAACGGAGAAAGAAACACGCTTAGAAAAGATGGGTACAACACAATTTATTAATATTTCGGGTAAATACCCTTTGTCAAAATAGACAAACAAACAAACAGAGAGATTAGCCGCTACTTATCTTCATTGGCAGAAGGAAGTTGAATTGGATGAACCGCCCACCACTGAAGAGACCCTCAAGGCCATCCACCAGCTCAATAGTGGCAAAGCAGCAGGCATTGACGGAATCCCGCCGTTGTCACGTAACGGATGTGACATGTTGTTTTATTTTTTTCGCCAAGTCGTTTGTTTGTTAATAAAGGTAGGTCGCCGACTTCTGTAAATAGCCTTAGGTTAGGGAAGTTAATAAATGTAGTGTGAGCGTAAGCGTAAAGCCCGTGCAGCAAGCTTAACGGTGAGCGAGTACAGCGGTTGCACGCTTTCGCCGGGTAGCGTTAACCGAGGAGTGTTCAGAGTAAAGTTAAACTGCGAGGTAAGAGAGGGATATTACAGTCAGTCAGCGGAGTTAGCTAGCGCAGTGAGAGACTGGGTCAGGGTGCGGCCTCGTTTGGAGCCCTTGACAAGCTGTGTGAGGGTTGTGTTACCCTCCCTGCAAGACCACGGCCAGTGTTCCTGGGTGTGGGTGTCCGAGAGACTAGTGACCACGGCCGCTACTCAACAGAAGACCCCTCCGGTTCGTGTTCGTCTTGTTTGTCTCGTCCTGCCGGAGGACTCACCAATGACAGGTAATTATTCGTGCCATTTTTCTCAGTTAGCTGCTGTGCTCTCGGGTGTGTGAATGTGCACATAGGTTCGGAAGGGTATGTTCGTCTAGTTTTTTAGTGATGTTTTAATCAAGTCTTTAACCATGTTTTTTTTAGGTTGGGTTGTAATGTGGTGGGTGTCGGATTTAGTTGTTTATGTTCGGCTGTCGCCGAGTGAGTATATTTAAAGGGCCATGTTGTCAACATGAATTAAAGTGGGTATCCTTTCAAATATATTTGTATTAAGTCCTAGATGTAATGTAATAAGATTGTCACGTGGGATGGTTGCTGGTGATTATTTCATATCTTTGTATGTACATGTGGATATTTTGATAATGTTGGTTTTAGCAGTGGCAATGTTATTATACAAAAGTGGTTGTGCTAGCTTAATGTTAGTGTAATGGAATAGTGCAGACCTGGTAAATGTGGAATGTACATAGGAATCTTTTTTTTTTTATCCACGATTGTATATTTAATATGGCCAAGGCGGGTATTAGGGTGAGATGAGACACAACTCACGTGGTTTGTGAGTAGATGCGTGTTGGGCCAGAATTAACTGTGTTGGCACTTTGACTGACAATGCGCCCTTTTCCAGTGCACTTCGAAGATTTCGTCGTTCTTCGATCTCTTCATCTTCCATGACCAACGGTGACGCATCATCGGGAGCTGGAACGCCTTCGCTAGCCAGTCCTGTGGGACAAGTACTTTGACGTTGGGCTACAGCGGGCTGATTCTACGTTCTGCGCGTCGGTTACAGGCGTGCGTGGGCAAGCGCGGCTACGGTGCTCTGCGGTGTAGGGTAGTACTCTTACGTTACGAGCCACCCTGTCTAGTGTGGGACAGAGGACACTGTACAAAGTACCCGCCTTGTAGAGCCATTGCCGATTTTCACCTGTTAGTCATTCTCACCTGTTAGTCATTATCACCTGTTAGCCATTTTCACCTGTTAGTCATTTTCGCCTGTTAGTCATTTTCACTTGTTAGTCATTGCTATCTGTTAATCTTTTTCATGTGTTAATACGTTATATGAGTGCATGTGTGGGTATGTGTGAGGGTGTGGGGCGTTAGTGGGTTAGGGTGGGGGTTAGAGTAAGAGTAGGTAATAAAAGATTTGTTTGTCTATCACTAGCGTTGTGTGATTTATTTAGAGTGGGTGGGCTTCTCGAGCGATTAGCGCTTACATTGTCCACGGCGCCCTGACTCCGTCAGGCGTGTCGTGACATATTTGGTGGCAGCGGTGGGATATGAATTAGGGGGAGGTAACTGGTTAGGTCGTTAGGTAGATTAGGGTATTGTTGTGCGCCAGTGATCGTTTGTTTGTGTTGTGGTACGAGTAAGATTTAGCGGGCGGTTGGCGGGAGTGGGGGCGTATTGCGCCAGGGGCCACGGCCAGAGAGTGCAGTGCGCATAAACGGGGGGTGGCATGAGTGGTTGCCTCTCATTACTCAGGTACCGAGTGGTGAGGACCCTTCGGCTCTTGTCACTGTCTAGTCCTTATTCGTTGTTTGTATTCTGTGTATTTATTTGTTTTATTTTTTCTTTGGCAGGGGTCCTGCTGGGGAGCAGTTGTCGTCGCTGCCTCCGTGACACCCACATCAGGATGCCCCCTAAACGGGAGACCAGGGCCACCCGTGCCACGTCGGGGCACGACCCTGAGTCCGAGGGTGGTGGTGCAGGGGATTGAGGGTCCAGGAGAGAGAGGAGCCACTTTGGCCACTCCCTCTCGGAAGGAAACGGTGGTGAGTACCCTTACCCGTACTCTCACTGCAGCAGGACTGACACCCAGTAGGCATCAGGAAAGTAAAGAGGGATTGGGGGTGATGGTAAACCCATACGAGCAGTATAAGGTGATAGGAGAGGGCCTAGGACTTAGTGGGGGAGCTCTAACCCAGTTCATCCTGTCCGAAGCTAGGAGAGAGGAAGAAAAACGGGAACGTGACCTAGAGCGTAGGGCGTTAGAAAGGCAGCTCCAGATGGACCGTGAGGCGGTAGAGAGACGGCTCCAGATGGACCGTGAGGCAGAGAGACGGCTTCAGGCGGCTGAGCAGGCTAGGAGGGATGACTTAGCATTGACTGAACGTAAGCTAGCTGCCGCGGAGCAAGCACGGAAAGAAGAGCTCGTCGCGGCCGAAACGCGGCTCAAATTACAGTTAGGGGCATCGGAAAAGTCAGTTACGGAGACTAGTCAGCATTACTCGCTCAAGATGCGTCCGTTAGAGGATAGGGAAGATGTGGAATCTTACCTTCAGCTCTTTGAGAGAGTAGCCGAAACCCAGGGGTGGCCGAAAGAGGTATGGGGGATCAGGTTAGCACCTCTATTGCAGGGGGAGGCCCGTGATGCGTACCTTAGGCTGACCGTAGAGCAAGGGAAAGATTTTGAAGTGGTGAGGGAGACCTTACTGAGAAGATTCAGGCGTGACGCTGAATATTACAGACGCCAGTTTCGCGAAGCCAAAAAGGAGAGTCCCGAAACGTTTCCCCAGTTGTTCGTTAGGTTAAAGACCTCAGTCAAGCGTTGGTTCACTTTAGCCCATAAGAGCATAGAGGACGTTGAACAAGTGCTAGACATGTTTCTGTCTGAGCAACTTTATGCTATTATGAATGCAGACCTTGAAATGTTCGTTAGGGAAAAACGTCCCAGGAATGGTGAAGAGGCCGCGGAGCTAGCGCAGCTCCATCTCGACACCAAACGGGCAGTTTCGCGTCCATTGGGTGGGGGGCCGATTCGTCCGCCGTTCAAGGACAAGGGGTCGAATAAACCCCCTGAGGCCAAAGCAGAACATAGGGCAGAACCAGCTAGTTCAGGCAGGGGGACTGGTGAACGGCTGTGTTTCAAGTGTAGCAAACCAGGGCACGTAGCAAGGAACTGTCAAGAGTAAGGCGTCAGTTAACCAAGTCACCATTGCCCCTGAGACAGTAGCCGTAATGACAGAGCCTGTGACAGTAGGGATGCGGACGATCCGGCCCTACGACCCGTGGAGTAAGGGATTAGCCAAAGGAGAGGAAGTTCGTATCATGCGTGATCCCGGCGCAGATATGAGTGCGATCGCCGCCAAGTGGATAGAACCCAGGGATTTTACAGGTCGGTTCATCGACGTCAATCCCGTCGACCATACTAAGTCCGATAAGTATCCGACTGCATGGGTTGAAATCGATTCACCATTCGTGCGAGGGACGATCGAACTTATCGTAATGGAGCGCATGGGACCGGACGTAATCCTAGGAAACTGGGTGACTTTTTCAGATGGGAAACGTAGTCCCGTATCCATCGATGCCAGTGAGTGTGCTATGGCAGCAGCGGTCTAAACTCGAGCTCAGATTCAGATCGAAAAGGAGGGAGAGAGCGCGCTTAAAGTCGTTAAGCAGGCCAATCTCAATGTGACTCCTGCCCAACTAATAGAGTGGCGAAACCAGGACGAAACTCTAGCTCGCGCTAGAAAGTTGGCCGAAGAGGGCCGAGCAATTCCGTCAGGCAAAAGTCTGATAGAATTTTGCAGGAGGAAGGGAATTCTGTATCGGGTCTATAGCAAAGGAGGCAGCCAAATGTCCCACTTAGTCGTCCCGAAGCCTTTGAGGGAGACTGTAATGCGTTTAGCGCATGACCCACCGATGGGGGGGGGGGGGGGGGGCATTTGGGAGGCAAGAGAACCCGGGAACGCATTTGGGGTACTTTCTATTGGCCGGGACTGTGTGCTCAAGTTCGCAGGTACTGGGAGTCATGCGAACAATGTCAGAAAGTAGTACCAAGAGGGAGAGTACCGCGGGTTCCTATGCAACAGCTTCCGCTAGTAGAAGAACCATTTCAGAGAGTAGAGGTAGACATTGTGGGGCCTATTGCTCCAGCTTCCGACAGAGGAAACCGGTTCATTCTCGTGACCGTCTATTACGCCACTCGATACCCCGAGGCAGTACCTTTAAAGGGGATCGAAGCAGAAAGGGTCGCTGAGGCATTGTTAGAAATCTGGTCTAGGGTGGGAATTCCGAGGGAGGTGCTCATTGACCAAGGGTCCCAGTTCACCTCACAAGTGATGTCTGATGTCAACCGTTTGCTGTGCATACAAGGCAAGTGTACTACTCCTTACCATCCGCAGGCAAATGGCCTAGTCGAACGTTTAAACGGTACCTTGGTGTCCATGTTGAAGAAGTTGGCTAGCGAGCAACCTCGATGTTGGGACAGATACATTCCCTCATTGCTGTTTGCGTACAAGGAGGTTCCTCAGGAATCGACGGGGTTCGCGCCGTTCGAGTTATTGTACGGCAAGACTGTAAGGGGGCCCATGTCAGTTCTACGGGATCTGTGGACGAAAGAGCAGATGGGAGAAGAGGTGAGAGATGCAAGCCAGTACGTAGTAGATTTACGGAATCGCATTGAAGAGACGTGCAGGTTAGCGCAACAGAATTTGAAGCTAGCTTCGAAAAAGCAGAAACAGCACTTTGACCGCAGAGCCAAACCACGCAGTTTTAATGCAGGAGACAAGGTTTTGTTGTTACTTCCAGTTAAACACAAGCTGGAGATGGCTTGGCAGGGGCCATTCGAAGTTCTAGAGAGAGTCGGAGAGTGTGACTACAGGGTACGGGTGGGCAGTAAAAATAAACTGTACCATGCAAATCCGTTGAAAAAGTTCCAAGAACGAGTGTCAGTAGCTACGGTAGTGATAGATGAGGAGGACGAAGATGAGGAGGGAGAGGTATGAATGGTGGTAAAGGAAGTACCTACCATTCCTTTGATAGCGTCTGAAGGACCCTCTGACGTCCATCTTGATCCTAACTGTCCAGAGATCCATTCTGGTATAGAAGCTCTGACTGTCCAGTTTAAGGATATTTTGACAGATTATCCGTTGAGGACGACACTAGACTTGTGTGAAATCCATTTGACTGAAGTGCCGGTGAGAACGAAGCAATATCCTCTACCTCATTCTCAACTAGAGGTAGTCAAAGCCGAAGTAGATGCTATGCTCACCGATCGTATTGGTGAAGAAGAAAGATGGCACTGTTAGGTTTTGTGTGGATTTTAGGAAACTGAACCAAAAGGTCGTGTTCGATGCGGAGCCAATGCCTGACGTGGAGTACCTATTTTCCTTACTGTCCAAGGCTAAGTACTTGAGTAAGTTAGACCTAGCTAAAGGCTACTGGCAGGTACCCATGTTAGAGAGCGACAAACCGAAAACTGCCTTCACCACACCGGCAAGGCTATTTCAGTGGAAGGTAATGCCTTTCGGGTTAAAGACGGCAGGGGCAATCTTCTCCCGAATGATGAGGAGGTTACTAGAACCTTTGCGATTGACAGAAGTTAGCAATTTCATGGACGATGTCATGATTGCTTCCTCCACTAAAGAACGTCACTTACAATGTATGGCCCAGCTCTTTGGTAGGTTAAAAGAGGTCCAGTTGGCGGCCAGACCTACAAAGTGTTACTTGGGGTTCAAGCAGTTGGAATATCTGGGGCATACAGTGGGTAACGGTCAGATAAAACCAGAGGGAGACAAGATGCATCGGATAAAAGACGCGCCGCGACCACAAACAAAGAAACAAGTGAGATCGTTTCTTGGGTTGGCAAATTATTACCGCCGGTTCGTTCCTAACTTTGCGGCCATAGCAGCCCCACTAACCGACCTGACCAAGGGAGGGAAAACTGGACAGATCGGTTGGAACGATGCATGTGAGACAGCATTTCAGGCGCTGAAGGCGCGACTGTGTTCAGGTCCTGTGTGCTCATTGCCAGACTTTGATCGTCTCTTCGTGTTGCAGACAGATGCGTCCGAAGGGGGTGTAGGAGCCGTATTATGTCAGGACCATGGTAACGGTTTACAGCCTGTTGCATGCGCGAGCAAGAAACTATCCAAAGCAGAGCGTAACTACTCCACCATCGAAAAGGAGTGTCTTGCAATCGTGTGGGGAATTCAAAAATTCCGTCAGTATCTGTATGGTAGGACATTCGTCGTACAGACAGACCATAGACCATTGCAGTACTTGCAACAAGCTAAATCCACAAACAGTCGACTGATGAGGTGGGCTTTGCAGTTGCAGCCATTTTCCATTAGAGTGGAAAGCATAGCCGGTAAAGTAAATGTTCCTGCTGACTTTTTGAGTAGGACAGGGGGGTAGAAACCGCAAATGTGGAAGCAGTAATGGGACAGTCATATAGTAATCAAACCCGGGTGTTTGATCTGGGAGGGGGGTATGTCACGTAACGGATGTGACATGTTTTATTTTTTCGCCAAAGTCGTTTGTTTGTTAATAAAGGTAGGTCGCCGACTTCTGTAAATAGCCTTAGGTTAGGGAAGTTAATAAATGTAGTGTGAGCGTAAGCGTAAAGCCCGTGGAGCAAGCTTAACGGTGAGCGAGTACAGCGGTTGCACGCTTTCGCCGGGTAGCGTTAACCGAGGAGTGTTCAGAGTAAAGTTAAACTGCGAGGTAAGAGAGGGATATTACAGTCAGTCAGCGGAGTTAGCTAGCGCAGTGAGAGTCTGGGTCAGGGTGCGGCCTCGTTTGGAGCCCTTGACAAGCTGTGTGAGGGTTGTTACCCTCCCTGCAAGACCACGGCCAGTGTTCCTGGGTGTGGGTGTCCGAGAGACTAGTGACCACGGCCGCTACTCAACAGAAGACCCCTCCGGTTCGTGTTCGTCTTGTTTGTCTCGTCCTGCCGGAGGACTCACCAGTGACAGGTAATTATTCGTGCCATTTTTCTCAGTTAGCTGCTGTGCTCTCGGGTGTGTGAATGTGCACATAGGTTCGGAAGGGTATGTTCGTCTAGTTTTTTTAGTGATGTTTTAATCAAGTCTTTAACCATGTTTTTTTAGGTTGGGTTGTAATGTGGTGGGTGTCGGATTTAGTTTATGTTCGGCTGTCGCCGAGTGAGTATATTTAAAGGGCCATGTTGTCAAAATGAATTAAAGTGGGTATCCTTTCAAATATATTTGTATTAAGTCCTAGATGTAATGTAATAAGATTGTCACGTGGGGTGGTTGCTGGTGATTATTTCATATCTTTGTATGTACATGTGGATATTTTGATAATGTTGGTTTTAGCAGTGGCAATGTTATTATACAAAAGTGGTTGTGCTAGCTTAATGTTAGTGTAATGGAATAGTGCAGACCTGGTAAATGTGGAATGTACATAGAAATCTTTTTTATCCACGATTGTATATTTAATATGGCCAAGGCGGGTATTAGGGTGAGATGAGACAACTCACGTGGTTTGTGAGTAGATGCGTGTTGGGCCAGAATTAACTGTGTTGGCACTTTGACTGACAATGCGCCCTTTTCCAGTGCACTTCGAAGATTTCGTCGTTCTTCGATCTCTTCATCTTCCATGACCAACGGTGACGCATCATCGGGAGCTGGAACGCCTTCGCTAGCCAGTCCTGTGGGACAAGTACTTTGACGTTGGGCTACAGCGGGCTGATTCTACGTTCTGCGCGTAGGTCACAGGCGTGCGTGGGCAAGCGCGGCTACGGTGCTCTGCGGTGTAGGGTAGTACTCTTACGCTACGAGCCACCCTGTCTAGTGTGGGACAGAGTACACTGTACAAAGTACCCGCCTTGTATAGCCATTGCCGATTCTCACCTGTTAGTCATTCTCACCTGTTAGCCATTTTCACCTGTTAGTCATTTTTGCCTGTTAGTCATTTTCACTTGTTAGTCATTGTTATCTGTTAATCTTTTTCATGTGTTAATACGTTATATGAGTGCATGTGTGGGTATGTGTGAGGGTGTGGGGCGTTAGTGGGTTGGGGTGGGGGTTAGAGTAAGAGTAGGTAATAAAAGATTTGTTTGTCGTTTATCACTGGCGTTGTGTGATTTATTTAGAGTGGGTGGGCTTCTCGAGCGATTAGCGCTTACATTGTCCACTGCGCCCTGACTCCGTCAGGCGTGTCGTGACACCCGTCTTTTCTAAGCGTGTTTCTTTCTCCGTTGGGTACGTTTTTGCATATTACACGCTTGGCAGTCACCTTTTTGGTCTGGATTTATTCAGGATCTCCTCAGGAATCCCCAAACGGCTGAACATGTCAACAAGCGCCTCTGCCACTGTTGAAGTGTCGATTTTCTTAAATGGTATGGCCTCAGGATAACGTGTAGCGTAGTCCACCAGGGTCAAACTGTAGCGAAGACCATCTTCACTTGGAGGAGATATTGGCCCCACCAGGTCCTCAGCTACCCGCTTGAAAGTCATATCGATCAGTGCCATTTTCTCATCATGAAATTTTTTTATGAGATAAAAATGTTTATTACCTTAACAAATCTTGAAACAAGTAAACCAGTGTGGTTAAATAATGGGATTGATAATCGAGATGGTAGCAAGACTGTAGAAATCCATGAAATATTTTACACTGTAAAGTGGTTTAATGTAACAGATGATAAAAGTTATTATGTAGCTGATGGCATTAGGATTGGTGATACTTTACGATCTGGGTATTATGACTTTTGTACTATAGCTGAATGGTTACAAAATGGATTTAAAATTAAAGCAACTTTAAATCCCGCTAACTTACTTGTTACATTGGATTTCCAAAAGGTAGTATTTATTATCATTATCAATTAGTCTTGGAAGGTTACTTGTGTTGTTGTTGTTGTTTTTTTGTTTTTTTTTTGTTACATTCCCAGATGAAGATTGGGCATCATAACACCATTCGGACGTCTACTAGCACCAAAAAAGATAAAATAACTGGAAGATATCCTCTTCATTTGTCAGTACACACAGTACTAAATGTTAATTTACATGAACTGAACACAACTGAAAATGTACACAATGGAAAGCCTTCAACTTTGTTGAGATGCTTACTGACTGGAACTGCACCTTATTGTGAAAGTGTGGCTGTTAGATTTTATAATTTGCAGTTTACGAAATTAGGTTCCAGTTTCTTTGAGTCACTGTGTATATCTGTAACAAATCGGGATGACAAACCGGTTCTAATGCATGATTTTAGTGTTGTGTTAGAAGTTAAATAATTTATTTTTGTTAAATAAAATGAGTGCTCTTGGTCCAAAGCCGAGAATTATACCATTTGCGTGTCCAGTGACAGAGTTGAAAGATTTGGCTGATGTACAGGATTTTGAAAAGGAAGGAGAAATTGGAGAGGTGTATGGTTTTGAACTTGATTCTTTTGGCATGTACAGGCGGAAAGTAATCGATGACATGAAAGATGGCACAGAAAGACCGTTTCCTAAACTTGGTCACCTGCGTGATGTCACTGTGATGCTTCCGCCTACTCTTGTAAATAATGTGCCCTACAACTTAATACATGTGGGTAATAAGTGGGTAGTTTCACCTGTGCCGCCTGTGCCTGCACTGCCACCAACAATTGACTGGGATATAAAGTTTGAATTTATTAGTTATGTATATGCTGATGATGAAGGCACCTTAGTATTCAGAAAAGTTGTTAACTCTGGGGCGCTGATTGTAAACTTTGTTCCAATTTTTACTTCAGACAACAATAGCAGAGATAAACTGAAAGTACAAGAATACAAAAAAACGACGTTATTTTCTTACAAATAGAAAAGGCAGATCGGATACAAAAGTTGTGTTTGTATCAGCAAACTTTACCATTGCAAGAGAAGCGACAATATTATTTGAAATTATCATGATCTGTATCTTCTGCCAAAGAAACAGATATTGCACAGAGAATCAAACTTATGTGGGATGACACAGTACAAGAGTGAACAAAAGTTTTTATTGCTATTAAAGGTATTGATATAGAGGTTTTGAGCAGTATTCCTGCTGTCAAGATAGTGGTCGACAAAACAACTTTTGTTCGATTAAGTTACATAAAACTTGAACACATAGATATTGTTTCGTTTTATTATGCCAGCAAATTGAATAGCCTTGAAGAGTTGCAAAATGAACTCGCTGATTAAATAATAAAAATATTTGTGAATAAAAATGGTGAACTTGTATCCTTAACTACCAATGACTGATACTGTGATGACGCTTGCGCTTGATCCACATGTGCCAATTGCATCGGATAAAACATTGCAGGCAGACAGTCTGATTAATAAATATTACAGAAGCAATTAAATATTTGGAAGGAGAGGAGGCGAGATGCTCCAGATGTAAAAGACGATATAAGATGGTTTTCAATTCTGTACAAAACACATCTATGGCTGTTGGTGCAGTTTCAGCTGGATGTTCTGTAGGGGGTATTGTTTTGATAACAACTGGAATTGGAAGTTTAATTGGAGTTGTCTTGAAGGAGCTAGTATTGCCACAGGTCTAGTATGCTTTGGTTTGGAAGGTCTTAACAAAAGATTTCATACAAAGTTACAGAAGCATGAAGCGTTGAGTATGCTCGTAGCTGCAAAGCTGAGCAGTTTGAAACTTATTATAAGTAAATCTTTGGAAGATAATTTTATTGCCGATATTGAATTTAAGAGAGTGCAGGGTGATTTAAACAATTACAAACAACTAAAATCTGAAATACAAAATAAGATGCGTAGTCAATCTCCTGTGAATGTTGAAGAACTAAAGGCTTCCTTTTTAGAGAGGGGAAAACAGATCGGGATTCGGGAAACCACGGAATAATTACAAAATCTACTTTCAAGCAAATAAAGATCAGTTTTGTTAATCGTTTAATGACGTACACTTTATAGAGGTGACATGCCACTTGCATGGCTTAGACCTGTCTATTCAGCCCCATCTGCCCCGCCACCAGAATACTATTGAAAATTTGTCCTAGTATTGTTGACTTCAGTCAAGAACTTACAATTTGTTATGTTTAGATTCAACAAGAATTTGTAAGTTCTTATTTGAAGAAACTTATAAATTCTTTTGTCAACTAATTTATAAGAACTTATGCCAACTAATTTATAAGAACTTAAAAAGTTACCTGTAAAATTGACAGTTGTAGGTGACTTTTGAAATTTGTTATCAAGTATCTGTAGATAACTTTGAAAATTTGTTTTCAAGTGCATATGACGTTGTTTTGTGTGTGTGTGTGTGTGTGTGTGTGTGTGTGTGTGTGTGTGTGTGTGTGTGTGTGCGTGCGTGTGTGTGTGTGTGGTTATTTTAAAAAACCTGTGTTTCTGGGTATTTACTCAGGAAAAATGGTATAAATGGTATTAAAAATATCTTTTCTTATATCTCTAACACACATACACACGCGCAAACACATACACACACGCGCACGCACGCACACGTACGCACATATACGCACGCACGCACACACACAAACACAGACGCAAACACACATGCACACACACATACGCAAACAGACAAACACAGACGCAAAGACACATGCACACACATGCACACATACACACATACACACGCACACACACACACGCACATACACACGCACACACACAGATGCAAACACATGCACACACACACGCACACGCACACATATGCACATACACACGCACACACACACGTACAGACACACGGACACATACGCATACACACACACACAGACGCAAACACACATGCACACACGCACGCACACATACGCACACTCACATGTACACACACACACACGCACACACACCCACATACGCACATACACACGCACACACACACACACATACTGACACATGCACACATACACTCTCACACACAAACACATACAAACACGCATACACATATGCACTCACACATACGCACATACACACACACATGCACTCGCACACACAAACACAAAATCTTTATTGAGCTTGCATGAATATTGTAGACTCCAGTCCGCAGAACATTTCACCACACTTCACTTGTATGTCACGCGATACACAGTGGCTGTGTACACAAATTGGCACTGTGCACTTAGTCCCGTTGTTAAGGTCCTATGACGTAGTATGATAGAAACGGTGTTAACGGCATTAACGTGGTATTTATCCTACTACGTCATTTATTTACACGGTTACTAAGACCCTATGACGTAGTAGGATAGATACCGCGTTAACGCTGGTGTAAACAGAAGATTAAAGACTTTGTATTTAAGAGTCATTTTAACTCTGTGTTCTGTCTCTGTCTTTTTGGTTGCTACAGACGCTACAGGCCGCTAAATATAAAATATGAGTAGACTGGCAACTTCCGCATTGCAGCTAGTGAGGTATTGGTCTCCTCGCTGTAAGCAAATGACACTGACTGCAGTCTTCGCCGCGCTTTTTACCGCCAGCGGTGGTTGCTACATACAATCTAGCTTAGCAACTGCGTTAGCGCCGTTAATGCTGTAGTAAATAGAAGATTGAAGACTTTGTTATTAAAAGTCAATTTAACTCTGTGTTCTACTCATTCCTTAGTTGTTTACAACCTACCGTTACTCAACAGATTTAACTCGTCCTGTAGACGGGCTTACGCAGGCCTTAAGATGTCAGACTCATTATTAACACCTATGTAAAGTCAGTTTCACTTGCAAAAGCAAGCTAATTATGAGTTGTGGTGAAAACACCTCACACTTGGTCCACAACATTTAGGATGAGACAATACAAACAAACATACAAACATGAGCTTCTGGTGCGACTTGGTGATTATGGTAATTGACACACATCAGACAAAATCTCACTCCATCCATTTTATGACCTACGCGATGATTTTCTCACTCAGTCTTAAAACCAATTTTTACGTGTAACCTGTCCGAAGATTTTCGCACTCTCAGACTTACAGCCTTTTTGTGGTATGTTCTGTGATTTATCACTCTAAGACTTGCAGCCTTTTTTTGTGGTATGTTCTGTGATTTCTCACTCTAAGACTTACAGTCACACATTTTCATTTGTCTTGTTTGTGATCTGCTCGGTGATAGATCACACATGGAATTACAGTCACACATTTTTATTTGTAATGTTTGTGATCTGATCAGTGATTTTTTACTCAGACTTACAGTTACACGTTTTCATTTTCCTTGTTTGTGGCCTGCTCGGTGATAAATCACATACACGGACTTATAGTTACACGTTTTCATTTTCCTTGTTTGTGGCCTGCTCGGTGATAGATCACACCCGGACTTAGTCAGTTATCAAAACAATGTGATAAAATGTCTCAGATGTGATTCAAACAGGATCGTTAAGACAAAAAACAAGGTTAGGACAAGCGTTACGTGTTTCAAAAAATCGGCTATTTCTTTTTCTTTTAGCATTTCTTCAATTTGCTTCTGCAAACCATACACCTTCCGACAAGACAGTGGAAGAAAATGAAATTTTGGATACCCGCGTAACAGCTTGGCTAAATCACATAACTGACGAGAATAAGAGTCAGAAATTTTGACGTGTACGTTTAACCAATCTTTCCACTTCAAGTTAGTTTCTCTTTGAATTTTTTTTCTCTTTTGTGAATTTTAGCTCCTTCAATGAGCCACTCTCTATAGTGGATAGAAGCTGACGTGTTTTTTTTTGTTCGCTACTCTGAAGTAATTTGTATCCGTCCTCTAAATGTTTTTTTTTAAGGTATCTAAAGAAAGTGCAGACAAAACACACTCGTCAACTCTAATACACCCAACTAGCGGCTTGCCATCAGAAAGATTAAAAAAAATAAATAAATCAAGTTCTTTTGGATTACTAACCTTACTACTAGCCTTTTGTTTCTTCGAACCAGTGTTGAGTATATCAGCCAAATTTCCTAGTGGTTTTCCGGTTTTTCCAACCAAAATTCCGGAGCTTTTGTCAAAACAGAATAAATGAAAGCAGTCATTTTTTCATGGTATTGACCATGTGATCGTAAGATCAACACATCTTCCGCAGACCAATTCATTTTTGAAATGAGTGTAACAAACTGGTATTTAAGTGTCTTTTATACCCGTCAGTGTCCTGTATGCAGTCGCTCAGCGTAGCCTGGGGAAATTACACTAGGTCGGCCTGGTTAACAATCTAACAATGAGATTTTCTTTCCTCAGTGATCTGCAGATTAACCGCAAGACCTTTTCTTGTTTCTAAATATCACGAATTTAAACAGTCAAACTACCGACAAACTACCCGACAGTGTCTTGTATACAGTCACTAAGTATTTGTAACGTACGTTAGTCAGCGTTGTCTCGGACAAATTACACTAGTTAGCTGGTCATTTAACGATCTAACAGTTTACCACAAATTTAAACAGTCACTTACTGATCTCAAAGTATATTTTATAAGATTTAGTGGCAACACTAAGTCTGTTAGTTCGTTCCGTAACTGAAAACACACCTGTTTTGTAGAGTCACAAATGGAATGTATAGTCGACCAGCTGGTCTGTTTACATAAGTTGCTCCGGGTGATACTGTGACGACAGCGGCCGCGCAAGCCAACGTGTCACAGCACAGTGTTAGCGACTAGTTGAGTTCAGTGGCATGTTCATTGCTGCATAAAATGTTGTATGTTTAAATAACAATGTTTAAGGGTAAATTCCAACGGTATTTACTCTGTGTGGGGAACATGACTGATGAGGGTTCAAAAAGTAATAATTAAAAGGGTTAACTCAGTCATTGTGTTAATAAAGCTTTTGTACTCTCTTTATATTATTCTCTCACTGGTGTGTTTCCCACGAATCCTGACGCCACCAGCATGTTCGACACTTCCTTCTCAGATAGTGCGATGTTTGAGACTGGTAAAAATGTAGCCCCATCTCCTACTGGGATGCGTCTATTCTTTTGAAAGAATCAAGCAGCTCCAGTGTCACTCGCGTTTCTCCAGACTCAAAGTTACTTGATGTTGTCACATCATTGGCTAGTACAGCGGCGGCTCTGTGCTGACGTAGTACTGCTTCTGCCTGCTATCCCGCGATCTTGGTTGGATCTTCTGGTGTTGTCTCCTTGGGGAACATATTTAGAAGGACACCGTATCGCCTTGTGACCTTTCTTTCCACAAAGAAAACATTTCAGGTTCTGCACCGGCTTGTATTTCAGGGTGTCTCTGACATTGTGAATTTCCTCTGCTGGTGCAGACACACGCTGAGGCTTACTGGACCCAACTTCATGTTGTGAGCATCAAGGTATCTTTGCGCGAAGTCTGCCAGGGCCTTTAGGGACTGGTCTTTTTGCTCCCTGAGGTGGGCGGCCAGGTCCTTAGAACATGCATTGAGGACTTGTTCTTTGATGATGAGGTCGCACAGGTCCTGGTATTCTTTGTTTAGACCAGCCAGCTCTATCCATTTCTCCAGGTAGCTCCAGATTCTTTCACTGAATAGGCCGGGTGTTTCTCTTTCTTCAGGCTTGCAGTTTCGAAATCGTCGCATGTAACCCTCTTCAGTGAAGTCGTACTGTCTCAGCAGGGCGGCTTTCAACTGCGTATAATCTTCGGCTTCTTCGCTTGGCAAGCGGGTGTAAAATTCAAGTGCTTTGCCGGTTAGAAGTGCACTCAGTTTGATAGCCCAAGTCTCTTGTCTCCAGTTATTGCTGCCTGCGAAGCATTCAAATCGCTCTAGATAAGCTTCCATCTTATCTGAATTTTCTGCAAACGGTGGTAGCTTTGGCGCACGGGTTGTTTGCTCTGCTGGCTAATGCTGTTGCTTCAGTAGCCCTCTGGCTCTGTGCCTCTATCTCCATCTGCTTTAGATGAATTTCATGTTGACGCTGTCTCTCTGCTTCTTCTGCTTGAATTTTGAGTTTCCTGATTTCACGTTCTTTAGCTCTGTCTTCTCTCTCCAATCTTTCCTGTTCTTCTCTCTCTCATCTCTTTTCTTCTTTCTCCTCTCTCTCCAGTCTCTCCTTTTCTTCTATCTCTCATTTCTTTTCTTCTTTCTCTTCTCTCACCTTTACGAACTCGAGGAGATGATCTCCTTCGAGTCCACATTCTTTTTCAATTTTCAGGAATGTCTCCATTTCCGTTGTCGCCATCTCTGCGTTTCACTGCTGGCTGTTTTCTCTGGCTGCCCTTTCCACTAAGCCAACTGAAGAAGTCCCATCGGAGGTGCCAAAATGTTACGTGGTTGAGTCGTATTTGTAGTAGGATATCACACCAGACGCACGCACGTAAGGTTCTTTTTAAATAAACTTCATTCAGCTGCAACCCGTCACACTTGGCTAAAGGATGTAGACAATACTGGAGTAACAGTTCCAACAATATTTCAATTCAGTGATGCGCTCTTTACACAATGCATTCCCAAATGCACTAACACTGATACAATGTATACTCTTTGAAATGTCAACACTGGTGACACTGCGTTTTTCATACAACGTACACAACCGTTAAGCTGAGTCTCTCACAATGTACACCCTATACGGTTCACGTACCTACGATAAACTGTGTGTCCCTAAAACTGACAATGCATGAAATTGTACACACGTGCTTCCTAGAACCAACTTTTATAGTAGAACGACTTTCCAGAAAAATCTAATGAAGTCACACAACTCAACCAATCAAAACGGAACACGTAACTGAAACTGATAAATATTAATAAAGAAAGAACTTTCTAGAAAAACTACAATAGTCCACAAAAATTCGACTGCTCATTTCAGCCCCAAATCCCAGGGTGTAATGACATCACACAAGAGTATGGCAGACCGCTCACGACCTTCCATAACACAGACTGAACGGCTGTTAATTTCATGCGCACAAAAACAACTATAATTAAAAATAGAGTTTGCTCTTTGAAGTCACACATGCGAGGTCACTAGACAGCGTGCGAATTCGCTCGAATGTTCTAATCTATTCTTAGTGAAACTATGCATTACAAAAATCGACCGCTATTGTCCGTGTGACTTTTCTAGAAGCTTCCAGACTAAACTTAGCGGATCATAACAAAGCCAAATCCACTGTCCGCGATCGAAAGAGAATCTTACTCAAAAGGTACGTGATTCGTAACCAAGATATCTCAAATAAATATCAGATCGTTTCCTATGATTAACACATACATGCTGTCACAGAACAACACAACCACAATCGTAAAAGCAGCCAAACACATTTATTATGATACCTACCCTGTTACACATACACAGAGAGAGAGAGAGAGAGAGAGAGAGAGAGAGAGAGAGAGAGAGAGAGAGAGAGAGAGAGAGAGAGAGAGAGAGAGAGAGAGAGAGAGAGAGAGAGAGAACACGTATACACGAAAACACACACACCAGTGTATATTACACACTATCTTTGACTGTGTGTAACTGACACCTCCCAGACAGTTCAGTCATTTGGATTACATACTTATCGTGTTTCACACACACAGTGGCCTTTGTGTAGCTGAGGGAAGCTAGGAGACGTTCTGCTCAACTGAATATAATTACAAGTAGAGGAAACCCACTAAATCTCAATTCCTTTCTCGGAGTACATAAAAAAAACATGTTTTATTTTACAAGAGGCTTAAATTTTCAGTAGCCCACACCCTCACAGATTCTTATGAGCAGGGTGAGATTCTCAAGAGCCACTGTTTTTTCAGGGTTTTAGTGAACTGTAAAGATTTCTGAATTCTACGCATAGCAGCTACCTAAATACTGTGATAATCTGAAACAAAGGCATGACTGTACATTCCTGAATAAAATCACTATCCACTCTACACTCACGCACACACTATTTTCTCTATGAGATAAATTTCTCAGAAACTTGCGGCGCGATTTGTTACAGATTGAAGTAACTCATTCACCAATGCCAAGGGCATTTTAAAAATAGCACGTTACAGGCTTATTACTTCTGAGTATGTAAAAACCAGAGTTTTTTTTGCAAGAGACTTAGATTCTCAGGAGCCTATGCTTAGATTCTTAGGATTTCTTTTTGAGTCAGATCCTGGAGAGCCCTGATTTCATAGGATTTCAGCCAAACCTTAAATACATAAAATATCCTACCTTTCTTTGGGAATCCGAGTGGCTGAGTTGATAGTTCGCTGGTAAAGTAATAATAATAATAATAATAAAGGTAATTTGTATAGCGCCTAAACACCAAGGTGCTCTAGGCGCTTTACAATCACAGTAATGAAACAGTGAAGCAGGATAGACAAACAAGCACATACAACAAAAAAAATACATTAATTTACAAGGGCGAAAACTCACACCACACACTCACACACACACACACACACACACACACACACACACACACACACACACACACACACACACACACACACACACACACACACACACACACACGCATGATGAGCCGGCAGACAACATGGTCTTTACGTATATGCAACAGAGAAAATGTGTGTTTTAAGCTTGGATTTGAAAATGGAAAGAGATGATGAGTGACGCACATCAGCTGGGAGAGCGTTCCATGTAATGGGACCAAAATACGAAAATGCACGATGACCTTGAGTGACCTTATTACGTCTAGGGATACGGAAAACACGAGTGTCTGAAGCAGAGCGTAGTGAGCGGGACGGTGTATACAGCTGGACAAGATCAGATAAGTAAGGAGGGGCAGAACCAGAGATAATGTTGAAACAAATAACACAGACTTTATACTGAATTCTGTATGAAACTGGCAGCCAGTGCAAATTAGCTAGTAGAGGCATAATGTGTTCACGTTTCGGTACACAAAAAATCAGACGTGCAGCACAGTTCATGACTCTGGATTTGGTCAAGAAGATTTTGCGGAACACCGGACAAAAGAGAATTGCAATAGTCTATTCGGGACAGCACAAGGGAGGTAACAAGTGTTTTAGTAACTTCAACAGTCAGCAGATGTCGAACAGTGCTGATCCTTCTGAGTTCAATGAAGTCAAGCTGGCAAACCTTCTTCACTTGTTCCTTCATTGTCAGCCTGTTGTCAAAAATGACACCCAAGTTACGGGCCGAGCTAGAAAAGGAGATGGCACTCTCGCCCACCATCATTGACTCAGGGAGATCAGCACTGCACGTAGAGGAGCACATCATTCGGAGGGACTCAGTTTTGTCACTGTTCAGCTGGAGCTTGTTCTGTGTGGTCCACTTCTGAACATCACAAATACAAGCCTCCAAAGACTGCACCATTTGATCGACATGTTCACGAAGGGAGTGTTTGTACAATTCTGTATCATCTGCATATAAATGATAAGAAACTAAGTGACGCTCAATGACATGCGACAGGGGCTGTGTATACAAAGTAAAGAGAACAGGCCCCAAGACCGACCCCTGTGGAACGCCACAAAGCAGCTCAACAGGGTGGGACTCAAATCCTGCCACTGAAACCATCTGCAAGCGACCAACAAAGTAGGATTGGAAAAATTTCAGTGCTGTGCTTTGAATGCCAAACACATCGCGAAGGCAGGCAAGTAAAATGTCATGGTCAATGGTATCAAACGCTGCGCTCAGATCGAGCAGAGTCAGAACAGAGATTAGATCTTTATCGCTAGCACCAAGTAGGTCATTCACAACACGCAGCAATGCTGTCTCCGTGCTATGACCAGACCTATATGCTGACTGGAACACATGCCACAGACCATTATTCTTGATATGGTCTAGCAGCTGCGTGAGCACTATCTTTTCCAGAAGCTTTGAAAGAAAAAGGTAGGTTGGATACGGGCCTGTAGTTGTTCAAACTGTTGGGATCAAGTGAAGCTTTCTTTAAGAGCGGCTTAACAATTGCAGTTTTGAAACAGGTAGGTACAGTGCCGTGCAAGAGGGACTCATTTACAATAGCTGTAACAACTGGTACAATTGCATCTTTACATTCAAAAAGAAGGGACGAAGGCACAGGGTCTAGCTCACAGGTCTTGAGAGACATCTTATTCATGGTGTCCAGCACTATCTTTTCAGTCACTGGACTGAAGCATGCACGAGGAGTGCCAGCAAAACACTTAGATTCAAATGAGCAAGATGTATGAGCATTATCACATTTGTCAATGTTGTCATGTATTGTTCTGACTTTGGAACAGAAAAAGCGAGAAAACAGTTCTGGGAGGTCACGGATTGGGTGTTTGCTGGGCAGTTGAACAGATTTGGTCTTACCCAAGAGTCTATTAGTCACACGGAAAAGTTCCTTGCAAGTACTTGCTGCAACAACTTTTGCGCAGATGAAAGCAGTCTTGGCATTGGTGGTCAAACGAGTGATTTTATGCTTCAAACCATTTAGAATCTGTTTATGAACAGTCAGCCCAGACTTGAGCCAACGCCCCTCTGCCTGACGCCTTTCGTGCTTCAAGGTGCGCAGTTCAGCGGCCACAGATGGGTACCAGGGCGTGGAGTGATGCTGCGACACCCGGCGGCGAGTGGCGGGAGCATGCTGGTCTAGGACAGCCCGCAGACCAGCATTGAGTTGCTCGGCCGAGATGTGGGGACGGATGCTGACAAAGTCTGCAACATCGGCTATGAACTTGCCATGGTCGATCCCCTTGAGGTTCCTCGAAGTCTTGGTAACAGGCTGCAGCTGAGGTTTGGTTATATCCAAAAGACACAGAACTGGAAAATGGTCAGAAGACATGGTGTGGCTCACAGAGGCGGACCTAAAGATGGAGTCCTTCTCTCTATACACAACCCAGTCGAGTGTATGACCTTTGGTATGAGTAGGCTGATGCACGCCTTGAGACAGACTGAAGGTTTGTAATAGATCAAGCATACGAGCCGTGTTGGTGTTGGAAGGACAGTCGAATTGAAAGTTGAAGTCACCGACAATCACAAGCTTACCACCCAAAGAATTACAGTGCTCCATGAAATCGGCAAACTCGCTGAAAAACGTAGTGTCTGTGAGTTTATTTTTTCTGTTGGGGGGTGGACGGTACAGACAGTACAGGTGCACATGCTGCGGCACAGAAAGTGTCAACTGGGCAAGCTCAAACGTTGAATGAGAAAAGGGGAACGATGATGTGATGTTGGCATGCTCCAATAAACTGTCACGGTTTTAAAAAGCCAGTCCTCCACCACGTGTAGCACGGGGGAAGGATCTAAGGCAATAGCCAGATGGAGTTATAGTATATAGTAAGTGAGGTTTAGTATGCGCAAACTATATCTTTACTTGTGCCGGATTTTTTTTGACGGTCGCGGCGACCACTTGACACTCTACACTATGAGGGCTTTCACAGGAAAAGGTGAACGTGCAACCCACAAGGGTTATAGCCCTCTCCATAAGAAGTTAATGTGTGTGTGAATAACCTGGGTTACATAAAAAAAATCTGTTTTTTTCTTCTACTTTTTTTTCTTTTTTTTTTCTTATTTTTATAATTTTTTTTTATAGTTTAATTATTTTTATGTTTTAAAATTAAAAAAAAAAACTCTAATTGTGCGCCATCAATTAACATTTTCAAAAAATTACAGTTTGTGAAAAATGTGCTAACAATTATCCTATGCAAAAAAAATAACAGTTTTAAAAAAATACACCAACAATTATTGTATGCGAAAAAATACAGTTTGCGAAAAATGTGCCAACAATTGTTGTATGCGCAAAAACAGTTGACCCAACGCCTGGCTGTTTTGTTCTTTTCCTAAAAGCGACAGTGACACAACTATCACAAAATCCTATCTCAGGTCACACCACAAGTGTATTGTGAGAAAATAAATAAAGCTTCATAATTTAATATATTTCAGTATAAAATGAACCAAGACTAATTACTTCTTCTAAGCGATGTTGGCGCTGTATAGAACAAAGACTTAGACTCTAAAAAACAGCACTTTCACTCTGTTGTTGTTTCCGGCAAATCAAAAGCTATTCTCAAAAAACAATACATGACAGAAGACATAGAATCCCTCAAAGCTGATGAGCTAATCAAACTTCATGCTAAATATGAAAATCACATTGCTTCACTAATGACCCGTGATTTGAGTCGATCTCTTGTCTGTCTATACACAAAAGCTGTGAGTCACTTCCTACCTGTCGATACTGTCAGTCTGTCACATGATCTCGAAAGCAGCCCTATTGTTTCAAGTTCAATCGGCAAATTAGCATGCCTCATGTTTTACAAGTTTGGCAATTAACTTGCACCTATGCAAACCTTGCTTGTTACTGGGAGTCATATTGCTTTTACAAAAATAAATTTTACTGCAGAAAAAAAAGGAGGAGACCCAGATGACTCCACAATTGAGTCTTGTCTTGACACAGGTTCAATTGGTGACTAAGATTATAAGCACAGGTCAGATAGAGGCTGGAAAAAGATTAGCTGAATATAACAGACCAAAAAAATTACAGCTTCAGGCGTTAACAGAAAAGACTCATGTAACTGACCCACCGTCAACAGCACCGACCCCAGCACCAGTGTCCAGTACCGTCAGGACCAACACCTTCACATCCTCACCAAAGTGAGAGACTATCAACTGAGTCTAAACCTGAAATAACAAAATATATAGTTGCCAAATTTGTTGTTGGATTTGGTTATGTAGGTTACCAATTATACAAAAAAAAAATACCAAAATACACTCTAACAGTGTCCAAAAACTCAGACACTCCAAAAATAATAAAAGAAGTCTCCACATTACCAGCAACATCAAAGCCTTTCAACCCATTTTACATGCAGTGAATAAATTTATTTTTTTATTTTTTGTGGTATAAGAAAATGAGCGACACAAAGAACATAATGAACCTTGTCTATCACTCTGCCGTAATAAGTGGGCTAGCCATTGCTTATTCTATGCTGGGAAAAATAATTCTCAAAATGAAATTGGCAGATTTGAGTAGATTAGACTTCGAAGATATGGCTAAGTTAGTAGTGGTTGTAACAGCGTCAATTGGTACAAAAGACTTTCTTGTCAAGCAAGGAATTATTCCAGAAAATGTATCGAGGTAAATAAAAAGTATGGCTACTATAGCTATTATGATTGGTGGTGCAGTTGTTAATGCATTGGCATTTAGTGGATCAAACTATCTTTTTTCAAAAATGGGTAGAGAGGAATCAGCAGAAGAAATGAAGCATCACAATGAAGCATCTGAAAAACTGGCACAAGCTCAACAAGATTACGAAAAGCAAAGAATTGAGAAACTTGATTTCGTCAATGAAAAACTCAGGCTGGAAGGTCACGCACAGCATACATTTTCAAATGTTGATGACGCTATAAAAGAATATTTTTTTGTTACTGGTGAAGACATGAACATCCCACAACCAAAACATAGCAACTACTACCAGCCAAGCCCAGAACAAAGAAATGGAGAAATAATATTTGTTCTAGTAGGAATGACATTTGTAAATTTTACAGGAGTTTTTATTGCTAGAAAAAATGACCGATGTCAGAGCTAAACTATGAAAAATATATTACTCCCCTATTGGCTACTGTAAAGGAAATACTGCAATAGAGAAATTACATGCCACTGTGGGTGGAGATGTCAAAAGCAAGCAAATAAGACAGTGGCTTCAAAAACAAGCAATTTGGCAAATATATTTACCTGCTCCAAGAAAAATATCAAGACCTCATTTTGAAAATACTACCCCTAATGACACCCATCAAATGGATCTTCTGTTCCTGCCGCATGATACAATTAGGAAAAAACAATACAAGTATACATTAACTGTTGTCGACATAGCTTCATGATACAAGGACGCCGAACCCATAACTGATAAGAATGCTATCATGGTAGCCACTGCGTTAACAAAAAAAAAAGAGTCGAGGACGTTTAAAATATCCTAGGCTTGTGCAAGTAGATGACGGAAGTGAATTTAAAGGCACTGTTAATCAATTATTTGCAAAGCATGGTGTGCTAGTGTGGCGAGGCATACCGGGCGTGCATAGATCACAGGCTTTTGTTGAGAACTTTAACAAACAATTATCGAAGAGACTTTTCAGCTATCAGTATTCTAAGGAACTCATGCATGATGCATGTAACACTGAGTGGGTTAAGAGATTACCATCTGTGATAAAAGCAATGAATAATGAAAGTCATTTAATAATAATAATAATAATAATGAGTACTTGTATAGCGCCTAACCTCAGATTAGAGCTCTAGGCGCTTAACAAAAACTAATGTACAAAAAATAACTAATTACAAAAATGGAATTTACAAAAAGTACAAAAACAAAATACAACGCACTCTGTAAACAAGCTATAAAGTCACCATTCAAAAGTGCTACGCTCATGGACTCATACTGGCATTCACACACACACACCCACACACACACTACTTCTATAAATAGATAGAGATGAATTTAACATGACAGGTGTGTGACAAAGTCATTTGTAGCTGACAGAAAACATATGGGTCTTTAGGGCACTCTTGAATGCCTCTCTCGAATCCACGTATCTCAGTTCGCGTGGGAGATCATTCCAAACAACTGGGCTCTGGTATCTGAATGACCTCTCACCAAACGACTTTGTTTTGACAAGAGGGATACGTAAAACTCGAGAGTCGGCAGCAGAGCGCAAATTCTGTCTCAAGGGCGTATACAGCTGGAGAAGAGAGGCAAGGTGGTGTGGGCAGGAACAGGTAATACAACTGTGAGTCATGCATGAAATTTTGTACTGAATCCTAGCTGTAACAGGTAACCAGTGTAGGGCAGACAGATGGGGTGTGATATGATCTGATCTAGGGACTCTAAGAATCAACCTGGCAGCTGAGTTTTGAATTTTCTGGAGTTTGCCAATCAGACACTGGGAACAGCCAGCCAAAAGAGCATTGCAATAGTCTAATTTAGACAAAACAAAAGCGCAGACAAGTACTTTAGTTACTTCAGGTGTCAGATAGTGGCGGACTGAAGCAATACGTCGCAGTTCAGTATAGGCGGATCTGCAAACGTTGTTCACATGAAGGCGCATGGACAGGCTACTATCAAGTGTGACAACCAGATTTTTTACATGGGGGGAGAAGGGGACAGTGGCACCACAGATTTGTAATGACTGGGGGAGTGTCAGCGTCTTCGTCAACCTCGGGGAAGCAATTATCATGGCCTCAGTTTTTCCGTCATTCAACTGTAATTTGTTTGAAATCATCCACATCTTAGTATCTAAGACGCACTCCTGAAGGATGTTTGTTTTAAAACCTTGATGCTATTAAATTAAAAACAATGACACCACCATCAGGGTTTGGGCTAAAATCAACACCGCCTGACACAAGTTTGTTTACAAAACAGGTAAGATATCTGTATGAACCCAGTGAGGCCGAGAATGACGTCAGACGCAGGGCAACTGATCCAATATGGTCCACACCCATTCACAATATAAAAAAATAGTCCCTAGCACTAACGCGTCAATTTATTATCTATATGAGCCTGCCCCACAGAGGACATTTGTCAAAGAAGAATTATAGATTATTTCCCCAGACACTGTTACTCATTTCATCAACTAATTCATCAATTAATTCATCGACCATTTCATCGGCTATTTCTTCAGATAATTTGAGCCTGTAATGACCAGGTGCATAAGACTTCTCCTTAATGTGAAACACTCGTTTTTTATCCCCTACTGCATGTGACCTTTTATGTGTTTGGATCATTTCAAGATTGTGTCTATTTGACCTCAGTGTCTTGTTTGGATAATCAGGCATTAGTTTTCCATCTAATACTTGCTTGTAATGTTCATGCCAGATGTCTTTATTTTTTATTGCTGTTTTTGTTTTTTTATTCTTTTTGCTTTTGACTGACTTCCCTTCTGGTGTAGTATGGAATACATTTTTGACCTCAGTCCAACGTACTCAACTATCGGCACACCATTTAGTTCATCTTTAAACTTTCCAGGCACTTTCTTGTTTTGTGTGCTGTACAATGGGTGATCCTTTGGATAATCAGACGTGTCATACATATGCAACTCTGTTTTCATGTCTTCATAAAAGTCTTCAGTAGGCACATCTATGATCATAGAGTCAGTGTAAAACAGCGGACAGTCGGGATATTTGGGTTTAAAGTAATTATAGTAAAATTCAAGCATTAATAATTTTGGTATCTCAAGTATTGCCATAACAATAAATACTGGCTTGTCCAGTTTAACAATTTTTTTTTTTTTTTTTTTTTTTTTGTTGAGTGTCTCAGCATACAATGACTGATGAAACTCTTTATACCCTGTGTTTTGCAGCTTGCTTGTAAGCTTAATTGCCCCTGATTCAGTTGTGACCAGTGTCACATCTTTGCAGTGATGAGGATTTTCCATCGTCTTGCCAAAACAGGCATTGTTCATAAGCTTAAAGAAGTCTTTGTGAAATGCAGTGTAACCATCTCTTGCATGAAGTGTTGTGTTTTTCATTATGTAATCTTTCATGAAAGCACTCTGATTAAATTTAATACCTCTGTGTACTTTCTTTAGTACTAACCCATGTCTGATGTAAAACTGCAGTAAGCGATAGTGACAAAAGTAATTGAATTTGTCATTTAAATTTGGCACAAGTTTTGTGTCTTCTGTTTTCCCCATCAAAGACATTTTCTCAACAGTTAATGGATAATCATTGTGGTAATCATGTATATGGTGTGGGTACTCCAGGTCGACTTCAAAGATCCAACCCTTTTTGTGATTGTGATCATAATTCATAATTTTGTTTGTTAATTTTGTTATATCACACTGTGACAAATCATGCATTTGAAAGTTTTTCAAGGGCAATAACTCACACATCGCAAATCCGTAAAGGTTATTAGCGTCCAAATACGTAATAAATGACCTTGACCTTGAGGGGTCAAAGTGAAGGTCGTCAAGATATTTGTTGTTGGCTTTGGCATAGTTGTTTGCGGCTATACTAATGCCTCCCCTCAATCTGCGCTCCACCATTTCACCCATTGTAAGATCAGACAACAGGTCTATATATATCTTACTGGATTTAAAAAAAGCATCCCATGTCATGCCAAGACTAGTTATATAGCAACCTGGGTCAAGACTGTAGTGTTACAAACCCTTAAGATAACTAATCAAATACGTCTGCTAGAAAACAAACGTCAGCTTTCAAGTATTGGTCGTGTTAGTCACCAATCGTTCCACACCCTAGTTTATCCCATGCATCAAGCGCATGTTGGTATTCAGAGTCAGAAATACCTTTACCATTTAGTGTAGAATAAAATTTCTCTTTTGGTGTCAGACTATTTTCTTTAAACACAACCCAGTGATCAATGTACTCATAGGGATTGACTCCTTTCTTGATTAACTCAGGCTCAAAATATTTGCTTGTTATTGGAAATGATGTCAGATCTTCTGCCAGACTAGCAAGCCCTAAAGACAAATGTTGCATGGAGTCATAAAATGCTAATTTGTCCAACCTAAAAGTCAAGTATTTCTCGGTTGTCTGGGCAATACAACTAATTTTTTGTAAGACTCATCAACAGCCTGCATGATAGTGTGTGAAACATACCCCTTGAGATTGTGGAAAAAGATAGGCAACTTATTTTTTGGGGTTCTATTTTTAGTATTAAGTTACATTCACCATGAGCAGCACCTCTGTAACGTCCAGTTATGTGGTCATGATTGCGAACTTTATCACCTCCCAGAGGTTGTTCACAACCCAGAGGTTGTTTACAAATCAAACATGTCTCCGCTGTATCAAAATTCTGTTTGTCTTCTTCTGTCATAACCAAAGGCATCTGACTGTTTTCCAGATACTGTATTATGTTACTGTATAGTTGTCTCATTTCTGTTAAAAACTCAGCTGCTGCATTTTCACCTCTGTAGATAACAGGTTCTTCATGATTACTGTCTGACCTAACAAGAATGTATCCAAAAGAACACACAACTTGGTCACTCAATTTTACAGTCTTTGGTAATGATTCTGGAACAGGACCCTGATATGGTACAACCAGTGATTCAAAATCAGCATACACTAAAAACGGCAGCTTTTGCCGATTCCCATGGTTCTTAAAATATTCCTGACTACCAGGATCTGGATGCCTAAGTACTGTTTGAATGTCATCAGGTGACCTGCAATGTTTAACATGTTTATGTGCTACTTCAATAGAGGAAAACCTTACTAAACATTTCTTACAAAATTCCTGTTTACATGTGTGTTTTGTTGTATGTCCATGAATTAGACGTGACATACTCCTGATAATTGTGTAGTGAAAGTTATCTCCGGAACTTATTATTAACATGGCAACATGCTTATCTTCTGACTGACCATTGGTTGGGGACAGTGGTGATACTCTAATTGGTTCTAACTTGTTAGGGGACTCATTATTTCATACATACACATTCACAGATATACCAGGATTCAAATTTTCAAACAAGTCTGTGTCCTCCACCTTAACAGGAAAATATGTGCCTCTGAAGTTGAGTTCGTTTTCAAATTTGGTGTAGTTAGATACATGCTCATGTTTTGTTTTTTCATGGTGTAGTTTGGCAAGCACACACTACATGAAACAGAGATTATCATTGTTCTGAATATTGACGACAGCCCTTTTGTTTGCAACCTCAGTTGGCAGTGCAACCATGATTTGCCTAAAATAGGATGATATCTTGACTGCCTCTGTTGTAGTTCATGTACATATCCTTCATGCCAACCAGACCCCTGCATTTCTGCTCTGTCAATTGCTTCTAGAAAGTCAGGCAACAGTCTTTCTCTAAACACATTGTCCAATGCACTTCTTGAATTAACAGTGTGTTGTCTTGTCGAGATATACGATACAATTACTTCACCATCTACCCTTCTAAATGCTATTTTTGCAACAATCTAAATCTTTACACTACCCGTAAGAAGATTATGTTGTATGGCAGAAAAAGATATTTCTATCGATTCATAGACATTGTCAGTGTTTGATATAGGCAAGTCTGTTGTGTGAAAGACATTTTGTAAGCTTGGAGGGCTTGACGAGCTTCGAGCATTGTCCGTCATTTTTATTTGTCCGAGAAAATAATAAATGGAAAACATTACCTCTGTGTAACACCACTTTATTAACTGTGTGTTTGGCATCCTGTCTCGGAAGACAATGGGTATATGCGCTTGCTGGGTCTGTCACTGGAGTGACCTCTCCAGGGCGCAAGCCTGGGCGAAGTGTATGGAGATCCTGGGGTGCCCAGTCGTCAAGATCCCCCTCTCGGCCTCGCTGATGTATCCAAAGGAATGCAAAGCAGTACGTTTGGCACCAGTTTGGCTGCAGGAGCTGCCAGAACAGTGCGTGAATACAGGCAGCTGTCTGCCTTCGGGGCTCCACTCCTGATTTGAAAGGTTTACTCCCCCACATTTGGCCGTTGGATCCAACCTGATCTCCTCCGTCCTCAAGCCGTTGGCTGTCAGAAACAGCTCATCCGCCTAGTGGTGCAATGTGAACACCACCCCCTCACGTGGTTTAGCCCACCAGCTGAGGTGGTTTGCCAGGGTGTGGCGCTTGGAGCCAGCACGTGAGAGATTAAGGAGATGGATGAGGACCAGTGATGCCCGTCCATCCTATGTAGGATGCAGCTGCCGAACAGCAAAGGTGCTACCTCTATCCAGAGCCCCCTACACCCCCTGTAACTGTAACGCCTACAATAAACAGATTCAGTTTGCATAGTTGTCTAAATATTTGTTCACACACTGTCTCAAACCAGCCCTGACAGTTATCATCAATATCAAAAGTATGTGTCTTTAGATCAACAGGCATGTACTCTACAAATAATAGCTCCTCAAATATTTCTAAAGTCATCTTATATGACACTTATATCATCTCTGGTGTTGTTATTGGCGTTATGTCAGGTTGTCTAAAATCTCTTCTTAACTGATCAAAGTGTTGGATATATCTGAAACAATCTGTTACATAGATCACGTTGTCCATCATTTTTATTTGTCCAACAAAATAATAATATAAAATATTACCATAAACATAGCTGGCGCCTCTGGGGCTGCTCATGCCATATGTGTAATACCACTTTATTGACTGTAACACATTCAATATAATCATGTAAGTTACTTAGTTGACGGAATATATGTTCACACAGTACCCCAAGCCAGTCACAGTTAGCATCATTAACTCTAAATGTATGTGTCTTAAGATCAACAGTTTCGTCCTCATAGCATAGTGGATCATCAGAATATCCTAAAGTCACATTATATACCATGTTTATCACTTATGGTGTTGAGAGTTTAATGCCAGGCTGTTTAACGTGTGTTTTTAAGTCATAAAAGTCCTCAACATCTTTGAAGCTGCCTGTAATATCAATGGTTTGTCAGTCCGTCATTTTTTATGACCAAAGCATAAGTATAAATTAATTTTCTAATCCATACCCAGTGGGCTGATCTGTCTTTAAAATAAGCTTTAGATGCTTAGTTGATTTCAGTTTGTTTTTCACAAAGTCTCGTTCGTGTTTGTTAGGTATTACATCGTTTTCTCTGAAACAGTCTTCAAAGCTGTCATGATCCTTACAGTAAAGCAAACAGATAAACTTTAGTTGCTCTCGAAAATCTTTCAGTACAGCATTATATTTTTCAGTGAGAATCCATACACTGATGTTTGCGTGTCTGCCACTGAAGGCAAGTGTTTCTCTTCTTGACAATATCCTTTTCTGCTGAGCAATCATCAACAATAAACTAAGTTGGCTGCCCTTTAAATTGCTTGTAAAAATATAGCAGGTAGTCGTTCATTTTTTTCTCAGGGTCAACTAAGTAAATGTTGCTGTCAGTCCAAATGAATAAACGGTCGTGATAAGCTTTATTGTGTTTGATCGTAGGACAAAATATCACAATGTTTTCGAAATGATAGATGTATCTTGTTTGTAAGAGGCCTCCTTTCGCTTTTTTGTATCTGAATTGTAATTCCGTCACTACCGTTTTTTAACAGTTCGACCTGACCCATGTAGGTAGTCGTCATCTGTACTACGCAGGTCCAGCCAAAGTGTATACTTGTCTGTCAGGTATTGACTGATTCTTATGTCATACAGATGTAGATCTTTTCATGTCATGTTTGCTGGTTTTTCTCTAACCCTTCTACCTGACCATTTTACGATCTCATCATAGTGTTGAAAAGGCAGCATGCCTGATGCGTATACTTGATTTGATCGTCCTTCAATTGCACAGGATAAATGAGTAATCATTGGATTATAGAATTTTTCTGAATCCCGTTTGAATGGACTCGCCGTAATGACCTAGCAGGTGTGTTCAAGTTGATATTCCACATTGGGTCGCTTTTGTCTCTATGTAATAACTGTGTCTTATCACACGGTCATAATAAATTAGAAGTCTTGACTGGTAAATGATTTTGAATGAGAGTAGCTAGATGAGCATGTGTGACAATTTCATATTCCAAAGAGATGTTAGAGATCTTTTATGTTGCGTCTTTGTCAGTTGACTTGATAACTTTGGAGTAGTCATTAAAGATTAGTTCAAAACTCAGACGATCATTCAGTGCTCCTTGATAATAAGGCAAATGCGCTGTCAGGATTTCAAATTGAAGTGGAATGCAAAATCTATTTCCATATATGTCCTTTCCACAATAACATCTTTGACTGCCCGGTTGTTGATTTATCACCTGCATCGATTCTAAGTTTGGCAACGTTATCAGTAAACAAAGTATCTTATTATATGGAACACTAATCATACTGTAATTGTATTTGTGTCTCAGTATATTTGAAAATCATCATTACTATGTGAAGAGATAAAAGGATTTTGACAACAGTGTCTGGTTGTGTTAGCTTGCCGAGAGTTTTACACGGACTACACGGACTGTCATCGTGTGTGCTTACTAAGTGAAAGTATCAACATACTGCTCACGGCTGTCAGGCACTAAGTGCATCTGGACTTTGTAAGTACCATCATATTTGTACATGATCTTTTCACCATATGTTTTCTGTAAAAGTATCTTCCTCGTTGCCCTGTCGGTTACCGGTGACGTGACTGGCGTCAGCGGGATATCTCGTGATCAAGCGGCCAGCCTCAAGTGCCTCTTGGCCACGCCAATGCCGGATGCTGGTTACGACATGCCTGATCTGCTATAGTGCTTACTCCAGTCTCCCTGACCCCCTACTCACAGCTGTGCAAACACCGTGTTATCCTTCAGCTCCTCGCGGTGTTTTGCTAAGTGTCAAGTTGCTCAGAGTCTGACAATCCCGTAACTTCAACTTACCACTGAGCCCCACTCCCTCTTCACCCCTACCTCCCTTCCTTTGCCCATCCCCTTATCTGACACTCCACCCTTCCCCGCTGGTATTTCACTACATCTGCTACACAATAGCGATGTTGTCCCCCGTAATAGGAAACCAGCCAACCCGTCTCCATTCCTTTGGCTCCCCCGCAACTCCCACCATCATACACACCAAAGATGACAACTAGAAGGTGTTTAAAACTGGTGATGTAACGGTCCTGAAGCGTTGGCGAAAAGCTTTCAACGTTAGGTACAACCATCTGTTGAAGAAATACGACAGCTTTTATGTTGTTTGGAGGGACATTGACTTTGAAGAGAATGATATTATTCTCCGTGATTTCAACTTCCGTAGCAAGAACACTGGCAAAGTCGTTCGTACAGATATGGCGGGCCGGCGTCGTATAAATCACTTTCACTCTCTATTACAGTAAAAAACGATCTAATATGGGCACGTGTCTAATCCAGGGCATCAAGTGCGAGAAGTGGGTCATGACGGAGATTCATCAATTTGTTGATCTGGTAAAACTCCTAATGGAGGATGACCCTAATGAGGACAGTGTGTTCTCCTATATCGCCACAAGTCCTGCCGTTATCTACCTTCCTGCTGACAGCTGGTCCTCACCCCAAAATGCCCCACCCACACCCTTCATCCAGCCAATGTATTTGACCGCTCCTGAGATCAACAAGACTAGTTTCCGGTCTGACGCTGAGGTGTCCAGCCCAATCGTCACACTTCCCCATCGCCCGTGCACCCTTTTGGACATAATGGACACCCAGACCACACCCACCATGTTAGCGACAGAACCAGACAGGGCCGCAGCGGCGATCTCTAAGTCTGTGACTGTTGCCCCTTCTCCGGCCGCCGGCCCTGACGCTCCTCACACCCTCTCTACTTTCCCTCCTTCAGAGCCAAAGGCCATGCCCAGCGACAGGCAGTCCCTTCCATTAACCTCCATTCCCTTAATCCCCAGTGAGCTGATTAGCTCACCGCCCTCCTCCGCAGTCTTTACCGCTGCCCGTCTCCATGATGCAAACAGGCTCAAGTCCGTCCAAAAAAGGTACCGGCGACAATACGGCCACCTCCGTCTTTTCCCACTCCGCAATGTCTGACACTCAACTTGCGGACAAAGCCACCACCCCAAACCCTACCCTCTCCACTCCCTTGAGTCAAGTGGCCACGTCAGGTCCCGTGGTTACACCGATCCACCATCAAGCCACAAATCGTGACAGAATCTGATGACGGCATCATCACGGTCCAGCCTAGTCCCCTTATGTCCCCTTCAGGCCCCACCCACCCGCCACTTCCCACCCCCCTTGCGGGGAACAGTACCCTTGATGCTACGGCGGGCATCAAGGTGAAAGAGCCTGTCTCCTTGCAATGGGTCGCCACGCAGCAGCTACAGCGTCATCTACAGAGCTTCATCCTTGTTGGCTCCCTGCACATGGACATGCAGTTAGTCAAGCGGGAACTGCTTGACACCAGACAGCAGCTGGCTTCCGCTCTAGCTAGTATTAGCGAGCTAGACGGCCAAATTCGAGATACATCTGTACAAGCCAATAATACGTGTAAGGTGTCGGATAGCAAACTGACTGGCTTGCACAATCAGGTGCACCATATTGAAGTTCAAATTAAACACCTATGATCATGCAAGAAAAGTCAAATCCACACCATACGTGACATCAATAAACGGGTCAAGAAGATTATGGCCCCTTCACCCTCCAGCCCCGTTCAGCCGCCGCAGTCTTCTACCACCGAGCAGAGTGCTAATATCCTTGAGGTTTCGCCACCGCTGTCCATGTCTGACACTGGCCCAATACCTGTTGTTGTCACCCCCAGAAATGACTGTGGCTCAGATGGTCAACCCCTGCATCAGAACAGATCAGACAGTGCCGCCAGTCACATCAACCCTCCCCGCAGTCAGTCAGCTGAACACCTTGTCACTCGCCGTATCCAGCCGGACACTACACATCTCGTCGTCGGCAGCTCCGCGCTTAAGTATATGAATGGTGGCAAGATGGCGACTTCAGGTCCAATTAATCTCTGTGTCTGGCCCCAAAGCTGCAGATCTTGCGGACTGGATGCAGCGACAGACTGAGGCACCCCATGTACAGGTGGACACTGTGCATGTGGGTGTAAACGACTGTAAGACTGGCGAAGTGACCAGCCGCCTATGGGACCAACTACTAATGCAGTGTTGGCGCGTGTTCCCTCAGGCCCGTCTTCACGCCTCCAGCATCCCGCCTGCCTCCCAAGACACAGTGTGGGCTGACACTTCCCATAGACTTGTCCAACGGTAACCTATGTCACGCCTGCCGCAAGCTTGGGGTTGTGTTTATCGAAAACATGGCCACCTTCACAGCTGCCGGTGTCTAGTCTTGCCGTTTATCGAAAAGAGGGGCACGACCTGATTCATCCCAGCTTTAAGGACATGACCCGGTTTGCGGCTAACTTCAAATGGGCGTGGTCACAATAAAAGCGACCAGCCCCGCGCCCCGCCACGCTCTCCTCGCAGCATCTCAAGTCCGGCTGCAGCACAGGGGAAGCGGTACTGTAATGTTACCACTAATACCAGACAACGTAATGTGCAGCAGGCAGCTTCCCCTGGCTCCGCGTGTGACGCTGACGTCAACGTTGCGTCATCCGTGCCACCGCAGCCCCCGGTCCAGCCGCCACAGCAGTCCTTTGATGTCTCACATTAGACGCCGTCAATACTTCCATGGCGGGAATGACGCAATATTCTGGCCCTCATCAGCTCTCTCCATGGCAGGAGTACGGTGCACACTGGTTGTCTCCCTCAATTCGTTACGATCAGCGTGGCGAATTGAGGGAGATAACCACTGAAACATCGGCGGGTATTTGGTCCGCCATAGCTCCTACCGCAGCTCTACAGTGTTTACAGTGGCGTGCCGCAGCAGCCTTACATCACCATGACAACACACGCCTTATCCGTCATTGCATCAGTGGCCGCTGCCTAGCCGGGTCCACAACTTCTAAATTGACCTGACCTTGCTACCGTATGTGTTTACCAGTAAGTGAGTAAGACAATATTTTCTTTTCGTTGAAATCCTTGCCAGCAGCCACGGAATCTTTGCTTCGTCTGATATAACTGATTTCGGGAACAAACCGTAAAGCATGCTCATGTGCTGTTCTCAACTTTGACTAGTCTTAGTGACTCAGCGCCATAGACAATTTACAGTAGTTGTGGTATTAATGTTTCACACCGGACTCTGTAGATCTCTATTATTTAAAACGCTATCACAGTGCCAGTACTCCTGCCGAGACAAATATACTGTCGGACATTCTGCATCACGTGTGCAAGCCATTATTGACTGTTGTGTGAAGTTCAGATATTGCTTTTGAAACGTGTGTTCCTGTACCATTTTATTTCATATGCTTATTTTCTTTTTCATTTTCTTTGACTGAAACTTCTAGTCTTTTAAGATGTCGAGTAGCTCATCACAATTTCACAGTTTACACGTGGGACATCTAAATATCTATCATTTGCTGAATAAGATTCCCGATTTGACCATCCTTCTGACTCAACCCACCCCCTTTCACATTTTTGGAATCACAGAGTCTCGATTGCATTCTGACATAAGTGATCTATCCATTTCGATACCGGAGTTTTCTGTAATCCGGCGCGATCCTATACGTCCTCAACAAACAGGATTAGCTGTCTATATTCATGATTCTATTGCGCACTTTACACGCAGAAGAACAGACCTGGAATCAGAATCTGTTGAAAGTGTGTGGGTTGAGGTAGAGACTAACAAATCGGCCGCTTTGCTTGTTGGATTTGTCTACAGAAATCCGTCTGCGTCATTTGAGTGGTACGACGCTTTCTTACAAATGGCGGACACCGTTAACAATTGCAGCTCTGATATTTTACTGCTCGGAGACTTTAATATTAACATGTTTTCCCAACACCCTGCTTGGGAGTCTTATATTAATAGTGTAGGCCTCAAGCAGCTTATCACATCCGCAACTAGAGTTACGCAGTCGTCGGCCACTCTAATTGATCATGTATACACTTCCAACAAGTCAAGAGTCCTTAGCTCTCGTGTTCTTCAAGTGGCGATTAGCGACCACTATCCTGTGTGCTGTAGTTGGGCTCTGAAGGTTGACAAGCCATGCCGTAAAAACCAGCATACTAGTATTCATTACAGGTCGTTTAAACACTTCAATCGGGACGCGTTTCTCGCCGACCTGATCGGAATCTCTTTTCAGTCAGTTTATAACTATGATATTCCTGAAGAAGCGTTGGCCGAATGGTAGAGATTGTTCCTTGGTGTACTGGACAAGCATGCGCCACTACGTGAGAAGAGAGTCAAACATGCACAGTTACCTCAGTGGTTAAGTAAGGACATTAAAGACGCCTTGTCTGTCCGAAATGAACTAAAGCAGAACAAAGATTATGCTGCTTTCCGCAAGCAGCGCAACCGCGTAAAGTACCTGGTGCTCAAAGCGCAGAAAAAAAACACTTCCAGCGCTTGATGGATAATAAAACTAATACCGTATTTGTCTGGCGAGCCCTCAATGCCTTTACCAAATCACGTCAAACACCACCATGTACTTCTATACCTGCTGATACTTTTAATCAACATTTCCTGTCTGCTGCGACTCACTTTTGAATAAAAGTACTTATAAGCTAAACAAGCCGACTATTTCTGTAAAACTTAAATACTTTTTGCGACGAGAGACTGGCGCCAAACGACTTTTTTAGTATTCCGTACTTAACTGTTTTCGACGTAGGCAAGTCTATTTGTCAGCTGAAAAAATAAACGCTCCCTTGGTCATGACGGCATTAATAGTTTCTTTTTAAAACTGTCTGTCCCCTATGTGATTGAATCTTTAACATTTATTTGCAATCTTATAATCCAGCAAGGTACTTTCCCAAGAAGCTGGAAAATAGCTAAAGTCATTCCCCTGCCTAAAATTAAACACCTTACTGACCCCAACAAATTCAGGTCAATTTCCCTTTTATCAGCTTTGTCAAAGCCGATAGAACAACATGTCCACAGGCACCTGATTCTCTTCCTGGAGACAAATAACTTGATTTATCCGTTGCAGTCAGGCTTCAGACCTCGCCACTCTTGTCACACGGCTCTGTCTCATCTGACCAATACCTGGCTAACTTCAATAACAATGCTGAAATGACTGGTGTGGTATTTTTAGATTTTTCTAAAGCTTTTGGCTTAGTCAACCATGAACTGTTGCTACAGAAGCTGTTGGCATACCATATAGACACAGATTCTGCTGCCTTCTTTAAATCTTATCTAAGCAATAGATCTCAGTATGTTTTTGTCAACGGTAAGCGTTCCGCAAAAGGTGTGATTAAGCATGGAGTGCCCCAGGGGTCTATTTTAGGCCCTCTCTTGTTTTTGATCGTTATTAATGACTTGCCTTTGTGTATCACACAATCAAAAATGCGATGCAATTTGTTTGCAGACAACGCTACTCTCAACGTGTCGTCCGCAAAAATATCTACATTTAATTCTTCTTTGCAACATAGTCTATTAGACGTCTCAAATTGGTGCCGAGACAACTACATGATACCTAACCCATCTAAAACAGAGTGCATGTAAATCACTACACGTCAAAAGCACCAGCTAAACCCACAGCCACTTAGCCTTTCCGTTAACTGTGAGCCGATTAAACAAGTTAAGGAGCGCCGGCCGTTAGGCGTCATTATAGACGATCAATTGACATGGTATGCGCATGTAAACAGTGTGTGCAAAATTGTATCCAGAAATCTATTTCTCCTTTCAAAACGTATTAACTTTACGAATTCACCAACTAGAAAACTCTTCTGCAGCGCTCACATCCAGTCCCACAAAGACTACGCCTCAACAGTCTGGAACGGGTGTAGTGATGCGTGCTTAAAGAGGCTTAATTCCCTCCACCGGAGGGCAGCCAGGCTAATCCTTGCTAATAGCAGAGACAGCACTGACGAGCGACTCAGGGCCCTTGACACACCATACAAGACATCAAGGAACAAACTGTCAGTACCTAAGTCACGACTTGATATATTCAAAACTAGTCTGTCTGACTCAGGGGCCAAACTTTGGAACTCGTTTCCGGCCAATATTACCGAGGCATCTTCATTGTCCACCTTCAAAGCAAGACTGTTCCGGCACTTTATTGAGCCGCCGAACAAAGCGCACGCGACTACTGCGTTCTGAATGATAATGACTATTATCAAACATGTAAGTCAGTGTGTGGGCGCGTGTGTGTGCGTGCATGTGTGCGGAACAGTGTGTTTTGTGCATGTTTGGTTATGCTGGTGTGTGCGTGTGTGTGCGTGTGTGTGTGTGTGTGTGTGTGTGTGTGTGTGTGTGTGTGTGTGTGTGTGTGTGTGTGTGTGTGTGTGTGTGTGTGTGTTTGCGTGCATATGTGTGTGTTCGGTTAGTCAGGTGGAAGTAAAACGTCTAGATAATCTTGACTTTTATGCATACAGTTGTGCGTTCAATGTACCAGATGTAGTCTTAACAGTGTGCAATGTATATGTATGTGTTATTATGTAGTTGTATTTCATGTACCGTGTGTAATGCATATTAGCCAGACGTGGGTCGGGACTGTGCTTCGTCCGACGCGGGCGGCGTTGGTTGAAGGCCCCGGACATACATCACGTTTGTCCGGGCCTGTAATTCAATGTTTGAGCCGTAAGGGGGTCTGACCTAACTCTGGTTTACGTACTTCTACTTGTGTGCGTGCGTGCGTGCGTGTGTGTATGTGTGTGACTGTGCAAGCGCGTGTGCGCGCCGGCGTACGTGTGTGTGTGTGTGTGTGTGTGTGTGTGTGTGTGTGTGTGTGTGTGTGTGTGTGCGTACGTGTGTGTTTTCATGTAGTTTGTAGCAAGGACAATAATGAAAAAAGGTCTGCGCACCTATTCTTTTATCCTTGGAAAATAACGTTTCATTTCATTCATTTCTCTCTCTCTCTCTCTCTCTCTCTCTCTCTCTCTCTCTCTCTCTCTCTCTCTCTCTCTCTCTCTCTCTCTCTCTCTCTCTCTCTCTCTATCTCCGCTTCTTATTTCTAGAGGTACTTGGCAATATTAGTTCGTACCTGGCATGTGAGAATGCTTCTATATCAGGTGTTTTGTGTGATTTCAGAACCAGCTGGGAGCCCAGTAAAAAGTCTGACCAACCAGGAAAATGACGATGGTATTAATATGCAAAACGAACAAAACGCATGAATATGTAGCACCATGCAATTCTGACATCAGAGCGCCAGACAGAACAAAGAAATCAAATCTGTGTCCAAACACCTTCACTGCGGTTGAAAAAGGGAAAACGATGCAACTGTGAAGATATAGATCTGTATGAGCCCACGCGATTGCCGGGGCTCATTAGGATCTGTGCCTCTTGCTGAGACAATTATTTTTCCATATTTCTTGTAAGGTGTTAGCTTTTGGTCGTTGAATGAACCACAATTTCAGAAACAAAAATTTAAATGTACTGTACGTACTGTGGCAGGGAAGGGGTTAAAGCCTTTTTTTTGTCCGGATTTGCGGGAGCTCATGGGGTCTTGTGCCTTTTGCTAATCATGTTCTTTGTACGGCTGGAGCTTGTTGGCGTTTGAGTAACCAAGATTTCAATAGACGATCTTGGAACAAAGGCAAAGAAGGGGTTACAAAAATTTCATCGTAACCTCTACCCAACAACTACACTTCTATTCAAATGAGATGCTTAGCATCTCATTTGAATAAAAGTGTAGTTGTGGCGTACTATCCGCGTGGATCTGTATCTACCGAGTGCTCCCGCAAACGTTCAGGGTCTTTACCATACTTGAATACATTTTTCTTCGTGCAGAACTCGAAGAACACATCAATACAATGTATGGCGCGAGTGACCCTTCAGAAGAGACTCCAGCGCCAAAACCTGCAGCTGCAAAACCCGTCGCCGTGGCATGGAGAATTTCTGCAGGAAGCTACCTTAATTCGGAAAGTTGCACTGGTGACGTTGCATCAGAGGAGCACGTCACTGACGATCGGTATTTGTCCGTGTCTTTCGAACGACTTCAGCAGGTACTGCGTATTCCAGATGCTAGAAGACTCAACATTGTTCCGAACGACGATACAGGTTAGCCTCCGTATTTCGCGCTCCATTACACCACGGTATTTGATATATAACTCGCAAAGGTTTCTGGCTCCCAAAACTGGCCCGCGCACAGACCACGGGCATACGTCAGCCATAGCTGGCCCGCGCACGGACATGCGCGGGCCCGCTAAGGCTGACGTCGGCTCGTAGACCTTTTACTTACCATCAGTTTTTTTTTTTTAAATACACATCTTTCTTCACAATTTCCTTCGCGATGGCTGGTTGGCTAGTTCGGGGTTTTAATGATAATGGACGGCCCTAACGGGCGGGTTATACAGTGAAGTGGACAGCAATCGCCTATGGAATACGGCCTGAACACTGATCAGTTCAGGTGCACTGCAACTGTGCCACTGTTATTCTATTTATTTAATATTTAATTATTTATTTATTATTTTTATCAGGTGTATATATGATACTGATAATCTCACTCTCACGGTTTTAAAACCTTATCCTACTCGCGAAAGTAGAATATGATTTTAAGGCCACGTAAACGCCGATATAAGAATCTGTATACTGACCTTGACGTAATATATACGTTACCGTTGCAGACGATATTTCAGGTGCTCAAACGTCCGTGGGTGACTATCAAGATCTGGACGGTCAAGATGACAGATACGAGGTTCTTGACGATGAACGAGCTAAAAGGTGCAAGTCTGAAACCACTCAAGCAGACGTGTATGCGTTTGTCGACAAATCCAAAAAGAAAATGCGCGGCGCCGTTTCTTCGCCCAATCTCAGAGACTCTCATGTGAACACACAAGGACCTGACGGGGATGTCTACGCACAGGTGGTGAAGCTCTCGAAAAAACGTGATCCTGGGTCAGCTCAGCAGAAACAGGATGATCAAGGCGAAAAAGCAAACAAGCCGACTGTGAAGGCAAAACCCGTCACTAAGCCCAAACCAGCAGTAAAACCCAAGCCTTCTCGAATTTAGAGCGCAGCAACGGGTAATTTTTAAGTTTTATAACGTCGAGTATGCTATAAAGTGAGTTATTGCATCTGTGTGAAATCGGTTTGCCCCCGTACCGTTTGCCGGATTACTCCCCATAAACATTTAATTTGAACAGAAGTGTTGTTGTGGCATGCTCCCCAAAAGGGTTTATATCTAGCGAGTACAACCGCACAAAATAATGTAGGGTCTCCTCCACACTGAAATTTTTACCATGGTATTTTTTAACAGACATTTTAACCCATTTAGTGCCGAGAGAATTTGAGCACCGCCCAACCATAATAGGTGTAGATCCTTATATGAGCCACCGCAACTGCGGAGGCTCATAAGGATCTGTACCTTTTGCTGACACCACTTCGAACCCACGTTCCTAGGACAGCTTGGGCTTTTTGATGCTGAATCAACGAATATTGCAGAAACGCAATCTACGTCAAATTTCACCGAAACTAGTGATAAACTAGTGCAGTAAACCAGTAACATAAGAACAGGCAATGAATATTAAGACTTTTTTTTTCTTTTTAGTGCAGCATAATTTAAATTATTTTTTGTCAATGTTTAGGATCGGCTGCCGAAGCTGAGAGCAGCGTCTACGTTCCAAACACCTTTGAGGCCGCACAGGAAGACGACATTATTGCACTGTCCTCAAGACTAAATCACGCACAGGTATATATTTGTCTGTATTAAGATACACACACAAAAAATCAAACAACAAACAAACAAACAAAAAAACACCTCTTCAGTGCTTGTCAAGAACGCTGACTAATTTACAGTCGCAAAATGTATTGCATTCTGATGCATGATGGAGCAAAATTTGTTTTAAAACATCACATCATCCCCAAAATGAATGTGTCCAGAATGCCATTGCCTCTGTGAGGAGTTGATCGAAAGAAAACGCTAATATATGATTTTTGTAAATGTGCTTGCAGGCAGTACAAATTTTAGGCTTGAAATGCTTAAAATGGCGCTTAGCTCGGATTGAAACGAAGTTAAATGCCACTCAGAGAGTTGAATTCAACCCCATATCCACTTTGAACCCAAATAGAACTGGTCTTATTTTCTTTCAAGGGTCTTTCAAGTTGAAACACACTAGCCAATCGCCTGCAGCTTTGATCCTCACGTGGTGTGGCTATGCAAACAACGTCGCTAACGAAGCCGAATATGGACTGGTCGAGAGTGCCAGGCGCGCGTTGAAGTTGATCGGATTGAAGGCAAATTAACTGTTGAACTTGCTCGAGACACTGAAGCGTCTGATATCAACTTAAGGGCCAAACCGGAAGCAGACACACCAGGTCTCGAGCAAGTTCAGCATCAAAATTGCCTTCAACCTGATCATTTTCAAAACATGCTTAGCAGACCCATCCGCTCCATATTCAAATCATGATAGTTTAAGGGCGGCGCCAGAATAGCTTGGCGCCCATGGGCTCCAAGCTATTCTGGCACCACCCTTGAACTATCGCGGACGATCCACTCCTTGCTGTGATGTATCGGAACTAACATTTATAAGGGCGAACAAATATGGATATATCGCATGTTTGTCTGCCCTTTTATTTCAGCGACAGTGTCAAATTCAAACTTAATATCAATGTACTAATCATTTACAAAAACAAAACAAAAAACAACCACCTCACTGTTATGTTTACAGAATGCGCGTAGATCGGAGGATGCTTATGATGAGTACAACACGCTTGACCTGGTGGACCCTCATGCTGCAAGACGTAACGAGTCCGATCCGGACTACAGCCACATTGGTTCCATTTGAAAAAAAAAAAAAAAGTTTTGCGTGGAGCTGGTTGCAAACGCGTTTTGAAAACTGTATTATATTGCAATCAGCTTTAAAACGGTTTTCTATTATTGATCCATCTTTGAAAATGTATTATTACAGTTTTAAAAACTGTATTAATACAACAGTTTTTGAGAAGAGTATTGTGACAACCGCGACTTTGAGAACTGTATTATTACAACCAACTTTGAAAATGTGTGAACTCATTCGTGACGTGCCGCCTCCGGACACGCGGCATAAGTCTCGAATGAGTCAAAACAACCGTCTTTGAAAACTGTATTATCACGAGTTTTTAACACATTATTATTACCACGTCCTTGAACATGTTAGTAGCCTTCGGTTTCGCTTCTAAAAAAAAAAATAAAAATAGCCAATTCGATGTCGAAAACAGCAAATACTACACAACTGCAAGAGGTATAGGTCCTCATGAACCCCCGCAACTGTGGGGGCTCATGATGATCCATGCCATTTGCTGTCCCTCTAAATGCATAGATGTTTCTAGGACGAACAGGGTTTCAGAAACACGACGTGTGATCACTGAGAGTGAAGCGGTAGCGCTACCACGGAGAGCGCCAAATCTATGTAACCGGTGTCAAGTGGTGAATGGTTCGTGTCTATGTCTTCACAGATGCAGAATTACATGGAGGGGTCGGGAGAGAAATGGTACGGTAATAAGAACGTGTGTCTGTGTACATGTAACTATAATTATGCTCTGGCCTTTACTATGCTCTTGCGGCCTTTAATTTGCTAGTTCTAATGGGTCAGTGTTCGTTTATTTTACCCATTCAGCCCTTTATCGACCATGATAATTCAAGGGTATTGACAGATTAGCTTGGCGCTTGTCGGCGCAAAGTTAATATGGCACTACCCTTGAATTATCATGGTAGATACATCTCTTGCAACTAATGCATATACATTAAATGGCGCCTCCACAATTTGAGAAATACGCCATTGGGACTGAATGTGTTAATAATGTACTCATACGGATTCATGCAGCCCCCGGCCCCCCCCAAAAAAAAAAAAAAAAAAAAAAAAAAAAAAATGACACTGCCAAACGCGTACACTTCTCGCCTTAGAAAGATATTGAGTGCAACGTATTCTTGCTTGTGTGTCCACTTTAAAATAGGGTTTTAACAATATGGCTGTCGTTAGCGATTTTGGTAAGGATGGTTTCTGCATGTATCTTCGCGACAAAAACCGCTGTCGACAGCCTAAGGGTTTAAAACCCTACAGTGTCATAAACGTTTTTTGTATTTGCTTTTTTTTATGCTTGCCGCTTCTTTATAGACACTATCATAGAAATACGTCATTGTGAACGCTACAAGTGAAAGGTGCTTATTTTAGATCGTAAAAATGAGCTATGAGCGGAGGTGAACAGCGTGAAAAGCTTAATTGGAGACTTGCCGCCTCCGGATACGCGGCTTTAAGCCGCGTATCCGGAGCCGGCACGTCTCCAATAAGTTAACGCGACAGAACACAATCCATCTGCAAGAGACATAGATCCTCATGAGCCCCCGCTGTTGAGGATCTACGGCTCTTGTTGACGCCGCTTTGTATCCATGTTTCTTGGACGGCGTGGACTCTGTGTGAGTGAATTGACGAAGATTTCAGAAACACACGTCTGCGCCCGATGGCAGGGAAAGGGTTATTACTTGATTACATCAGGGAGTATTTGTAGAAATAATGATGCTTGAAATGTACATGACATAAACGTATATTATGAAGAAGTGAAAATGTAGTTTTGTTCGTTTGATTGTTTGTTTGTGTTATTTTTTAGTTCGTGTGCTTGTTTGTTTGTTTGTGTGTTTTTTTGTTCGTGTGTTTGTCTGTTTGTTTGTTTGTTTGTTGTTCGTGTGTTGTCTGTTTCTTTCTTTCTTTCTTTGTTGCTGAACAGAATGCATGATTTGTTTGAAAAAAACATGCAATAATTGTAACTTACTCTATTTCATTACTTTCATTTTAGTTTTTGTCATTATCACAGCATCATATGCTAGCCAACATCATCTTCATATAGTTGTGGTGATGAAACTGTTCCAAGCAACTGTGAAAAAAAGCAAAAAAACACCAGATATAACAACAATAACAGCATGAGAAATAACACCAATAACGACGACACAACATAACAGCAACAAACAGAACAAGAAGCTGTTGTATGCTGCAAATATGAAGATCGTGTATGTCAAGGGAAGTTTTTTCTTTCGGACTGTAGTCTGCATACATTAATATACCAATAGCTTTTACTTGCTTTTGCTTTTTTTTGGTCTACATCGTCGACGAAAACTTCACTGTGGGAGATAAACTAAGAGCTTTTTAGTCTGTTCGTACAAACCGCATGCTATTGATTAGCAGTGTACTTAACACACCAAAACTTTTCATTAAAAAAAAATTAAATAATAATAACAATAATAATAATAATAAAACTATTTACGTTTTCAATGCGATAAGAAGTAACGCGTGGTTTCAATATGTCAAAATTAGATAACTGCCCCTTTATTATTCTGGAGGAAAAAAAGAGCAGTTTCTTCCCTTTGTTAACTTTCGCATTATTTATTATTTATTTATTTATTTATTTATTTATTTATGCAAACAAACTGTATGCAGACGCACTGTTAAAACATCTCGACCAGTCGTCTGCTACAGCTCAGTGCGCAAAGGCCATTGGGCCGACGTAAGCCGCCGTTGGCCCGCGCAAACGTTTGCTTTTGTTGCAACATCATTTCAACCACTGCAACAGTATACAGTAACTGTATAGTGTCGAAGACGGATCCTCGCACGGTATTTGCACACAGCCTGACGTAATTAGGCATGAGAGAAGCTGGGAACTGCGTTTCATGATGCATATCGATGAACAGTGTTTATTTCTTCTGCTCACTGTAAATGATGTCCACATATCAATAAGGCCTAGCGTGAAAAATGCTAAGAACATCACAATAAAAAAAGAACACGCTTAGAAAAGAAAACACAAGTGTGTGTAGTACTTGTCTTTTCTAAACATGTTCCCTCTTTCTTAGGATCTTTCTCCCTGGAAAAGAAAACTTTAACAGTGTACAGAAGAGATACATATTGTACATTAAGACACATCACGCTGACGTCTTTCTCCCCGACCTTTGTCACCAGGGTCTGATTTTGCGACCTTTCGTCTTTGTCAACACATTAAAGCTTGAGCAATACGGACCCCGCATAGTTCTGTTGTGAGGACTTGAAATGCTGGACGTGCTGATACGGTGATATTAAATGCACAAGCAATTAATCGTGAATGTGATTGTACACACATGTGTGCTGGTCCGTGATTTTGGACCTTACGGCCCTTGGCCGTAAGGTCCAAAATCACAGACCAGCAGACATATAGACTGGGTTCGACCTCGCAGCTTTTAGTGCATCATAGTAATAATAATAATAATAATAATAATAATAATAATAATAATAATAATAATAATAATAATAATAATAATAATATGCATGTAATCTACTACTACTATTACAAATAATAACTACAGTCAGATCTGTCCACGCGATCACCCCTCTAAAAGGACCACCCTTGTCATGGGATTTTTCTCATACTTGGATAATCTTCTTAAAAAGACTAAGGTGACCACTTTTTGATATAGTCTCTTGGGTGATCGCGTTACACTGGTAAGACTGTAGCTGAAGTGTACACAGATCTGACATCAAGCATTTTTTTTATCAGGTGCTTATACTGAAGGACGGGCGGTTGTGTTGTGTGAGCTAAACGATTGCTCTGCAAACATTAAAACATTTCTCACCTCATGGCTTGACGCCTGCATGAGCACATTGATTGTTAGTATAATTCAGTTCCTGGTCCCCCGCTATAACAGCGCATTGTAAGATCCTTACGCAAGATCGACCCGGGGTACCTTAGCGTTGCAAACTTTAACAACTTTGCCACGCTTTATAGACCGGCAGAGACAATCTGAGGTACCAGTGTTCCAGGCCGAAGTGACCCCGTGGTCTACCTAGCTTCAAAGTTTTCAACGCTAATGTGCCCCTGGGTCAAACTGGCATAGGCGTCATTCTAGATTGTATCACCGGCAGCAATACTGCATTGAATTCAGGTTGAATAGAGAGTAGAGGTTGAACAGGGTAGGGGAACTACCCTGTTGATTCCAACAAGGAAGTTTTACCTTAGCTGCATATCTGCTTTCAGTCGTATTCACCACGGAAGGATCGCAATGACACTGTGTGAACTGTTCTGGCGCTAAGGTAGAATTGTTTAAAAATTCCTACCTCTAGACGCAATAAATCATTCTTAACCTTTGGCTGTCGGTAGCGCTTTTTGTCCTGGTGATTATTGTATGAATCACCAGGAAAAAAGAGAAACCGACAGGCAAAGGGTTAACCGCTCACTGTTGCTGACGACACAGTTCGGTGGAGAGAAAACAACAAACAAACACGTAGTTAAGGCTTAATGCAAATCCCAATGGCGTCAGGGGCTATTTTGTGTACGCATACAAACACGTAGGAAACAACTAAGTAATATCATAAAAGTGCTCAAAAGCAGCACATATAGGTGGGTTATAGTGCCTAGACAAAAAGGTTCGAGTGGATTACAGTTGAACACCAGGTAATGTCTACTATAGACGTCCTTCTATATTTTTTTTATTTATGTGTTTTTTAATTTTTATTTGTTAGTTTGTATTTTTATTTTCCTATTTATTTATTTTTTAATAGGGCGAGTGTGTGTGTGTGTGTGTGTGTGTGTGTGTGTGTGTGTGTGTGTGTGTCTGTGTGTGTGTGTGTGTGTGTGAGAGAGAGAGAGAGAGAGAGAGAGAGAGAGAGAGAGAGAGAGAGAGAGAGAGAGAGAGAGAGAGAGAGAGAGAGAGAGAGAGAGAGAGAGAGAGAGAGAGAGAGAGAGAGAGAGAGAGGATGATGATAATGATGATGAAACTTTATTTATCAACGGTAAAATGTTTTGACAGAAACAAATCGTCATTTTACAAACTTGCCATTGCTAACATCTACAACATAAAATAGGTTAAATAATAATAATAATAATAATAATAATAATAATAAATAATTATATTTACACACATTATTCCATGCAACAATAATGTTAAAAAAAAAATAAAAAAATAAAAATTAAATTAAAAAAAAAAAAACAGAGAGAGAGAGAGAGAGAGAGAGAGAGAGAGAGAGAGAGAGAGAGAGAGAGAGAGAGAGAGAGAGAGAGAGAGAGAGAGAGAGAGAGAGAGAGAGAGAGAGAGAGAGAGAGAGAGAGAGAGAGAGAGAGAGAGAGAGAGAGAGAGAGAGAGAGAGGTGAAAAGTAACTGAAAACAGCCTTCAAAGTTGTCTTCGCGGCATATTTAAGTCTGAATCTACATACGTGTTTTAGGTGCCGGAAAACCCGTTAATTCTTTCGTGTAGCAATACGAGTTTTTTTTTACGAGAAAACTTAACTTTAACTTATCTCTATCACATGCCCACCTTCAAATCGGTGTAGACACTTGCAAAACTCTCCTGCGTTTCCTCAAGACGCCGCCAGAGCTTCATTTGTGAAAAAAATGAAGACTAGAGTTTTGTGCAAATGTCTCCAGTGATTATGTATGTGAATGTGGTAGAGATATGAATTACTTGTCGTCAAAGCAAATACATTCAATATTCTGTTGTTTTTTTTTTTTTTTTTTTTTTTTTTGTTTTGTTTTGTTTTTTTCACAAGCAGTGCAGGCACGTCTTGAGAAAGTCTTGTTGCTGTCGGGAAATTAAGCAATGTACAAACAACCAACCAACCCAAGCCAAGTTATGATGATGCAAGCTTGACAGTATTGGTTTATACTCACACAGCACACACTCTTCTATTGTCGCTGATGTCGGAGCACAGGGAAGTTGTTTGAAGCAGTATATAATATGTATTCCTGATTGCTTTTTCTTTAGATACGTCGCTTTGAAATGATCATGAAGGTGCTGGCAAAGAACTGTTTTCGCTGGACGATTCTTATGTGTTTGTTGGAAACTGGCAGTCAAGGTGAGAACATTGGACATGTGATTTACTCTATCATACCAATCAATTCCCCTTGGTTTGTATACAATCATAGTGGTTTAGGAAGCGTGCTGATAGTAGAAACAGTAGCAATTTTCACAACTCTGAGCTTTCTGTTGAAATCAGATTGGAGTTTCAAAGAGTGGAGTTTCATGTCCCCATCGCTGCTAACGATAAATATTAAACTCGTTGAAACGACTTTTATACTTTTTGTTAGCACCGATAGGCGATGAGAGTAAATATTACCCAGTAGCAAAACGTTTCCGGGCCTACCACGGCCGCAAGGGGCCCGGGCACAGCCGTGCGCTGGCCTACTGCGGCCGTTGTGGGCCAGAGGACCTTTGCTTACGGGGAATTGTTCACAAAATATGACACTTCTAATACAGCCATTTCTAGTAACGCATACAACACTTTGTTCATCACGCTGTATATTTAATAATGTTGAGATCAATGGGAACAACAGGGGAAAACATTGTGTGTATATAATTATATCCATCCAATGTAAAAAAAAAATGAGGTTTTTTTGTTTTCTCTCTCTTAGACCCAACAATCCATGGTTGCACAGAAGGCTGGTTTACTATGGAGGAGAACTCGCGTCAACCCATACTCTGTGTCGGAGAGTTTACATCAGCTCCTGCAGCTTGGAGAATTGTACGCGATGACAACTTCACGCTCGTTTTCAGTGGATCCTGTGGAGTGGGATCGTTGTGCACCTTCAATGAAATTATTCTCGCAACGACCGAAAGTACGAGTGATCTGACAATCCTGGATAATCACCGAAAATACGATGGCTTTTACGTTTTTTGCAAACAAGTAAGCCCTGAATCAGAGCAGAGTATGGATGCCGAATAAAGCTTGGAGGTTAGTGTTCTCTTGAATGTGATACCTGAAAACATTCTAATCTTTTCTGATCTATTCTACTCTTTTAGAAAATGTTTCCCAAACATATTTTCTCACTCTTTTACGTTTCTCTCTCCCCCCCCCCCCCACACACACACACATACACGCTAGAAAAACCACACATAGCATCGGTGTCCGGATGCCGATTGCGGATTGACAGTAAGTATATCGTTTCTTAGGCTTTTGTTAAACCATGGGTGGTGCTGATTTATAGGCCGAGACTTGCTCTTCACACACAAGTTCTGACCCCTAGGCTCTGCCGAGGAGACAGGGCTGTGTGTCAAAAGCGAGCTGAGGCTCGAAAATCATTACCATCTACGGTTAACGTATGCATCCCACTGTTTCATGTCATGCTGGTTTGACGCTTTGATCGACTCGGATGAGACTGTACGAGCGTATGCTTACTTTTTTTCTTTCTTATAATAACACTGAAAGAGTCTCCCTAACACGACGTTCCACAGCTGTGCCGTCAGCAAATCTGTATCGACTTCCAACATATTGTCCACAATTCTTTATCACGTTTTGCCGCTATTTTTTTTTTATTTTTGGGAATGTACGTCCAGTGTGGCCCTGTTCTCAGTGTAGGGTTCCGTAGGCAACATAATTATGGTAAAATAGTTATGGCACGTAGGGCACGGTCGCGGAAAACGTTAAGGATTTGTTGTCGTCATTTGACACATAGCCGACACAAATGGTATTTAGATGATTACGAAAATAATAAAAAATAAAAAATACAGTTTTCAGTTATTTACATGATAATGTTTAGAATGAAAGAGAGCTCACAGCAGTTTATTGTGCATTGTGCTTACAATCAATGATAAACACACAGGCACATATACTCACACTCACTCACATACACGCACGCACATACACAAACACACACACACACACACACACACACACGCATGCGCGCACACACACATACACAAATACGATGAGGCAGACATACACATACACGCATACACGCGCACACGCATGCGCGTGCGCGCGCACACACATACACACACACACACTAACAAACACACACACACACACACTCACAAACATTCACACACACACTCACAGACACACTCACGCACACACAAATATACTGTACATACACACACATTCACACACACACATACACCGTACACACACATGTACACACACTGACACACACACACGCGCACACACAGACACAAACACACACACACGCTCGCACGCACTCAAAAACAAACACACACACACACACACACACAAACACACACACATACATCTGCATTCATCACTAATGGCCGAATCGGGCATCGCACACAACCCTATTTAAAGCATCTTTTCATTAACAGTCGATTCAACAACGACCCGTCCTGTGAAAAATACAACTTCCGGCGCATGGATACC
>BTPG01000003.1:70193876-70281376 GCA_036245525.1 Semisulcospira habei | reverse complement strand
CACCCCCCACCCCACAAACCCCCACTCTCCCGCATAGGGAGAGGGAGAGGGAGAGAGTTGGGAGCTACTCTGTGTGCTCTTTTTACATTCTCCCCTCCATTTCGACGCACGTCAACTCGATCACGCTGTTGTCACATATTATGTTTTATTATCTTAACCCTATCTCTGCCAAGAAAAACGTTAACATGATCCAACTACAAGAGAAATAGACTCGCATGGGCCAATGCAACTCGCGGGGGCTCACGAAAATCTATTCCTCTTGCAGAGACCAATTTGTATCCATGATTCCTGGACGGTATTGGCTTCTGGTCTTTGCATGGAACAAGATTTCAACTACAAAAATGTACCTACGGTGTACGTACAGTGGCAGGGAAGGGGATTAATTCAGAATCAGGTCACAGACAGTAAGTTGAGCCCCTTTTTAGCAGTGAAATACTGTAAGTTTTGCCTCCGTGAACAGCAAGGACTATACAGTGATTTCATTTTTCTAGATCGCCACGATCACTGCGGCAAATTGCGCCCTCGTAGCAGTGGTATTAAATACCGACACCAATGAGGTAAATTTTTCTAGAAAGGGGCATAATATTCTTATGAGCATCTGTGGCTGCAGCGACTCATGTGAATACACGCCTCATGCCGGTGAAGTAATCTTGATGAAACCACGGAATATTTGAAGTAGATGAAATGTTTGACGCACATCTGAGTTAGTAATAACCACTACTTAGCAATTTCTTTAGTAGGTTTCATATAACAACGCGTAACAGCTGGCTACACTGATCTAAAAACGAAGTGAAAAGGGTTTTAGATTCTGCAAGTCGGCGTATTCATAACTTATATCAAATTTTAACAACAGGCTGTTTATACCGCAAAGAGTCTAGTCAGTCCCTTTGAAAAGATTATATCCTGCATGCGAACTGAGGTCAGCTATAATTTCTTTACCCTTGTATCTTTGGCTATGCGAACTTGGTTTAACGTGATAAGTATTAACTATATATCCAGTGCGAAAGAAAAATCAACAAACAAACTGCCACACACACACACACACACACACACACACACACACACACACACACACATACACACACACACACATACATACACACACACACACACACACACACACACACACACACACACACACACACACACACACACACACACATTTGCGCCAGCGAATTCCCAATCTACCAAAAACTTGAGTAAAGAAGAAAAGATTTCGGCAGTAGGTAACCTACCCTCGTACAGCAGTGCATTTGTCAATACGGGCCAACAACCAGCCTGACGAACTTCTGTATACTTGGTATAGGGCCTATTTTGAGAAAACAGGGCATGCTCATGTCTTAGGAGCGGAGATTTCACACGAGATTGCTCCTTGTGCGACAAGTTTGGTTTGGGCTTCAGAGTTGCTTTACAACTTTTGCACAACCTTGACACGTATCACTGATCGTTGGTTTTTTTTTTTTTTTCAAACTGACCTTACACACGAGGAAGTTCTATCAAGTGTGAGTTCTGGTGTATTTGTATTTTCACCGACAGTTCGCTCATCGACGGTTTTAAAAGCTCATGGATGTGCTAGCAAAAACGTATACTCCTTTGGCCATTCTTGTGTGTTTGCTTGGAACTGGAAATCAAGGTACGAGTTGAGAGGACGGGTATTATGAGTGTTTATTTAATCAAATGGTAAATAACAGTAGTAGTCTCAGAAACGCAGAAAATCCTTTACTTCTAATCACATTTGTGTGCATGTGTGTGTGTGTGTGTGTGTGTGTGTGTGTGTGTGTGTGTGTGTGTGTTGTTTTGTCTTTTGTGGATGCGTGCGTGCGTGCGTGCACACACACACGCGCGCGCGCGCGCGTGTATGAGAGCCCGTCTGTGCCGGTGTGTGTGCGTATACAGTGGTGTGTGTGTGTGTGTGTGTGTGTGTGTGTGTGTGTGTGTGTGTGTGTGTGTGTGTGTGTGCTTGCGTGCGTGTGTGTGTGTGTGTGTGTGTGTGTGTGTGTGTGTGTTCGTGAGTGCGTGTTTACTTGAAGAGTTATTATAGGTATTCATGCCTGCCTTAATTGTAAAGTGCCTCTAATGTCAGTTTTTGAAGTAAAATTGTATCGGTAGACTGTTAAATTCTGATTCCAATGATACAAGTCATTTCGCTCTAAGGTGAACCGATCAGCCGTTATGACTGAAGAAAGGATCAGAGAAGCTCGATTTTCCGATCACTGACGGAAACGCTCCGGAAAGACCCGAGCAATGGCGGCAATCATGCTGGCGGCAGACATCTTTCCAAAAGTCCCACAACTCTTACTATAAATTTCTGACGTTTCTTCCCCTCTCGGCAGTGGCAGCAAATAGTACACCTATCTGTTTGAACCTAAAATTCCGGCTGGTCAGCAAGTAATGCGTGTTGGACAACAGAACGACAAACTTCGCAACGTGCAGGCATCTGCAAAGCACATATTGGTGTGTCGAAGAAGCTTCGCCTTACCGATAGATAGGGGCGGTAGACGGGTCGGTCTCTAGTACTGTCTATCAGACGGCATTCGGTAGCATGGCACAGTTACGTCAGGCTGTATCACAAGATTCAAAATAGTCGTACAGCAACTGATTTTGCGGAAAAAAAGAGTGTTTCTTATAGATCATGACCTGTACGACAACGTTGATGAACAGCGCTCTTACATTGTCAGTCAACGGCAACGACCATTTGTTATTATCAGAAGTGTATGTTTTCTGTGCCACGGTCTAATTTTGTAAAGACTGCTGGAGGCAAATCGTCCAGCACTTTAACTTATAATGAGCACCTTTAGCCCAGACATGGATGAGAAGCCGTAGAAATAATTCATATTCACTTTCGAATGCACAATCGACTTCAAGGCTATAACATGTGTTGTGACAACGGCACTGAAATTCCTGGCAGTGACGTCATGTCCCTTTTTTGTGTGGCAACATAAAATGTGATGACGCGGAATGTCGATTAAGATTAAAACCTTATTGTCAACATAAAAAAGATTTTATATGGAAATTTTTCTTTGCAGCACTGGTGTAGGATAATTAAATAAAACAAAGAATCAAATGACATAAATAATAATAATAATAATATGTACAACATATATGCAACAAAAATACAAACATCACAATATCAACTATACACTCACACCCTATCAGCTTACTGTTATGCTGTTTAGATCCAACCCCGGTTCAACCCAGCTTCGGACCAGGGTTGAGCTGTACCCTGCTCCAACCCAGGTTGGGTCAAGTGTAAACACTCCATTCCAGGTTTTGGGTACAACCCAGGTTGATGTGCAAACAGACTCAGCATCAGATATATAATTACCTACGAAACTGTCTTGATTATATTTAGATGAGAGTTGTTATTCTAATCACCCAGATTATTTGTCTGAATAAGCATTGATTTGTAAAATCTGGAAAATAAGTTGTGATTGTTTTATGTGTGCAGCCTACCATATCTGTGGGCAATAATATTTTTTTAGACATAACAAATTTTGCTCATGATATTTATGTATGTATTGAGGACGGATTACACTGATTAAATATATCTTTTAAAAAAGAGCATGTCCCATGACTTCATTGTACATGCAATGTTGAAAGGAAGAAATGCTTTATTCACTAATTGATGGTGGATGTACATGTATTGTAATGTAATTTTGCTCAGTCAACAGGGATTTGCTCTGCATACATGTATGTACTGTTGCAAGTTGTTGACGATTGGAAAATTTAACATGATACTATTAATTTACAGGTGTCATGGAAAATGTGTTGTTTGGCGTGTGCTTGAGGGGTGCTGCTGTTGCTTGAGTCACCATCAGTCAGTGTGGGCTAAAGTTCTGAGCCGCCGGTATTTTTGCTCCCTCTCTCTCTCCCCTATCTCAAACACACACACACACACACACACACACACACACACACACACACACACACACACACACACACACACACACACACATTGAAAGATTTGAAGAAATGTATGCAGAAAGAGATGAAGACTGAGGAGTATCTTACAGAGATATGCACATGTAGTGTATAGTGAAAAAAAGCGCTGACAGTGTTAGGACCACTGAAAAAAGTAGTTTTTTCTCCAGGTACTGTTATATGACGCCAGCTTAGATTTACCATCAAGATGTTTTGACATTCCAAGTCCAAACTTAATTACATATTTAAAGGTATAAACATATGACATATCAAATTCTAAATAAGACGCCATATCCTGTGTGTTGATAAAACTTTTATTTTTGGTATTGCACTGCACAAACAGCATTGTGTACATAACCATTTATGTTGTCACAAAAGTTTACTACACATTTTTTTCACAGCAATAATGCCAAGAAGATATTACAAAAAGCACCGTAGCAAGATTGTTCAATAATATTATCAGCTAAAGTGAAGCAGTTTTTGAAGCACAAAGAACTGAACATTCTTAGGAGGAAGAAAGTATGTAAACTTGACAACAATTTAAATTTTCAAAAGAAAATGATCTGCCGAATATTCAAATAAAGCCTGGTAAAAGATACATGTGGTATATCCTATATCATTTATTATCAGTCTTTATCCCACTGTCAGGTATTCTGTCATCGTGACATGTATTTTCAGCATCTTTTAAAACCATAATACATTTTGTGTTGTCTATGTATCAAATGACATCAGCAGTTCTTTATCATGTACTGCAACCATGCCTTACATTCCAGTGCCAAACACTGCACACAAGCCAGGGACACACTAGATGTAAATTCATGCACCGCACTGTAGCTGAATGCAGTAAAGCATTTTTAACCCATATCATACTGAGGCTATAAGCTTCAAATTTATACACTGCCATATGCAAGCTACATAATAGTACTTACAGATAAGGATATAGACCAATGAAAAGGGTGGTGCCAGAATAGCTTGGCACCTCTATTCTGGCACCACCCTTAATAAACTATTTTAGTCTAACTTATTTTACACACTGGTGTATTCCGAATGATAAGGGTTTGCATAACAGCAAATGTTAATGTTGATGACACAGCTGCAGCACCAGCCCTGAAACTAAAGTGAAAGTCTAAAATTTTGCCCACCAGCCTTTGCCTAGTGCCTTCCGAGTTTTATTAACAAACTGAAAATGTTTCGGATTTAGTACTGAAAAAGTACGGATTGGAAAACGCACGAGCGCACTCGCATTTGGCAAGTAATTTTTTTTTTACTAAAGAGAAAGGAACTATGAGATTATTTGACCAATTTCTATAGATCCCAAATTTCCATTGTTTTTGACCACATACTACCACACCTTCACGCCGCCCATTTTTTTCAGCACCTCGGCATGCTTGTCTAAATTACCGACCGCTACTGAACACGCCACTGCATTATTATTTGAACAGTCACCATTTTATGTACCTCTCAGCAGAGTAGTTACCAACAGGGCGGGTTAACACCTGAGCTAATTAATCCATCGGTTATGTAAACATTTACCCACTAAAATACAGTAAATCAGCGCAGACCATTTGCGTAGCTTATGTGTGGTGTATTTCGGGAATTTCCAATTTGGTTATAGCCAAAACAGCAGTTGCTTCCCTTAGAAATCTATTTTTAGCTGCTTACAGCTTTCGCCGCTCTACATTTTTGAGAATATAAATACACAATTACTCGCTTATCTATGACAACCGACTAAAACAAGGTTAATAAGATTAATAAGACTACTAACAATGTTCACATCTCAATCGGATATATGATTAGTTAATGCTACAGACCTGAAAATCGATTAATACATGGAACCGGTCGCCGGAAAAGACACATTGCACAACTTCCTGTATTGATCTGCTTATATTTAAGTAGGTAAAAATAACAACATTGTCCTGGGCCGAGGCTGGCCTGGTGGTCTCGACCCCGTCACACATGTACCGAGTAGATTGTGGTGCCGTTTACTAGGTACATGTGTGCGTAGGTTCAAATCACCTCAAAAATCTCAGAAATTTTCATTTCGGTAAATGTCTGAGCTGTGAGATTTCCACTGGGGTGTGACGATCCAATAATTACCAGAACAAATATAATATAATATAATATAATATAATATAATATAATATAATATAATATAATATAAATTAAAAAAAAAATTAACCAAACAAATTACCGGGCCGGCAAATAAATAAATACAAATGTGTGCGCACGGGTAAAAAGGGGGTGGATAAGGGGAGGGAAAGGGGGGTATGGGGATAAGGGGGTGGGGTGTGTGTGTATGTCCTGCCTGTCCATTCTTCCCTTGTCCCGTCTAGGTGACGGAACACCGCATCTGATTCTCAATGCCTTTCCAAGGGAGGCATGTCTGAATCCTCCCTTGAAAAGGCCATTGAGAATTGGATAATAGACGGGATTTTTGTTAAAAAATATTTATTTTAATAACCTGCTGATGATATCACTTGCATGCTGTGGTCAGCTAATAAATGTCCGTGAAAAAAAAAAAAAAAAAAAAAAAAAAAAAAACACAGAACGCCAACGAACGAATCTATGAACCAAAACGTAAGGTAAGTAAAATTTTGTTTCACATTTTTACTTATTCAGTTGCGCTCAGTCTAGGTTTAGAGCGCAACTGTCAAGCCTTCAATTCCGCCGAGTCACTCACTGTCTCTGTGTGTTATTACAAAGTTAGCTATCTTAACAGATAAGGATATCTTAACACCAGTGGCCAACTACACGCCACGTGGGCCTTAACAACCGCCTGGTAAGTAACCGGACCATAACACGGTTGACTAAGCTGTGTTCAATCAACAGTGTTGAACGGCGCGGTGTTAACAGAATGACTTGATCTTTTCAATCTTAGTCATTGCTATTACTTCCATACCGTGGACAACTAATAAATTCAAAACAAAACACAGAGTTTAATGTCTCTGTTTACAAGGGTCTTAGCAAGCTGTGTAATCTCATGTGATCCTTGTATCCAGCGTATACAATGACGTAGCGTCTTAGAAACGAAACTAAGTGCGCAGTGGCTAATTGAGTATACAGTCGTTGCATGTGGCGTGACATACAACTGGTCAATTGTGAGTGCATGTTTGTCTGTGGGTATGTTTGTCTGTCTATCTTGTTTGTCTGTGTGTGTCTGTATGTCTGTGTGCGTATGTGCGTGCATGTGCCGTGTGTGTGTGTGTGCATGCATTGTGTTTGTTTGTCTGTACGTGAGTGTGTGTATGCGTGTGCGTGAGTATGAATAAGAATAAGAATAAGAGTACTTTATTATCTCGAAAAGAGAAATTCGGTTGTGGTACATTTATAACAAATAGTACAAACAAGACATAAAAACATTATAGCATAATTATGAACATTTTCTCCCTGCACTTGCACAGCTACAAATTCCAAATGAATATAAAGTAAACACTACAAAATCTTTACACATAACTCTTACACATCTCACACAAACATCTTTTATGGGCTGAACTGAGCGGCACTTATACATTCACACCCACCTCTACATATGCATACATAATACGCGTTTTCAACCTAGTCCTATCCCTCACTACTTATTATACAGACATCTCAGTACATTATTACACATTATTACACAAGCCGCATAATTAAAGTCTACCATAGTAAAGTAATTAGTGGGTAAACACTCAGTAACAACAATCCCAGGATGTCCATGTTCACCACCAAATGAAACACAATATAATCACTTCTCTAAAATCAACAAGCTCCATTCCTACTGATTGCACAGGTAAAGGGGGATAGGGGGAGGAGTTAGGTTTGGGTATGCGTGGATGTACCTACAGATTGCTTAGAGTGATGGATTTGGGGATGAAACTGTGCTGTAGTCTAAGTGTTCTAGCTTTGTGCGTGCGGAGTCTGCGGCCAGAGGGGAGGAGTTCATAGAGGTGGGCAAGGACATAGGATCTGTCTGAAGCTATCCGCCTACCCTTTCTCACCACACGCTGTTCATACAGGGACTCCACACTGTTTTGCTTACTGCCAGTCACTTTGCTGCAGATGTTTACCATTCGTGCCAGGGTGTTCTTGTTCTTCACACTCAGACCTCCATACCAGCACACAGAACCGAAAGTGATGACAGACTCAATAAAAGAGCAGTAAAAAGTTTGAAGGACAGAGGGGTTCACATTCAGCTTCCTGAGTTTCTGGAGGCAGTAGATGCGTGACTGACATTTCTTGTGTATGAGGGAGGTGTTTGCGTTAAAGGACAACTTATCATCTAAGACTGTTCCAAGATACTTATACTCAGTCACACGCTCAACAGACACATCATCGATCATCAGAACAGGGACAGGGGCAGGGTTTCTTCGAAAGTCTATCAGTAGTTCCTTGGTCTTACTCACATTGAGGTCTAGAAAATTATCTTTACACCAAACACTAAAACGTTCTACTTCTGCAAAGTAAGTCGCATCATTATTGGAGAGATCTTGTAAGGCAGTGTCATCCGAGTATTTTATAAGAAGGGTAGAATCAGTGCCACTACAATCGTTAGTGTACAGTGTGAACAGCACAGGGGAGAGAACTGTACCTTGAGGGGCGCCTATGGAAGTGGACCTAAGGGATGAGAGAGCTGTTTGAAAGCGAACTGACTGGGTCCTATTTACAAGGAAGTCGACAATCCATAGGATAAGCCTTGGCGTTACATTGTAACAGAGAAGTTTTTGAGCTATGAGATAGGGTTGTATAGTGTTGAAGGCTGAAGAAAAGTCTATAAAAAGAATGCGTACAAAAGAGCCAGGTTTTTCTAAATGTGTGTATGCATGGTGAAGAAGTGTGAGTGTGGCGTCATCAGTACATCTGTTTTGCTTGTATGCAAACTGGAAAGGATCTTGATAGGGCTTGACCTGATCGAGCAGTCTAGAAAGGACAACACGCTCAAAGCACTTCATTACTATAGAGGTGAGAGCTACAGGGCGATAGTCATTGAGTGTCTTGGGCTTGTTGTTCTTGGGGACAGGGCAGACTGTAGATGTTTTCCAGAGCCTAGGTACAGTGCAATCCTTCAGAGACCAGCAAAAACAAACGGCTATAAACAACAGACAATTGGCTGGCACATACTCTCAAAACTCTACCGCAAATATTATCAGGGCCTACTGCTTTCTTAACATTCAGTTTGCTAAAAAGCTTCTCAACCGCCTTGCCATGGATCTCAAAGTCTTCATCAACATTGCCTGCCACATTTACTTCAAGCTGGGAAATCATGCTATCTAAATCATCCTTCAGATCATCTTTCTCAAATCTACAATAGAACTCATTCAGTTTTTCAGAAAATTCAGTTTGTTCTTTCATTGGCATGCTACTGCTACTGAATTTTGGTTTATTGTGGCCTGATAAAGTTTTAAGTCCTCTCCATGCATCTGCTAAGCTACCTGATTCAAACTGTGACTCTACTTTCTCTTTATACTTTTTCTTAGCGTCTAAAATCTGCTTCCTCAATTTATTCTGTACTGCTTTCCTTTCTACTCTGTCTCCAGTCTGAAATGCAACTTTTTTCTCATTCAATGTGGCTTTGAGAGACTTTGAAATCCATGGTTTGTTGTTGGGATACAATTTCACTGTCTTAGATGGAATAATCATATCTTTACAGAAATTCACATAGTCAGAAGTTACTTCAGTAGCTTCGTCTACACTGGCACTAGAATCAAGAAACACGTCCCAATCTGTACACTCAAAACACCCTTGCAACTGTTCTACACTATCCTTAGACCACACCTTAACTAACTTCTTCACTATGGGCTCTGTCTGGATTTTGGGTTTGTATGCTGGGACAAGAAACACAGTATTGTGGTCAGAGTTACCTACGGGAGGGAGGACGAACGATCGGTATGCATTGGGGACGTTTCCATACACTAAATCTAACGTCTTGTTCTTGCGAGTGGGGAAAAGTCGGTAAGCTCGTGCGTAAGTCACAGTCGTTAAAGTCACCTGCAATAAAGTTGGGGGCGTCAGGGGAGATAAGCTGTAACTCTCTAATCACATCTGCTATCTGGGCTGAGGCGTGGGAGGGGTTGGAGTGAGGGGGGGTGTAGATGACCGTTACAAAGATCTGACCAAACTCACGGGGGAGATAACGGGGTCTGAGTGAAACTGACAATAAGTCTACATCACGTGTTGTAAGCTGTTTCCTAACCATTACGCTTGACTTGCTACACCACCGTTCATTAACATACAGGCCTACTCTGCCACCCCACCGTTTCCCACTAATCTTACAATCTCTATCAGTTCTAAACGGCGTACCAAAACCGTCGATCGCAACACTATCATCACTCACATCTTCGCTCCACCAAATTTCAGAAAAGCACATCAAACACACATTCTTATACTCGCTCGTCAAACGCACATTCGCTACCAGTTCCTCAAAGTTCATATTATCGCTCTTGGGTCGAATAGAACGCACATTCGCCATGATCATGGATGGTAATGGAGGCCTGTTCTTGTTTCTTCTCAGTCGTCGCATCAACCCCCCTCTCTGTCCTCTCTTTCTCTTTTTCACGCTGCTCTTGCACTCGGCGTCATTGCTCGGCAACACAGTTCTCCTCATCTCGTCAGGCAAGTCGCACGCACAACGGCTACTGCCACTCAAAGCTCTCAGCAGCAGCAGGGACTCCCGAGTATTTTGAATCCTGCCACGCGCGTTGCTGCCGCCGCCATCTTGGTCTGAAAGACTCGCTACACAGACACCCTTCAACACGCAGATACACGCCAACACAGTCAAAAACATCTTAGAAATGTCCACAGTTTTCATCCTGAAGCCTTCACACAGCACTCTGGCATATACAAACGTGAACAGTTGTTCTCTAAAACAAGGTAAATCGACAAAAAGACAGAGACGATGCACCACAGTGTCGCCCTATGCGGAGCGCCACAGAAAATGTGTGTATGTGATTGTATGTGTGTATGCGTGCATGCATCTGTATGTGTGCATGTGTGTATTATATTAATCGGAATGCATCTGCCTGTAATGTGTATGTGTGCCGTGTGTGTGTGAGTATGTGCATCCCGTAAACCGGGGACACACATGGGTTATACACCCACAACCAGGGACTTCCAGTAAACGGGGGACGTCACCGGTTCCAGACGATTTCAGTTATCATTTGCAACTTATATTATGACTGAAAACAATGTTACTGGTGAAATATGAGCAAAATCTGACGTATTCGGTTCGTATGGTTACACATACATACACACAAAAAAAAATGACATACGCACTTGATAACATTTTTTTTATATACCTACAGATACTTGATAACAAATTTCCAAAGTCACCTATAACTGACAAATTACTTTTCAGGTAACTTTTTTTTACTTGACACAAGAAGTTATAAGTGTCTTAAAATAAGAACTTATAATTTCTTATAGGAACTTAAACATAAGAAATTGTAAGTTCTTGACTCAAGTCACAACTTAAGTCACAACTTACTCGGACAGATTTGTCAAGATACAAGAACAATGAAAAAACAATTTTTTAGTAATAGTCTGGTGGTGGTGGTGGAGCTGATGGGGTTAAATAGTTAGGCACAAGCGACATGTCATCTTTTTGCGAAGTGTAATGAAAAAATAATAAATGATTACCAAATCTGATTTTTATTTGCTTAAAAGATTGTGTAGCTTTTCTGTGGTTTCCTGAACACCGATCTGTTTTCCAATCTCTAAAAAAATAGCTTTTAGTTCTTCAACATTTACGGGAGATTGACTACGCATCTTATTCTGTATTTCAGATTTTTGTTTCTTGTAATTATTTAAATCATCCTGGACTCGCTTAAATTCTTCGTCATCAATACAATTATCATTTAATGCCTTACTAATAATAAGTTTCATACTGCTCAGCTTTGCACCGGCCAGCGTACTCAACGCTTCATGTTTCTGTAATTTTGTATGAAACCTCTTGTTTATGGCTTCCAAACCAAGGCAAGCCAGGCATGTAGCAATGCTAACACCCTCAACTGCAATTCCTATTAAACTTCCAATTCCTGTGGCAAACAGAACAATACCCCCTACAGAACATCCAGCTGAAACAGCACCAACAGCCATTGAAGTATTTTGAACAGAATTGAAAACGGTCTGATACCTCCTTTTACATCTGGAATACCTCGCCTCCTCACTTTCCAAATATTTAATTGCTTCTGTAATATTATTTAATCTGAATGTGTCTACCTGCAATGTTTTATCTGATGCAATTGGTACAGCTGTTGCATGTGGATCAGGTGCAAGCGTTGTTTTAGTCATCACAATTGATTCAGTCGTCGGTAGCTGCGGATACAAGTCTATCATTTTTATTTGACAAATATTTTTTTTATTTAATCAGCAATTACATTTTGCAACTGATCAAAAGTATACAATTTGCTGGCATAATAAACGAAACAAGATCAATGTGTTCTAGTTTTATAAAATTTAGATAAACAAAAGTTATTTTGTCGACTAATATCTTGACATCTGGAACACTGCTTGAAACCTCAAAAATATCTACATTTTTTTCTAATAGCAATAAAAACGTTTTTTGCTTCTGTCACTGTTTCATCCCATGTAAGCTTTATTCCCTGTGCAATATTTGCCTCTTTCGCAGAAGATACAGATCTCATGATAATTTCAAATACTATTGTCGCTTCTCTTGCGATGGGAAAGTTTTCTGGTACAAACACGACCGTCGCATCAGACCTGCCCTTTCTGTGCATAAGAAGATATCTTCGTTTCTCATAATTTTCAACTTTCAGTTTATCTCTGCTATTGTTGTCCGCAGTAAAACTTGGAACAAGGCTTACAATAAGCGGCCCAGAGTTAACAACATTCCTAAACACTAAGGCGCCTTCATAATCAGCGTATACATAAGGACTAATAAATTCCAACTGTATGTCCCAGTCAATTGTGGGTGCTGGCGTAGGTGCAGGCGGTACAGGTGAAACTACCCACTTATTACCTACATGTATTAAGTTGTAAGGCACGTTATTTACAAGAGTAGGTGCAACTGGTACAGTAACATCACGAAGCTGACCAAGTTTAGGAATCTGTTTTTCACCGTCTTTCATGTCAACAATTACTTTCATCTTGTACACGCCAGTCAAATCAAGTTCGAATCCATACACCTCGCCGATTTCTCCCTCCTTCTCAAAATCCTGTACGTCTGCCAAATCTTTCAACTCTGTTACCGGACATGCATATGGTATGATGGTTCTCGGCTTTGGACCAGCACTCATTTTTTTATAAACAAAAATAAAATTATTTAACTTCTAACACTACACTAAAATCATGCATAACAACTGGTTTGTCATCCTGATTAGTTAGAGATATACACAGTGACTAAAAAAAACTGGAACCTAATTTCTTAAACTGCAAATTAGGAAATCTAACAACTACACTTTCACAATAAGGAGCAGTTCCAGCTGGTACACATCTCAACAAAGTTGAAGTATTTCCATTGTGTATATTTTCAGTTGTGTTTAGTTCTTTCAAATAAACATTAAATACTGTGTGTACTGACAAATTGACAGGGCGTTTTCCAGTTATTTTAAGTTTTTTTTTTTTTGTCTTCATTGTTATAATACCAAACATAGCTTCATCTAAATCATCTGATCTCCACCAATCTTCGTCAATATAAAATCCAAGTAAATATGCAAATCTATCTGAGATCCTTAACCAATTTTGTGTTAGAAATTCTAATGTAACAAGTAGGTTAGCTGGATTTAAAGTTGCTTTAATTTTAAAATTACTTTGAAACCATTCAGCTATAGTACAAAAGTCATAATACCCAAGCGGTAAAGCTTCAGTTTTATTATCAAGATTTACTTTATTATATATATCATCTTCTATATTAAACCATTTTACTGTGTAGAACATTTCATGGATAGCTACAGCCTTGCAACCATCATGATTATCAATCTCATTAGTTAACCACACTGGTTTGCTAGTATCAAGATTTGTTAAGGTAATAAACATTTTTATTATCTCATATAAAAAGAAGGATGAAATTTAAATCACCATCAAGTGTTACTACAAATGCATTTCAATTTAACGTGAATGCCAAATACAATGTTGCACCAACTTATGAACAGAAAATAATTCAACTAAACCAGCTTGATATTGCTGTAAGCGTACACGATCTATTTCAAGTGAAAGTAGCAAATCCATTTGATCATTACATAAACCCTCCAATAACAGACGATGCTACTGCAAGAAAGTGGTCTTCAAGTCCACTACAGGTGTTTCAAAACCAACTTAACTTTTCCATACTGTGTTCAACTACAGGCTGTGGTGTTTCATTCACGGACCACTTGAATCACTCAAACAAACTGAATAAGTCTGTGTATCGTTTCCATGTTTATTACCAGCTTAGACGTATTTTGCCAGAACTGCATACCCCACTACCAACTGAATCCAGTTTTAACAGGTTTAATAACCCCATGGATATGAAAGCGTTTGAACGCATCTGTAATGAATTTAACATCAACCCCAGATATGACTTTACACAAAAACTTGATGGTCACAATGGTATGGGTACATTGTATTACACTATGAGTCACAGACAATACCCTCAAGATTATTACCCTGGTTACACTTCATTCTCATCTAAATCACAAGTCTGGTTAGGATCAATAGAACAGAAACAGTCTAATGCCTGGACCACATTTGTTTTAGACAGGAGTGATGGGTTTACTCAAGCGGGAGTCGAGCGCGTCAATGAGTCTATCAGAACATATGTCTGGTGTATACTAGGAGCACAATCACTAACAAAATCAAACATTTTGAATGGAAGTGGAAAATTTGAAGCACAAAAACAGTTTCTTGCAAACCTAGAAGATTCAATTAATTCAGTAATTGATCTCCCATCTAGCATACAGCGTTATCAAGACGTTCTCAGATATGCGAGATCCAAAGTTGACTTTGTAGTTGGCATCGGGTTATACATGTTACCGTCTGATCTTCAACTCCAAATGGGGACAATAACAAATTATAATAATGAAATCATTGTTGCAGGTTGTGATCAAAAATTAGGACTCAATCAATCTGTAAACTTGGGGGCCACAACCACACATGTTCAGTCATTAAAATTATTACAGACGATAACACCCCCGGCCCCAACACCAGCACTCATACAACCAGTACAGTCAGCCCCTGACATACATGAGTCAGAGAGAACAGCATTAGTAATAGGCCTCACTGGATTAGGGGTATTACTTCTTTATCTGTTTCATTAAATAACCCACCATCAACCCTCCTACTGTAACCAGAAATACCCATACATGTTCTGCCATAAACCCAACTACCTTTGCTGCAGTACTAATCATCCAAATGACAACTGTGCCTATTATGCCAGGTAATGAATCTATTGCTTTCAGAGCCAATTTCTTAAGCAAGTCTGATATGTGAGACAGTTGTTTTTTTACCCACGACCGAAAATCTTTTGGGTCTGTTGGAGGTGCTGGTGGTGCTGGCGGTGCTGGACCCCCACCAACCCCGGGTCCAGAAACAGCTAACACAACAGTACTAATAATAAATCCAAGAGCAGTAATTAAACTAGCAATTGTGATACCCTGTTCTCTAAAAAGTGTTTTAAGTCTCTCAGCCAGAGTTGTGTCTTCAGGAAGTATTTTCTGAATAGTTTCCCTAATCCTGTTGACCTGTGTTTTTAGTTTTTGTCTTCCAATACTAATCACTTCTAACCTTCCAGATCTTTCTATCTGCAAATCATTTAATCTGTGTTGTATTCTTTCTTTCATTTCCGTGTCAAGATTCCCATTGTCTGCTGTAGCCAGTTTTTCCTTTTCACGTTCTATGTGTTTATCAAGCTCACTCAGTTTGGCTACATTATTTACCATCTCACCTCTTATTGTCTGTAGAGATTTATCCAAGCCCATAATCTCTCTCATTGACAAAAGTGGGTCGTCTATTGTTTTCACAGCATCATTTATTTGTCCTTTAGTAAATAAAGTTTCTTGTATCACTGTGTTTGATATTTCTGGTAGGCTTGTTACTGGTGCCATTTCAATTTCTTGCCCTGTTGGTAATTTTGTTTGTGTGTCGTGAAGTGCACTAACAAGATGCGGCGTGACAGGAGACCCTCCAATTCCAAGTTGATGCAAGGCACCAACACCGCCTTCATTTTTGATTGTACTTAAAGCCCTAAACTTACCAGGGTCTTTTTTATTAGTCAATAGTACTTTTCCTTTGTAAACAGTATTTAAATATAAATGAACCTTGCCATCAAGTTCAAACTGATTAGGATCTATGTTGTCTGGGCGGCCACCAACATGATCATAAAATGAGTTCACTTTGGTTTCTAAAAGTTCATGACATAAACTGTAAATATTTCTTGTACGAGTCATATCTGTCATATCTGTCATATCTGTTGTATTACCAAAATCATACATGCCATCCATTTCAAAATCTTCATGATTAAATCCTCCCGCTGCCATTGTTTTATTAATTTATTATTTTTTATTGTGCATAATAAAAATGACACAGTCTTACGGATCAAAGTTAGACCCATACAGAAAACTACGTGAGCCTCTTGGTGTTAAGGGCATTAGACAAACAATCGTCATCACAAACAATCCAAGTACCGTAGACCAGAATCAAACACTTCCAGTCAAGTTTCCAAACCTAGGTCCCAGTGACGTTATTGTTCCTGGCACTGCACGCCTAGCATTTAATATTGAACTATCATCAGACACAGATGTAAACAGAACACTAGTTAACAATCTTGGTAGAGCAATTGTTAGAACTATTAAAATAAAACTTGAAGGACAGGAAGTGTTTAGTCTTGACGATGCTGATGTGTTTTATTGTTACAAAGATCTTTGGCTCACACGAGAAGAACGAGAGGATCGTATTTATCAAGGCATACAATCTGATAATGTTGGTAAACTTTGAATAGATGCCGGAGATAAAGTAACTACTGGGGTAGCCAAGGAAGTTATTATAGCTGAAATATATGGAACCAGGTTTTACATTCCACTTGAGTTTGAAATCCTCACAGCACATTTGCCTTATTACCAAGGAGCATTAAATGACCGTCTAAGTTTTGAACTAACCTTCAATGACTACTCCAAAGTTATTAAATCATCTGATCTAAATGCAACATATAAGATCTCTAACATTTCTTTGGAATATGAAATTGTCACACACACAGAACTAGTGTTACACTACCGCAGCCACATGCAAGGTGTTGTGGATGGAAGACGCAGCCAGACAAGAGTGTTTCCAGAAGAGTCTTTTATTTCTTGGTCATCGTGAGTCTACTAGGTTGGGCACAACCAACCTACCAGCATGACATACGAAATGGCGAAAATCTGGAGCTCAGTCTCTTGCTCCCCAGCTCTCTCTATCTATCTCGTTCCTTTTGTTGTAAGCTCTCTCTCTTCTGGTGTTTTTCCTCCACTATATATACACGTTCTGGAGGGCATCGCCCCTTTGTCGCAATCAGTCAAAGGGGCTATTACTGTCACCCATAATATCCCATATCTATTATGGTGGTCAGCGTCCCCTGACCCTAGCTGTCAAAGGAGCTATTACTGTCGCCCATCATATCCCACATCTGCTCTGGTGGACAGCGCCCCCTGACCCTAGATGTCAACGGAGCTATTAACTGTCTCTCATAATTATTCCTAGTCAACAGGAGTCTGTATTTCTCACTACTAAAGTGGGCTCATTATGTATTCATTAGTCCCAGCTCCCTGTTTGCTACTGCCCGCATCATGACAGCTAAAGTGAGCTTAATATCTATTTATTAATCCCAGCTTACTAGGGCTAGCAGCTTGTCAACTCAAAGTGAGTTTATGACAGTTAAAGTGGACCGTGTCATTACCCTCTCCGTGCTCTGCCCGTGGTACTAATTATACCCTCGTTATTTTCATATCAAGGGAAATTATAAAATTACCCGACCGTGATATTGGTCGTATACACTTATAGTGTAACATTTCCTCCCAAACCTACCCGAAAAAAAAGGAATCTTAATTCACAAGATTCGTTTTTTTTTTTCATTACACAATATTCAGACCACCACATCATTTCAAACAATTAAACATGTTATCCACAAAAATACATCATTTTTCGGAATGACCGTTTATTTAAATCGATCACTCCTTATTAAAAATTATTATTGTCCGGCGTAATCACGCCAATAAATGTTCACATCAAAATCATCGACTCATTTATGTCTTTGCACATGTGTTCGTTATTCTTCATGATCCTACCTGGATCGCAACAGCGTTGATCCTTGGTTACCCCAACGATGGGTAAAACTTGACAACGTTCGAGGCAGGGAGTAACTGCACTCCTCCCTCCATCATCGCCGTAGAGTCCTTCGCTCTTGCGACGTCATTCACGTCTGCTGATTGCACAGCCGCCAAAATCAACGTAGGCACAGTGACCTCACGTTCACCCTTCCTGAGTCGTGATAGTATGGAGCCAGACCATGCGCTAGTTTTCTTCTTATATCGTATACACCCTACCCCAACTATGATCACTACAACTGTCCCTACGATAGAACCAATGATGATCTGTTTCCATATCGCCCATTCCTGTTTTGGCTTAACGAATTGCATGCTCTGAAGTCGAGCAATTAGATGATCCATTGGCATTTCCTTAATTTCATCTAACTCTTTGGGCAAAAAGACGGGATCGTAGTCTGGTAAAGCACTATGAAATGGTTTCCATAACGTTATATTGGAAAATGCATAGTTTTCCATCCATCCTATCAAATTGTCTTCCACCTGATACTGGCTCTCTTGTTGGTAGTAAGGGGTTAACATCAATCTATCACTAATAGCCGTACATGATTCATTGAGGCGGATTAGCGATAATGGTGGGTTGATTTGTTGGTACGTGACCCCTTTACCGTGACAACTAATACTCATCTTTAGTGGAGTATGATTACTGATTACCCATAGCCCATCCATTATATACCGTGCCATAGGTAACACTGTACCCAACTTGACCTTTGTTTGGCAGCGTGTTGCAATTACGTCTGAATTGTTTAAAAACAGCGCCGTAACACAAAACTGATTAATGTTCATAGGATATATTGCACTTCGAATCGCACAGAATCCTATCAAGGGTTTGGAACAAGCTTTAAGTACAGCTTCCGTAAGGAACGCGAACCGCGTACGTTGCGCGTCTACTGCTATTGTTGTGGATTCTAAGTCATACTGAGCCGTCAGTGATTTTGGCGCAGGCCGACCCGAATCTCCAGTTACTAATGGTACAGGTAAATTGTGTACCTTATAAATTTCAAATTTCTCATTAAAATCGAGCAGTGGTATGGGTACGATCACTAGAATTCGTGAGTTTTCAAGAATGGTAGTACATGTAAGAAACTGATAAAATTTCCACAACTCTTTCTTTGGATCCCCAGGTAGGTGTAGGGGTGACCCTAAACGTAATTCAATCTCCGTTAACAACTTTCGAAGGTTATGTGGAGTAATCGTACTTGGAGCTAAACGTCCAAGAGATAACATATTCAACTGACGTTGAAGATGTTCAAAATAAATCGTCAGGCGTTGTATCATCTGTTTAACTTCTTCGATTACCAAATCGATTTGAAGATAAGTCGAAACAAAGGTTTCTAACTCGTATATCTGCTTCTGCATTTCTTGCGTTACGTCTCTTAATTTCTGATCAAGTTGTGTCACACCTTCCATCAACTGATTAATTGCGTGTCTATTCTCCGAAATCTCAACCCGCGAAGCATTTATTATGGTCAGACTTTCAGACACCACATGTGCCAATTCTTGTTGGTTATCTGCTAACACTTGTACATTTTCTTGCACTGCTCTCAAATCCGATTCAGAAACAGTACCGAAAAGGAAATTGAGGGCACTACCTACAAACGGAATTAGTGATCTTCTTTTTCTGCCATACAACGTATTGTATTCTGCAAAACTCTCAGTAATTCCATTGTATGTATCCATCACTATCTTTAGTTCCTGACCTAACTGTGCGAAGTTCTTCACGAACTGTTTCCTTTCTTCAAAATAATGCGCAATGATATTCCAAGTGCTGTTGGTAATACCTTGCACGTCTTTATAGAGCTTATTGATTGCATTATGATACGGCTGTAGATCAATAACAAAAGTTACCAACCATCGCGACCTCGTCGTGGTAACTTCATCAAGTTTTTGAAATACGACATTGTGATTAATATTTAAACCCTGCGCTAGCCCCAATACTATCAGACTCAAGAAAAACTTCATCTTGTTGTTGTCTGCAACATACAAGATACCACCAGAGACTTATACCACTGTCTCTGACAAAACCCAAATCATGCTTCATGATTTACACATTACAATAGTCCTCTCTCAGATACCGTCTGAGAGTCGCATTTCTAAGTTGAAGCCTTCTATGGCAGAAGAGTCAGTATCGCTTCAAGAATTTTCCTAACCCCATTAGTCTGTAAAATATGCTGAATCGAACGATTGTCGTCGATCTCCCCATCATCAGAACTGTCTGATGTGCCCTTGCTACAACTAACGTTTACTGCTGAGAGATCTTTTCTCTCTTGTCTTTAGGCGCTTTCTTAACTCCATTAACGGAACGTCCTCCTCGGATGAAGAATTCTCACGCTCTTTTCGCACCCCCCTAGTCAGTCTGTCTCGTGCGTTTTCTTGCCCTACTTCGTCACTGTCGCTATCGGATGATTCTGGAGCTACTACCTGTGTGGCTTTACGTAATGTTCTCCCCCTGGCTTTTGGAATAGGCCACTCGCTAATTTTGGCTATCCGCAAGTGTTCAGCGTGTGAACTGACCTCAGTGCCATCCAGTTGATGTCGTACCCTGAATGTGACAGGCGACAATTGTTCCACCACTCTATAGTGCGACCTCAACTTACTGTCTAACTTATTGTGTCTACGGTGATTACGAAGGTACACTGGATCACCGACCTTAATCTCGACAGGCTGTACACCTCTATTAGCATACTTAGCCCCCTTCTTCTGTGCTTTCTTAATTCGCCGATACACCTGGGTGAAGGCCTTGTGTTGCTGTTCAAGCGCTATCTTGTGAAAATCTTCACCAGCGTATTTTCTTCGGGGTCTAAGGATGTTATCTAACGGTAGCACTGGATCGCGACCATACAGAAAAAAGAAAGGAGATTCCTGCGTAGTTTCCGAAACACAAACCCTATAAGCTGCTAGTACCTGGTTAATATGCACGTCCCATGTCGAAAAATCCTCTTGTATCTTTTTGGACAGAATGTCGTTAAAAGTTATGTGAAAACGTTCGATCTTAGCACTGGACTGTGGATGATAAAGACTGGTCGTGAAATGATCTATGTTCAGTTCTGCCAGCGTTTCTGCCATAACCTTATTCACATTCTCAGATCCATTGTCTGATACTATCTGCAATGGACAGCCATGTCTGGGTAGAATTTCTTCTACGAGCAGCTGTACCACTGACTGCGGCGTTTTATCTGGTACAGGGAACGCCTCTACCCAACCTGACAGATGACAGATGAATGCTATGACATAGCGATTCCCGCTAAGGGAGCGGTCAAACGGACCTGCCAAGTCCAATGACAACTTAGCGAATGGGTATGTGCATTTCCTGTACGGGGGCCCTTTTCTTTTGTAACACTCTAGTCTGACAGATGACACACCCACTAACATATTCATACAGTTGTTTGTACATGTTAGGCCAGTAATACTTTCTACTGACTGTGTCATGAGTCTTGTCTATTCCTAAGTGACCATTTTCGTCATGGTACTGTCTGACTACGTACTCTACCAAGTGAGACGGAATATACAATCTGGCTACTGGTTCATCATCAGGATGAGACAAAAAATATAGAACATCCTCTATCAGCATGTACCTCCTATTGACTGTCATGGTTCCTTGTTTACTAATCAATAAGTCCTTTAAGCGCACTATTTCAGAATCCTTCTCCTGTTCCTCAATAATATCAAACGGCCCTGGAAGATCAACTTTTTCCAGCTTCGCATCACACCCTGCCCCTACTGTACAACTAGCGAACTGCTTGGGTGTGAATTGGTTCGAGTTTATGACTCCTATGACAAAAGCATTGTCATTGATCTCTCTAGTTACCTCTACTTCTTCCTCATGCTCTGGCATGTGAGTACCACTCGGCATTCTGGATAGTAAGTCTGCCAAAACATTTTGGGGACCTGGGATATATTCAATCGTACAATTATATCCCGAAATGCCTAGGGCCCACATCTGCACCTCCTTATTTTGCATTGGTGAATTAAGCAAATACTTACGAGGCATGTGATCCGTGCGGATGACAAACTCCGCATTATGCATATAGTGATTTAGATTTTGAAGCGCATAATGGATCGCAAAAGCCTCTTTCTCTATTGTCGACCATTTTCTTTGGCTGGTACTAAGTTTATGGGATAGAAAATAAATAGGTCTTTCTACCTTTGAGCCTGGGGAAATGTCTGAATCCTCATCGCATTTTTGCGCGAGACATGCCCCCATGCATGTGTCGCTGGCATCCGTGTAAAGGATGTACGGACGCCGAGTATCTGGATAGGCTAACACTGGTGCTACAGCTAACGTTTCCTTCATCAAATCAAACGCTTTCTGGCATTCCTCTGTCCAACTGAATCTCGCATACTTTCGTGTCAGTGCTATGATTGGTTCAGCCATCTAGGAGAAATTAGGAATCATTTTCCTGTAAGACCCAATCATACCAATGAACGAACGGCACTCTCTGACACAGGTCGGAGCCGCCATAGCCCTAATGACTTTTACCTTTTCCTCATCCGGTTTTATCCCCTGGTTACTAATGACAAAACCTAAGTATTTGGTTTCTTCCTCAAAGAACTGACACTTCTTGAGTTTCAGCTTCAGGTCATGCTGTCTCAATCGATCAAAGACTGTCTGAAGGTGACACAGATGGTCTTCTATTGTTTCTGAGAAGATCAAAATGTCATCGAGATAGGCACAGGCAAAACCTTCTGAACCGGCTAGCACGATATTCATAAGCATCATGAACAATCCCGGTGCTCCCACCAAACCAAAAGGCATTTTCGTGAATTCGAATAATCCTTTGTGGTATGCAAATGCTACTCTATCCCTACTCTCCTGATCCGCCATCTTGACCTGCCAGTACCCCGACTTAAGGTCCAGACTGGTAAAATACTTGTCCTTTCCAAGAAATGACAAAATGTCATCTATCAGTGGTAGTGGGTACGATGTTTTCTTTGTAATCTCATTCAGTTTCCTAAAGTCAACACACAGACGTTTCGACCCATCCTTCTTGGACACAATCACTAAACTAAAAGACCATGGGGACTGAGAACGTCTTATCACACCTGCCTGTAACATCTCTTCTAGAGCCTTGTCAATAATCTCTCTATCTTCAAGCGGGATTCTATACGGTTTTATCCTAATGGGAGGATGATCGCCGGTATCTAGTTTCATCATGACAGTGTCAGTAGCCCCACTTTGGTATCAGTTTCAGCCAACTTAATAAAATTTCAAATACAAAACGATTTCCAAATACCGTCAGTAGCTCGCTTGAGCTTGCCCTTAGCACCACGTGAATCTTCTGTGTTTACGTACAGTGTGTGAGTGAATGCGTGTGATTCACGTGAGCGTGCTTGTTGGGTTCAGTTCGCGGCTACATTCTGCGCATTGAGTTATATTATAAATATGAGAAATGCGCCATATAAATGCTATGCATTATTAAATCAAGGTCGCTATTCGCGAACAAGTCTTGATTGTTCGTAATGAGCTCTGACACTACACCTTTCATCTTCTCCGGCGCAGTGACTTCCGTCAAGTCGACTGCCGATACCTGCTGATCAACCGACCCTATCTGTACTTCATGTACTTCCTGAACTGTTGTTACCTTCCCCACAACACAACCCCTTCTAACTCTATACGTCTTGTTTGTGTTGTTCACTATCAGTATGGGATACGTCTGGTGATTATTTTGCTTGACTACCGTGCTTGTCACTAACAGTCCCGGTTCTTGTGCTATAAATCCCTTGTCTGTTTCCGAAATCTCTAAGAGTGTCTCTCTTGTAAAATACGAAGCATTCTTCATCCGTACCTGGAGTACTTCTGACGTCTGAGGTTTTATCACTTTCGTCTTAGTCACTCTGACCAAAGACAAAATGTGGATGTCCTCTTCATAGGGCACATAAACACTTCCGACTCTGAGTTTCTTCAAGTCAAAGTAAATCCTCACCCCGTTTTTGTCTAACCAGTCATTTCCCAAAATAAAGTTCCTGTTGAGCCCTGATACCACGTAGAACTTATGTTCAAACTTTTGCCCCGCTACCGTAAATTCTAATTCTGAACTCCCCAATACGTGTAAAGCTTCTCCACTAACTGACTGCAGCGAAACATCTCCCTTTCCTATCTTTGGCTTATGACTGAGTTTATCGTAAGCCCCCTTGCTAATCAAAGACACCTCGGCTCCCGTGTCGATCAAGCTACGAAATCGTTGCTTCCCAATTTTGAACACTATACACTTAGGGCTACCTACTACATTAATGCTAAACAACTGCCTCTTTCTACTTTTCCGGTCCTACGTAACGGCTTCGTGTGCCACAGAACCTTCTAGTTTTCCTGCCTCGACTGAAACCTTCTTTGACCTTGTGGCCGCCTGTTTCCGGCCTTTCTACATTCCCGCTGAATGTGACCTCGTTCCCCACATTTCCAGCATTGAATCAGGGGACGCATTGTTTGCTGACCAACCGCCCCTATCACTCGGCAATTTCTTGCCTGGTGTCCTACTCTCCCGCATTTAAAACAATTACGGTGACGAGCATGGTCTAATTCCATAGCCTCTTCTCCACCCCTAGCTGTCATTCTCGGCTGACTAACTGGCCGATTGTTTATCGTGCGTAGCTCAAACCTATGGCGGAGGTTTTCTTCTTGCATGGCCACCTGCACGGCCCTATCTAACGTATTTGAGTTATCCCTCAGGACTTTCATCTTAAGAAAGTCATGCGCCAATCCGTCAACAAAGAAATTGGTTAGTTGCCGTTGTACCACAGCCGCGCCCATCTGACTCGGGAAGGCTTCGCCGGCCAAAGTCATTAGGCGCTCTGCATACAGAGGCACACTTTCCTTCGGGTTTTGTTTCACCCGCTGTAGCAAAGCAAACGCATGATTTTCATCGGCGATTTCGCCGAATCTTACGGTTAGCTGCCTTTTCAATTCATCTTAATTCCCTGCTGCTTCCGTTTGTAAGAATCGATGGATAAAATCGCCCACCACCCCTGAGCTTGCTTGATAAGCAATGACGGGGCGCCTGTTGAGGGCTTTTATTAGCACTGCATATTTGTCAATTTCTTTTATCCATTCCCTAAATTTGGTAGGCTTTCCGTCAAACGTTCCTACCATCTGCCCTATACTCTGGGCATTAATGGCCTGACTCATTTCCTCTACTTTTTCGCCTAAAATCCTAAACACTTCCTCTGCCATTTTTGTTTCTTTTTAACTCTTACCAGTTCGCTCTATTTGAGGCCAGTGAACAAAATGACTTTTACCCTCACAAATGACCAAGAAAAAATGCTGCTGAAAGCTCTTCGAGTGGTCAAAAGTTGGCTTATTATACATCATATTAAAGTGCATTGAGTCAGCTTTCAGTCAGGATAAGTAAAAAGTCTGTACTTAACGTAGTTTAGAAGTTGTTGTTTATTTAGCGACGAAGAAAAAATGGTGTCCGGTTTCCAAAAACGGTTTTCACAAAAGTCACTAAGAAGAAAATTTTTTTGTTTCTTGCCCCTTTGTTTAAAATGTGAATCCAGTGTGTGGACAAATCATTTCTACACATTTTTGTGAAGTTTCAAGAAAATGTGTTTGAATTTCTAAGAGTTACGCAACATAATCTACACCGGTCAAGGGCAGGAAAAAGTGGGCGTGTCAACACCTGGCATGACTGAGACAACAAACATGTGCTTCTCTGAAAATCTCTGACTTGCTGAAAATATCACTGAGGCAATACACAGCAAGTAATAAAACTTGTTTATGTACTTCATAAAGTTTCACGATTCTGAACCAGACAATAGGTAAACAAAGACTCACATGGATAGCACATGGTCAAACCAAAATAGAAAGTGTCACAATGACCTGCGATGGTTTTCTTTCGTTTTTTCCACATCGCTGGTGCTAGAATCATTTTCAGTGGCCTGGTTGCTGGAAGATTCCCCTTCAGTGAGATACTCTTCACTTTCGGACTCAGATGAACTCATTTTGACGGAATATTTGCAGAGAGAAATCGCAAGCAGTGAAAATAACGCAGTAGGGAAAGCAAGATGGCGGACGTAGTGACTCGATCGATAACAAAGGTCACGAACAAACTCAAAATTAATATTTTTTTCATTCTATCATATGAAAGTGACTTTCTAATGTCAATAAGTTATGACAATAATACTGAGAGTAAAAATTAATTGGTTTTAATTCAGTAAACACGATGGAATTTTCCATGGGCTTGGCATCGTATGTATACATACGATGGCCAAGGGAGTGAACTGGTAATAGTTAAATGTAACAACAACACAACCCTAGCTAACTGGTCTGGCTCCTCTATAAGACTCAACAAGGGTTAAACGAAAAAGTCACTTACCCCGTGATCCTTTTGGCTGTTGGTCTTGAATGTGTCGCAGACGTCTCGTGGGCTCGAACTCTGTTTTTTTTTTTTTACGTGGGCTCGAACTCTGCTTTTCCTGAAGTGGGCTCGAACTCTGCTTTTCTTGACATGGGCTCGAACTCTGCTTGACTTGAAGTGGGCTCGAACTCTGCTTTTCTTGACGTGGGCTCGCACTCTGTTTTTCTTGAAGTGGGCTCGAACTCTTCTCTTCTCTTCAGGTTGCTGGCTTGACTCTTCTCTTCTATTTTCTTGATGTTGGCTTGACTCTTCTCTTCTCGTTCTGGTCTGCTCTTCCACCCTTGCGTCGTTGGCTGTTGATTTGGTGCTGATAGTCTAGTTTTCTGTTGCTTCGTTGCTTTGTTTCTTCCCGTTCCGAGATCCTGGTCCCGGCACCAAATAAGAAGATAGGTAGTGTTACACTACCGCAGCCACACGCAAGGTGTTGTGGATGGAAGACGCAGCCAGACAAGAGTGTTTCCAGAAGAGTCTTTTATTTCTTGGTCATCGTGAGTCTACTAGGTTGGGCACAACCAACCTACCAGCATGACATACGAAATGGCGAAAATCTGGAGCTCGGTCTCTTGCTCCCCAGCTGGAGGGCATCGCCCCTTTGTCACAATCAGTCAAAGGGGCTATTACTGTCACCCATAATATCCCATATCTATTATGGTGGTCAGCGTCCCCTGACCCTAGCTGTCAAAAGAGCTATTACTGTTGCCCATCATATCCCACATCTGCTCTGGTGGACAGCGCCCCCTGACCCTAGATGTCAACGGAGCTATTAACTGTCTCTCATAATTATTCCTAGTCAACAGGAGTCTGTATTTCTCACTACTAAAGTGGGCTCATTATGTATTCATTAGTCCCAGCTCCCCGTTCGCTATTGCCCGCATCATGACAGCTAAAGTGAGCTTAATATCTATTTATTAATCCCAGCTTACTAGGGCTAGCAGCTTGTCAACTCAAAGTGAGTTTATGACAGTTAAAGTGGACCGTGTCATTACCCTCTCCGTGCTCTGCCCGTGGTACTAATTATACCCTCGTTATTTTCATATCAAGGGAAATTATAAAATTACCCGACCGTGATATTGGTCGTATACACTTATAGTGTAACACTAGCCAGACTCATTCAAAATCAGTATCAGTCAAGACTTCCAATTTATTATGATCGAGTGATTAGACACAGTTTAATCAATAAAGACAAAAGCGACCCAATGTGGAATATAAACTTGAACACACCTGCCAAGTCACTGAAAGGTATACTCATGTTGTTTGTTGAACCAGCAGGCCCATACAAAAGGGATTCAGAAAAATTCTACAATCCTAAGATTACACATTTGTCTTGCACAATTGAAGGCCGCTCTAATCAAGTGTACGCTTCTGGAATGTTACCTTATCAACACTACGACGAGATCACAAAGTATTTTGCGGGTGGAAGGATTAGAGATAAACCAGCAAACATTGTGTGCATAGATTTACATCTGTATGACGTTAGGATCGGACAATACCTGACAAATAAGTATGCACTTTGGCTAGACCTTTGTAGTACAGATGATGACTACCTGCATGGGTCAGGTCGAACTGTTGAGAACGGCAGTGACGGAATATCAATTCAGATACAAAAGAAGGTTGAAACCGCTGCAGCAATAAATATATATTTGTACCTGATATATGACGCACAACTGAACATACAAGAGTGCAGACTGAGCGGCCACATATATTAAAATTATATTGTGTATTAAAATAAACCAGAGCTTGATGACCCTCGACCCACACTGGATTATTTTGTGGTGCCACAGGGTGTGGTAAAACTGAATTTGTGCTTAACCTCTTACAAACAAGATACATCTGTCATTTTGAAAACATTGTAATATTTTGTCCAACGATCAAACATAACAAAGCTTATCACAACCGATTATTCATCTGGACTGACAGCAACATATACTTAGTCGACCCTGAGAAAAAAATTAATGATTACCTGCAATATTTTTACAAGCAATTTGAAGGACAGCCAACTTTGTTTATTGTTGAGGACTGTTCTGCAGAGAAAGACATTGTCAAGAAGAGAAACACTCTAGCAGAACTTGCTTTCAGTGGCAGACATGCAAATATAAGTGTATGAATTCTCACTCAGAAATATAATGCTGTACTGAAAGATTTTCATGAGCAGTTAGAGTTTATTTGTTTGTTTTACTGTAAGGATCGTGACAGCTTTGAAGACTGCCTCAGAGAGAACGATGTCATACCAAATAAGAAAGAACGGGATGATGTAAAAAATAAACTGAAATCAACTAAGCATCTAAAGCTCATTTTAAAGACAGATCAGCCCACAGGATATGGGTTAGTAAATTAATTTATACATTTGTTTGTCCAATAAAAAATGACAGACGGACAAATCCAAGTGTTTAATGTTACAGAGTGCTTCAAAGATGTTAAGTGTTTTACTGACTTAAAATCACATGTGTTTGAACCCAGCTTTAAACTCTCAACACCGACAATAAGGATATACATGTCATATAATGTTACTTTGGAATATTCAGATGGATTACCACATTATGATTATGAGACTGTTGATCTTAAGACAAATGCTTTTAAAGATTATAATGCTAACAGTGGCCACTTGCGTTGGTTTGAGTAACTGTGTAAAGACATATTTGATCAATTAAGAAAACTACATTGTTATATTGAAAGTGTTACATTCAATAAAGTGATATTACACCTGCAGGACAAGACTTCAAGACACACACCAGGGAAGCGGTTGACTTGTTTATCATAACTACAGTTAATACAGTATTACATAATAATATGGTGTGTCAGTGGTATTATTTTTTTATTTATTATTTTGTCAGACAAATAAAAATGACAGACAATGCTCAAAGCCCATCAGGCCCATCAAGCCTACGTAACGTGTTTCACACAACAGATTTGCCTATATCTAATACTAATAATGTTTATGAATCGATAGAAAACTCTTTTTCTGTCATACAAGATAATCTTGTTACAGGCAGTGTGAAGATTCAGATTGTTGCTAAAATATAATTTACTAGAGTAGACGGTGAAGTGATTGTATCATATATCTCTACAAGACAACACACAGTTAACACAAGAAGAGAATTAGAGAACGTGATTAGAGACAGACTATTACCAGACTTCCTCGAAGCAATTGACAATGCGAAAATGAAGGGGTCTGGTTGGCACGAAGGTCATGTACATAAACTACAATTAAAACAGTCAAGGTATCATACTATATTAGGTAAATCATGGTTACCACTGCCAACAGAGGTTGCAAACAAAAAGGCTGTTGTTAATATACAGAATAATGACAATTTCTGTTTCATGTGGTGTGTGCTTGCTAAATTACACTTTATAAAATCAAAACCTGAACGTGTATCTAACTACTTTAAATTTGTAAACGAACTCAACTTCAGTGGCACTGAGTTCCCTGTTAAAATAGAAGACATAGATTTGTTTGAAAAACTAAATCCTGGTATAAGAATAAGAATAAGAATAAGAGTACTTTATTATCTCGAAAAGAGAAATTCGCTTGTGGTACATTTATAACAAATAGTACAAACAAGACATAAAAACATTATAGCATAATTATGAACATTTTCTCCCTGCACTTGCACAGCTACAAATTCCAAATGGATATAAAGTAAACACTACAAAATCTTTACACATAACTCTTACACATCTCACACAAACATCTTTTATGGACTGAACTGAGCGGCACTTATACATTCACACCCACCTCTACGTATGCATACATAATATCTGTAAATGTGTATGTGTGGGATAATGAGTCTGTTGACAAGTTACAACCCATTAGAGTATCACCACTTGCTCCAACATATGGGCAGTCAGAAGATAAGCATGTTGACATGTTATTAATAGGAGATAATGATAACTTTCACTACACAATTATCAGAAATATGTCACATCTAATTCATGGGTATACAACAAAACACAATGGCAAACAGGAAGTGTGTAAAAGATGTTTAAAAAGATTTTCTTCTATTACAGTGGCACATAAACACGTCCTGCATTGTAGATCAGCTGATGACATACAAACTGTACTGAAGTATCCAGATCCTGGTAGTCAAGTATATTTTAAAAAATATGGGAATCAACAAAAGCTGCCGTTTGTAGTGTATGCCGATTTTGAATCACTGGTTGTACCGTATGAGGGTCCTGTTCCAGAATCATTACCAAAGACTATAAAACTAAGTGACAAAGTGGTGTGTTCATTTGGATACATTATTGTTAGGTCAGACGGACAGCATTCAGAGCCTGTTATCTACAGGGGTGAAAATGCAGCATGTTTGTTTTTAACAGAAATGAGACATCTGTATAGTCAGGTAGTACATTATCTCACAACATGTCAGATGCCTTTGGTGAAGATAGAAGAAAACAAACTGAAATTTGATACAGCTGAGACATGTTGGATTTGTGAACAACCCCTCCAGGGTGATAAAGTTCGTGACCATGATCACATAACTGGATGTTACAGAGGTGCTGCACATAACAATTGTAACTTATTATTAAAAACAGATCCTAAGACATATAAGTTACCAATCTTTTTTCACAATCTCAAAGGATATGATTCACACATTATCATGCAGGCTGTAGATGAGTCTTTCAAAAACATAAATTGTATTGCCCAGACAACTGAAAAGTACTTGACTTTTAGATTAGACAATATATCATTTTATGACTCTATGCAACATTTGTCTTTAGGTCTTGCTAGTCTTACAGAAGGACTGACTGAATATCCAATAATGAGTAAATATTTTGAACCAGACTTGATTAAGAAAGGTGTGTATCCCTACGAGTACATTGATCACTGGGTTGTGTTTGAGGAAAGGAGACTGCCACCAAAAGAGAAATTTTATTCTGCACTAACTGGCAAAGGTATTTCTGACTCTGAATACCAACACACTCTTGATGTGTGGGATAAGTTAGGGTGTCAGACAATTTGTGACTATCATGACCAGTACTTGAAAGCAGACATTTGCTTGCTAGCAGACATATTTGAAAGTTACCGTGAAAAGGGTTTGTTACACTACAGTCTTGACCCAGCCTGTTACATAACTAGTCCTGGCATGACATGGGATGCATTTTTGAAATCTAGTAAGATATTTATAGACCTGTTGTCCGATCGTACGATGGGTGACATGGTGGAACGTGGATTGAGGGGTGGGATAAATATTGCAGCACATAATTACGCCAGAGCCAACAACAAATATCTGGACGGCCCAGGTCATGGTGACCTTGGGTTTGACCCCTCAAGGTCAAGGTCATTCATTACGTACCTTGACGCCAATAACCTTAACGGATACGCGATGTGTGAGTTATTGCCCTTGAAAACATTTTGTCTGTATAATTTGTCACAGTATGATGTAACAGAGTCAGGGTTAACAAACAATATTATGAATCTTGACCAGAATAATCCAAAGGGTTGGATCTTTGAAGTAGACCTGGAGTACCCGCATCATCTACATGATTACCACAATGATTATCCATAGGCTGTTGAGAAAATGAGTGTGACAGGGATAAAAGAAGACACTAAACTTGTGTCGAATTTGAATGACAAATTCAATTACGTTTGTCACTATCGATTGCTGCAGTTTTACATCAGACATGGGTTAGTACTAAAGAAAGTTCACAGAGGAATTCAATTTGATCAGAGTGCTTTCATGAAAGATTACATAATGAAGAACACAACATTGCGTGCAAGGGACGGCAACACTGCATTTGACAAAGACTTCTTTAAGCTTATGAACAATGCCTGTTTTGGCAAGACAATGGAAAATCCTCATCACCGCAAAGATGTGAGACTGGTCACAACTGAATCAGGTGCAATTAAACTTACAGGTAAGCCACAGTACATGGGGTACAAAGAGTTTCATTCATCATTGTATGCAGTGTCACTCAAAAAAAAGATTGTTAAACTGGACAAGCCATTATTCATTGGTATGGCAATTCTTGAGTTATCAAAACTGTTGATGCTTGAATTTTATTATGATTACTTCAAACCAAAGTATCCTGAGTGTCGTCTGCTATACACTGACACTGACTCTATGATCATTGATGTGTGTACTGAAGACTTTTATGAAGACATGAAAACAGAGTTACACATGTATGACACATCTGACTATCCTAAGGACCATCCACTGTTTAGCACACAAAATAAGAAAGTGCCTGGTAAGTTTAAAGACGAACTGAATGGTGTGCCTATAGTTGAGTATGTTGGACTTAGATCAAAAATGTATTCTATACTGCACCAAAAAGGTAGTCAGTCAAAAGCCAAAGGTATCAAAAAAACAGCAATTAAAAATAAAGACATTCGTCATGAACATTATAAAGAAGTGTTAGATGGTGCATTAATGCCTGATTATCCAAACAAGTCACTGAGGTCAAACAAACACAATCTTGAAATGATCCAAACACACAAAAAGTCACTGGCAGTTGGGGACACAAAACGCGTGTTTCACACTAAGGAAAAAGCTTATGCGCCTGGGCATTACAGGCTCAAGTTATCTGAAGAAATAGTGGATGAACTGGTTGATGAATTAATTGATGAGTTAGTTACTGAAATGAGTAATGGTGTCTGGGGGGAATAATCTGTAATTCTTCTCTGACAAATGCATTTTGTGCCGCAGGCTCGTACAAATAATATATTGTTGCGTCAGGACCGGGGACTTTTTTTTTTATATATTATGAACGGACGTTGACCAGATGGGGTCTGTCGCTCTGTGCTTCACATCATTTTCAGCCTCCCCTGGTTGATATAAATATCTTACCTGTTTAGTAAATAAACTTGTGTCGGGTGTTGGGGTTGGTTCTGTTTTTGGCTCTGTAATTGTTTTCAATTTAATAGCATCAGCAGGTTTTACATGACCTTCGTTGTTCATTGCTTTTATCACATGTGGTAATCTTTGTACCCACTCTGTGTTACGTGTGTCATGCATGAGTTCCTTAGAATACTGGTAGCTGAAAAGTCTTTCTGATAATTGCTTGTTAAAGTTTTCTACAATTGCCTGTGATCTGTGTACGCCTGGAATGCCTCGTCTAACCAGAATGCCATGCTTAGCAAATAACTGATTAACTGCGCCCTTAAATTCAGATCCATCATCAACTTGAACAAGTCTGGGAAATTTTAAAGGACCTCGACTATATATTTTAGTTAATGCTGTAGCAACTGTACTGGCTGTTTTGTCAGATATGGGTTCGGCATCTTTATACCTTGAAGCTATGTCTACAACAGTCAGTGCATATTTGTATTGTTTCTTTCTTATTGTGTCATGAGGTAGGAACAGGAGGTCCATTTGATGTGTGTCATTTGGGGTAGTGTTTTCAAAATGGGGTCTTGTTATCTTTCTTGGAGCAGGGAGGTATATCTGCCAAATTGCCTGTCTTTGTAACCATTGTTTGACTTGATTGAGTGTTATATCTCCGCCCACAGCGGCATGTAATTTCTGAATAGCGGTTGCTCCTTTCCAATACCCTGATGGAGAGTAATATATTTTTGATAGTTTAGCGTCTGTCATTTTTTCTAGCAATATAAAGTCCCATAAAATAAACTAATGTCATTCCCACTAGAACAAAGATTATTTCTCCATTTCTTTGTTCTGGACTGGGTTGATAGTAGTCACTTAGTTTTGGTTTTGGAATGGTCATGTCTTCACCCGTGACAAGATAGTATTCACAAATTGCGTCGTCTGTATTTGAAAACGTATGTTGTGCGTGGCCTTCAAGCCTCAATTTTTCATTAATGAAATCAAGTTTTTCAATTCTATTCTTTTCATATTCCTGCTGGGCTTGAGCAAGTTTTTCTGATGCCTCATTGTGAAGCTTCATTTCTTCTGCAGATTCCTCTCTACCCATTTTTGAAAAGAGGTAGTTTGATCCACTAAATGCAAATGCATTAACAACTGCCCCACCAATCATAATAGCTATTGTTGCCATAGTTTTTATTTACATAGAAACATTTTCGGGAATAATTCCTTGCTTACCGAGAAAGTCTTTCGTAGCAATTGATGCTGTGACAACTACAATTAGCTTTGCACTGTCTTCGAAATCTAATCTACTCAAGTCTGCCAATTTCATTTTGAGAAGACTTTTCCCCAGCATAGAATAAGCAACTGTTAGTCCACTTATCACGGCAGAGTGATAGACGAGGTTCATTAAGTTCTTTGTGTTGCTCATTTTCTAAGGCAATAAAAATTAAAATAATATTTTTATTTACTGCATATAAAATGGGTCAACAACTTTGGGTATTACAGGTAATGTGGCGACTTCTGGTTTTGTTTTTAGAGTGTCTGATTTTTTGGTCACTGTACGAGTTTGTGATTTGTATTTTTTTGTACAATTGATAACCTATGTAACCAAATCCGACAACAAATCCGGCAACTATATATTTTGTTGTTTGAGGTTCGGGGTCAGGGTTAGACTGGGTTGTTTGTCTCTCACTTTGATGAGGGAGTGACGGTATTGACACAGGTCTTGATGGTGCTGACGGTCCTGATGGTGGATCAGTTACATGAGTCTTTTCTGTTTGTGCTTGAAGCTGTAATTTTTTTGCCTGTTCCATTCAGCCACTCTTTTTCCAGCCTCAACCCTGCCTGGATTTTTAGCCTTAGTCACAGTTTGAACCTGCGTCAAGACCGGACTGGGGTTCGGTTGTGGAGTCGTCTGGGTTTCGTCCATTTTCTTCCTTCTGCAGTAAAATTTATTTTGGAGAAATCAATATGGCTACCAGTAACAAGCAATGTTACAACAGGTGCAAGGTAATTTCCAAACTTGTAAAACATGATGCATGTTAATTTACCAATTGAACTTGAAACAATAGGATTGCTTTCAAGGTCGTGTAATAGGCGTCATTATCCACAGGTAGAAAGTGACTCACTGCTTTTGTGTATAGGCATACAAGAGATCGACTCAAATCACGAGTCATTAGTGAAGCAATGTGGTTTTCATATTTTGAATGAAGTTTGATTAGCTCATCAGCGGTTAGAGATTCAATATATATCTGTCATGTATTGTTTTCCAAGATACGCTTTTGACTTCCCTGAAACAATTACAGACAAAAGACGCTGTTTTTTTGAGTCTAAATCTTTGTTTTCTACAGCATTGATATTGTTTAAAGGAAGTAATTTGTCTTGGTTCATTTTATAATAAAAATATTAATTTTTAAAACTATAATTAAATATATTAAATACGCATTGCAAAATGTACTCACTTACATAACCGATGGATTAATTAGCTCAGGTGTTAACCCGCCCTGTTGGTAACTACTCTGCTGAGAGGTACATAAAATGGTGACTGTTCAAATAATAATGCAGTGGCGTGTTCAGTAGCAGTCGGTAATTTAGACAAGCATGCCGAGGCACTGAAAAAAATGGGCGGCATGAAGGTGTGGTAGTATGTGGTCAAAAACAATGGAAATTTGGGATCTATAGAAATTGGTCAAATAATCTCATAGTTCCTTTCTCTCACTAACCCAAAAATAAATCACTCGCCATGCCTAGTGAATTACTCGCCATTGTCAGGGCTGAGCACTGCATGTTAATTGTTATGGAGGCCCATTCAGGGTTATTATAAGAGAAAACAAGAAAGTAAGCAAAACACTGTATAGGCTCTATCAATTCAGTCACACGAGGAAACCAGCATTAACATAAAACAGGGATCATACAACAGTGGGATAAATACATTAAACCATGACTGCTACTGGGTTTTGCAAGCATTGACATGCTTTTGGCTCACGTGTGAAGCGAAAGTGAGTATGTTCTGGGCCAGTGGTCCGTGGTAAACTTTAACGTTGGCATTTTTCAGGAACTATTCAAGCCAAAGTATTCAAGTTTGGCCCAAGGATACTTTGTGGCAAGATCTTTCTAAACATACTAATGTGAGTGACCTCTCACAAAGGTCAAGGGGATCAGGAAATTAGATGAAAAATAGCTGTATTTTGACATCATTTATTTTTCCACAAATGCTATTGACAACTTCAAACCCAAACGTGGTACAAAGATACCTGATGTGAAGACCTTTCTATGCATACTTATTTTTTTGATCCCTTGCAAAAGTAAAGGGTCACAAGAGGTCGGCAAATGTGTGTAAAATGCCAATTTGTGATAGAATGGTAGTTATCAACAATATTGCAAGCTTTCTCAATCAAACTTGGCATAGAGGTAGCTGATGATGATAAGACCTTCCTATGTATACTAATTTAGTCAACTCATCACAAAGGTGACGGGTCACGAGGTTTGACACTGACAGATGTGTGAAAATTTATTATAATTTTGAAAAAACATGGATTTTGGTGATGCATAAGCCATCCCTTCACTGATTGTCACAAAGGTCGCATATGTAGATGGATACATTGTCAGCCATAAGGGCTTTGCCTTTCTTGTTACACACAGTACTTGCAGGACCTTGGAGTCAGAACGTGTGTGAGAAAAGCATGTTTCTGTTTGTAAATCATCACCACTCATGGTTTAACATAATGTCCCCATCAGGGATTATTAGTCGTATTGTATTGTATAGCACATCAATGCATTAACTACAAATTTTAAATGTAATTGAATCATATTGTATGATAAAACATTTTAGTTCAAATACGTAATATGACATTACAGCACAATAGCAAACTACATGTATGTACCATTTCTGCACTTTCCAACGTCTGTTGTGTATTTCGGACATCATCCTTTCTTCATCTACATGTATTTGTCTTACAGTCATATGTATTTGTCTTACAGTGACACACAAACAGATGTCAGACTTTATTATCCTATTTTTGTCTTTCACATATATTGCAGGATTTACAGCCTACAGACTGCTAACCCAGAGGTGCTGTGGAATTCTGGGAAGCTGCATCAGATTTAGAGTGCCTTTGCAGTTATGTACACTAAAAGGCATTATTGATACTTAGTGGTCTTATCTAAGCATAGTATGTTATATGCCTCGTATTGCTATTTGCACAATAAATAAGTTTCACAAAAATCACGAGAATTTGACTTTTATGGCCCTGACAAAGTATAGATGCCAATGATCACAAAATATAAGATCAAAGTCTTCCAGCACTGGGGATTTTTTTTTTAAAGGTTCATTGGAATGAATCCTTGACCATCTTCAGCCATTCACTGAAAGAAGATTTTTATAGCACATACACTGCACAAGGAGCAAAAAGATATCATTGTGAACTTTGTGTCATGTAGGCGTCACAGCATCATGCACATGATGACATAAAGTGAAGCCTATGATTTTCCTGCTAGTGTTAATACTTCTGTTGATCTTCAGAAGGCTCACTAACTTACTTTTTTTTTCATATTTTAAATAACGAAATGGACTAGGAAAAGTAAATATTACTCGGGTATCACAGTGGGGCTCAACATGTGACATATAAGTCAATAGCCGCATTTACCCACACAAGCGTGCACACATGCGCATAACGCACAGAGGTGAATGCTGTACTAGGTACTGAGATGTGTTAGGGCCTGAGATCCCAGTCCCCATTGCTCCAGGAACAGGTTACAGAATCGCAGGCCATGGCACAAACAGCATACTGCTTGCATACTGACAAGTGCATTAACCTTCCCACACATATACACAGCACACTGCGACACATTAGTTTGGTCGTAACATCGTTCCTGTCAGTGCAGCCACCAGCGCTATAAACAGTACTAGTGGATGTGCGCAAATGGGGGCCAATAACATCGGTGCCTAATTATCTGAAAAGAATTATGAGCCAATGTAAAATGAAAGCTAGAGATCCATACAGCAGCTCAACAAGTATTGAAATGTGCACAAAAAAAAGAGTCATAATTTTTATTATATGGTTGTGTTTCCCTATAGCTGTGTGACAATGGTGCACTGTGTGACACAGCAACAAAGGAGCTGAGAAACAGGCAGAAAATCACTTGTGTGTTTCCCTATAGCAACATGACAGCAGCATCGCGCCCATTTTAAAGTTTTTTTAGGTATATTGCTGGTTGCTCGAGCTTTCTGTTAACGAAAAATTTACTTATTACGATGTACAATTTTTGAGAGGGACGAACGAAATGGAAGACCGTCTGTTCCTGGGATGAACAAATCTTGAGAAAAACCCAAACTTATCCCAGCTGTGTTTCAAGTACGCGACCAACTGTAGGATGCCTGGGGTGGAATTTTGGCACACATGCGAAGCAAGAGTGAGTCTATATTTTGGGCCAGTGGTCATCTGTCTGCTGTCTCTTGTCGGTCCGCTATCGTCCGTGGTAAACTTTTTCTGCGAGACTAAGGCCACAGGGAATCAGGAAATAGATCCAAAATAGCCATATTTTGACAAAATGCAATATTTTTTAAAAATAATATTCACAACTTCAAACAAACACTTGGTACAAAGGTACCTGATCGTAAGACATTTCTATGAATACTACATTTGTAATATGGTTGACCCGCGGAGAGGTCAAGGGTCACGAGATCAGGAAATGGGTAAAAAATAGCAAATACTTTTTGAAAAAAGATGTTTATTCTCAAATACAATTATAAACGTCAAACCCAAACTTGGAACAAAGATACCTGATGGCAAGACCTATCTATGCATATTTGGATGATCCCTCGGAAAAGTCAAGGGTCACAAGAGGTTGGGAATGTGTGTATAATGACAATTTTTGCAAATAATGGTAGTTATCATCGACATTTTTGTAAACTCTTTTCTGGCACAAAGGTAGCTGATGACCTTCATATGCATACTAATTTAGTCGACTCATCGCAATGGTCATGGGCATGGGGTTTGAATGACGTGTGAGAAATGCTTACATTTTGAGAAAAAAATGGATTTTGCTGGTGTAGAAGCCAGCCCTTATCGTGACAAAAGTCACAGATATGTTGATTGGTCATACTTGAGCTATAACAGCTTTGTCCTTTTTTGTTTTGTTATGCTGTTTGTTCCGATGAAGGACAATTTTCAAGTAGAAAGCATGTTCCTCAAAGTAATGCACCATTCACAGCAGAATCACTCAATGAAGTGATAAAATATCAAACTGCTGTCGCGTCACACAAATAGAAACACTCATATTTTATTGCTATTATGTTCTTGACTTGGATCAGTTACCTCATGGAGTGGGGGGGGGGGTGCCAGCTTCATGTATTGGACCCACAACCTGACACAAAAGGTCTTGCTACACCAGACCTTGCGTGTGTGGGGGGGGGGGGAGGGAGGGGAGAAGGGGGCTGGAGGGGGGGGGGCTGGAAGATTGCACACTGGCACATACAGATCAAATGGCACAAGCTGTATCCCCATACATGGCAAGTCTTGCAAAACAACTAACAAAAATAGCAAGAACAGCAAACCCCTTTAGGCTCATGTGCGTGGCCAGTCCACATAATTAATCTGATCTTTGAGATCTCGACCATTCAAGTGTTCAAATTTTATAAAATAAGTAAAGGTTTGGTTTTTGCATTTTCAAAGTCTCAGAATTTGTGCGTTTGCCACACGTTTTCTAATCGCCCTTGACCATGTGAGTAGTGAAAAGTCTCTTGGCTTGACTTCGCGAACGAAGATTTTATAGGAGTTGCCCACGTCTGCAGGCTTGTTCGTGGCTGCGGAGGCCAATCCGGGACAGGCAGGTTCGACCGCAGTGGCTGCAGGGGGAGGTATGGCCAGGGTTCTGAGTTGCGGCATCTCTGTTTTTTTCTCCTGAGCCGCTTGTCCTTAAGGCTAGCTCTGCGAGAGTCCTCAAAGGAGACAGCTGTCACGGTCCGCAGCAAGCGAAGACCACTGGTGGTGGTCGATTTGGCAGGCACTAAGTGACTTTTTGAGACAGTCTTTGTATCTCTTCTTTGGTGCCCCTCTGTCACGGTGTCCAGTAGCAAGCTCGCAGAACAGGGTGATCTTTGGTAGGCGATGATCCTCCATCCTGGAGACATGCCCCGCACAGCGGAGCTGTGTCCGCAGCAGCAAAGCCTCGATGCTCACAGTTTCAGCCTGTTCAAGGACCTCGACGTTGGTGACATAGTCACTCCAGTGAATGCCCAGGATGGTGCGCAGGCAGCGCTGGTGGAAGCGTTCGAGGAGTCGTAGTTGGCTGCGTAGAGGGCCCAGGACTCGGAACCATACAGCAGGGTGGTGAGGACCACAGCTCTGTACACGCTGATCTTGGTGCCTGTTTTCAGCTGTTGATTGTGCCACACCCGCTTGAAAAGTCGCCCGAAAGCGCTGTTCGCTTTTGCCAGCCTGCTGTCAAGCTCCTTGTCCAGCTTGGCGTCCGACGTGATAATGCAGCCAAGGTAAGTAAACTGGTGCACTGACTTTAGTTCAGACTCGCCAATGGTGATGTGAGGAGGGCGATACACTGTCTTGGGTGCCGGCTGATGGAGGACCTCTGTCTTTTTCAGACTGACCTCGAGCCCAAAGAGCTGGGCAGCGTCTGAGAAGCAGGACGTGATGCGCTGCAGGGCTCTCTCTGTGTGTGCAACGAGGGCAGCGTCATCAGCAAAAAGCAGCTCACGAATCAGTTGGTATAGGGTTTTCGTGTGGGCCTGCAGTCGTCTGAGGTTGAACAGGCTGCCATCGAGACGATACCTGATGGACACTGCATCGTCATCATCGAGGTCCACTGTGGCCTGCTTCAACATCATGCTAAAAAAGATGGTGAAGAATGTCGGTGCCAGCACGCAACCCTGCTTTACGCCGTTGAGAATAGGGAATGGTTCTGAGAGGTCATTGTTGAATCTAACCTGGCCTTGCTGGTCCTCGTGTAGCTGGACAATCATGCTGAGGAACTTTGGGGGACAGCCAATTCGCTCCAGGATCTGCCACATGCCTTGCCTGCTCACAGTGTCGAACGTTTTTGTTTGGTCGACAAACGTTACGTACAGCCCTTTGTTCTGCTCGCGGCACTTCTCCTGAAGCTGTCTCAGCACAAAGACCATATCGGTGGTGCTCCTGTTTGCTCTGAAGTCACACTGGCCCTCTGGGAGGTGGTCTTCAGCTATGGCAGGTACCAGCCGATTCAGGAGCAGCCTTGCAAGAAATTTCCCAGCAATTGACAGCAGGGTAAATCCCCGATAGTTGGAACAGTCAGACTTCTCGCCTTTGTTCTTGTACAGGGTGATAACGACAGCTTCACGGAGATCCTTTCGTAGTGTTCATTCCTCCCAGCAGCAGAGAAAGAGGTCATGGAGCTTGTTGTGCAGTGCTGTGCCTCCATGTTTCCAGATCTCTGGCGGTATTCCATCAATGCCTGCTGCTTTGACACTCTTGAGCTGGTGGATGGCTGTGATGGTCTCTTCAGCGGTGGGCGGTTCGTCCAATTCAACCTTTACTGGGAGTTGTGGGATTTGTAGGACGACTGCTTCTTGAACAGTGCGCTCAGCGCTGAAGAGGCTCTGAAAGTACTCCGACCAGCGGTTCAAGATGGAGGTATTATCTGTGAGGAGTGCCTGGCCATTCGCGCTTCGCAGGGGACTTTGTACCAGGTGCCTGGGGCCATACACTGCTTTCAGTGCTTCGTAGAAGCCCCTGTAGTCACCATTGTCAGCGCAAAGCTGGGTCCTCTGTGCAAGTCTGGTCCACCACTCATTCTGGAGATCTCTGAGCTTGCGCTGGAGACTGCTGCAGACGAGGCGGAAGGCAGACTTCTTCACAGGGCAGAAAGGCTGGGCTAGGTGGGCCTGATGGGCGGCTCATTTTTTTTTTTTTTTTGCTAGGTGTTCCTGGATCTCAACATCGTTTTCGTCAAACCAGTCTTTGTTCTTCTTTCTAGCGAAACCCAAGACTTCTGCAGAGGATTTTTCAATAGCAGTTTTCAGTTGTTCCCAGAGTGTTTCAGGGGAGGAGTCTGCTGTGTCCTCTGTGTCTTTGAGCCTGCGCTGTAAATCTGTCTGAAAGGCAGCTTTCACGTCGTCGCGCTGAAGGCTGGCAACACCAAGCTTTTTCTTGGGGGGCCCCCATTTCTTGGGTTTTGGCTTGACGTGGAGCTTGAGTTTGCCGCGGACAAGGCGGTGGTCAGTGTGGCACTCTGCGCTGGGCATCACTCTGGTGAGGAGGACATCACTGCGGTCCCTCTGACGCACTAGGACATAGTCGATAAGGTGCCAGTGTTTGGAGCGAGGATGCATCCAGGTGGTCTTTCGACTGAAAAGTAGTGTTGGTAATGACCAGTTGCTGCTCTGCACAGAACTCCAACAGTAGGCGGCCATTGTCATTGCAGTTCCCGACGCCATGCTTGCCGAGGACTCCTTTCCAGGCTTCAGAGTCTTGGCCCACTCTGGCGTTGAAGTCGCCAAGGATGATGACTTTGTCGTCTGCAGGGGTGCTCTGTATGAGGCTGCGCAGGTCAGTGTAAAACTTGTCCTTTTCAGCAGGCTCTGCCAGGAAGGTTGGGGAGTACACACTGAGGAGGTGACGTGTTGCTGGTGTCTCAGTGGGAGGCGCATGGACATGATGCGGTCTGAGTGACCCGTTGGTAGGTTTTCCAGCTTAGTCTTAATGGAGGTCTTGACCATGAAACCCACGCCTGAGAGCCGTCTTTCTGATTCAGGCCTGCCTGACCAGTAGAGGGTGTACCCAGCGCCAAGTTCTTGGAGGCTGCCTTCCTCCGGAAGGCGTACTTCACTGAGCGCGGCGATGTCGATGTTTAACCTCCGCAATTCATGGGCAATGAGGGCGGAGCGACGTTCAGGGCGTCCGCTGTCTGCTTTGTCGAGCATGGTTCGGATGTTCCAGCATGCCACGTTGAGTCCGGTCGTGGTCGTCATGAGAGTGGATCCGTTATTCTTTCTTGTTTTTTGACCGCAGGAGAAGATGCCCGTTGACCGCGGCTAGCCAACTGGGGTTGCGAGGGGACGAGCTTTGGTTAGGCCACCTTTTCTAGGCCCCTCTCCGTGTGGAGCAAGCAGTGCTGTCCCTAGAGAAGGCTGCTTGGTCGTCCAGGGTGTGCCGAGTGATGTTGTCATCCCCAGGTCAACATCAGGCGACCAATATCCTGAACCGCCTGCATGCAGGTTTGAGACTGTGGCTTCCAGTGACATCTTTCACCTGCCGTTTCGCCCCTCGCCCGTCGCTACAGGACTTGGAATGGTCAGTGTCATGGTCCGTGGACGTTTCCTAAAGCCTGCTCGGAGGAGCTTTTTGGTGGAGTGCAGTGTGCGCAGTACTGGCCCCACCCTTTAAACCCTTGGTTCGTCTGCCATGGCCTAGCAAGCTGGGACGGTGGCATCGAGGTCCTCGGGTCGTAGGTTTTATATCAGACTGTCCTTGTCCTTGTCTCTGGCTCAAAAGCCTTCCCCGGAGACACGGGGTCTTTGATGTCAGGGGTTTCCTCCCTTAGCCTTTCCGCAGCCAAGCGGCCAAGCCTGCAAGGCAGCAGGGGACTCGTGGAGGGCGGGGTCGTCTATGTCCCGTGCAGATGTGAACATCTGCCCACTGCCCACTGTCTACCTCATTTATTAAACTTGCGCAAGAAATGAGCCCAAACTGCGGACAACCAATTTAAAACATGCATAACCCTGCACAAGGGACGTACCAGTAAGCACTATGAATCTCCCTCCAGTATGTCACCCTGCACAAGGGAAGTACCAGTAAGCACTATGAATCTCCCTCCGGTATGTCACCCTGCACATGGGAAGTACCAGTACAGTTCTAACTCAGACTCCCAAAAGCCTAATCATTTTGATTCGATGGAATGTGAGCGCGCGCTCTTCTCGGTTTCGGTCCCCTTTTTTCAGCCGAGCTGTTTGTTTATAATTGCTGTCATCGCGTCTAATACACTATGGAAGGCAGTCACTGAATCAGCTCGCGCAGCTTCTTGTATGTAAGGACCAGCATAATGATAGAGGCAGGCAAGAGTCAGGATTCTCATGAGCTTTCGTATCTGCGGGTTCCATGAGGATCTATGTTTATTTCAGACAGGAGCTGTTTATCATTGAGTGCATCTCGGACAGTGTGATAGTGGTCCTTTCTATAGATGAGAAAAGGCATAGATCCTCAAAAGTCCGCCACGCAAGTTACAGGAACGTGACCCATGAGAATCTGTGCCTAAGTTTGCTTTTTCAGTTCACACAATTTTAATTTCCAGGCTGAATGGGGGAAAGGGAGAGAGATGCGCTATTGTGGTTTGCAGTGAGTTTCAGCCGTTTCTTTCGTTTTTCAGTAACCGTACATCAATAACCATATTATAAATGAACACACTCCCCCCCCCCTCTTTTGTTCTGGTAAAGACAGTCGGGTTCACTACGGAATATACTTGAATCTGCTGAGGCACATATAATTCTGAAAACTCAGAAATTTAAAAAAGCCAGGTTACAAATTTAAAATATATACTGACACAGTTCACCAAAAAGCCTAATCATTTTCATTGGATGGAAAAATGTGAGCTCTATCTATTTTGTTTCTGTCCCCTTTTTTTCAGCCGAGCGGTTTGTTTATAATTGCTGTCATCGCGTCTAATACACTATGGAAGGCAGTCACTGAATCAGCTCGCGCAGCTTCTTTAAAAGTCAAATTACTGACCTTTATGCCCATTTTGGTTGTAAACTTTTGAAATAAAAGGAAATATAACAGCTATTCAAGATTCAAGATGACTTTATTGTTGCTGTAATAGAAGATACTCATAAACAGCAAAAAGTGTCTTGCCACCGCAGGTGCTGCTCACATCCACTCACTCGCTCATTCCACAAATTACAAATAACACAGCTACATAATGGGCAATGACTCGGGATGGGTGAAGCCCGTCGCCAAGGCATCTAATGGCCGGTGCCAGTGGCCTCATCCCGACCCGAACCTCCCTGACAAAAACAGAATGCTAAGACTCCAGCCCTATGTCTCCTGAACACACTAGTATATTCTCTTTTGTTAAATTCCTACTTGACGAAAGCTAGTACATAAAAATACAAGTTAACAACAGAAACAAATTACCGTCGAAAGGAAAATAATCTCCCATCTGGGCAACATAAAACAACGGTCAAAGCTGCACCTGGAGGCCCGTCGCTATAGTACAGCGCCGTGTTCAGAGGGCATCGCTCCGACAAAGTCCGTCAATATCATTTATAACACATAATTTTTATTATCATGATGGTAACAGTCATGAGTCATTATAATCAAATAAAAACCAGCACCCCCACACACAGTCATTTACACTGGCAGCCGCTTGTTGGGAAATACCTGTCAACAGCGAAGGTCGGCGGGCCAGGCAGAACGTGATACCTAAACACGGCCGCCGCGGTGGTAGGAAACCTCGCTGGTAAATTCTTCTTTGTGTGCTCAGTTCCACGCTCTTTTGTCGGGTCAGTCAGAATGAAGAAAAAGCTGGCAGTGGGTTAATCTGTGAATAATGTAGGGATGGATCCCGGAACAGCACATGTTTAGTAATTACACAGTTTATGTACACGCTCTTCTTTGGATACATAGGCTGGCACGACTGGTGAAACCGAAGTCCAAATTCCGAATATTCAATGTACAAGACTAAGACGATGTTATAGTCGGTACACCACAGCTATCACATAACGTTTTCAAATAAAGTACATCATTGTTTCCTCAGAACTGGATGGCACAACACTGCCTGGAAAATAATAATAATAGGAGTCGCTTAAAAGCACAGTTGGCGGATTTTGCCGGAGATGGTGCCTGGCCGCCATCTTGCCCTGAAAAACTCTACAAAACACTTTCTTTTACACTTTCTGGTCCCTTGTCCCCTTTGACAAATCAGAGGCGTCACCAAAAATAGCACGCATAAAAAGGTGTTAATCATCAGGCATCTTGGTATCAAGTTTGTAAATAATATTTTTGAAAAAAGGTCCAAAATGGCTTTTTGTGACCTATTTCCTAATAACTTGACTTTTTCAAGAGGTCATCCAAATTGGCATGCATAGAAAGATCTAACCATCGGGTATCATTATACAGTCTACTCCGCTTACAACAAGGTGAGATATAACAAAAGCAGATATAGCAGCAATGTTTTAAAGGTCAAAACAGAAGTGGTTCAACGTAAACTACTTTGTTTATAACAAACACCGGATGTAACGTTACAAGAACAATTGCTGGCGCTTATAACATGAGTTTACTGTACGTCTGGGTTTAAAGTTGTGAATAGTGTTTGAGAAATACTAATGTTCTCAAAATGCAGATATTTTTAACTTATTTCCTCATCCACTGTGACTTTGACTTTCAGGTAAGTCACTGCAAATGCCATGTTCAGAATGGTCTTGCCAAAAGTTATCCCTGTGGCTTCTCTGAGAAAATGCCAACCGTAAAGTTACCATGGACAGACGACCACTTACATATCCGACCTGAGTCACAAGTGGCAGAATTGTCCAAGTCATATTTGACACATTTTTATCAGGGATTGATTCTGTAGGTCTCTTCTGTCAGATGCACTATTTTTGCTTTAGTGTAACTGGAAACACAGTTTGACATGCCAGGAGGGGGCATGGCAGAGGTGTAATCACATCAATGCATTCATCTGGGTGGCTTGGACATTGAGCGTTCGACTTTTGTCCGAAAGGTTGTGGGTTTGAATCCAGCTGGGGTAAAAATGTGTTCAAACCCTATCCAGTGTCTTATGTTTAAAATCACCTTTGTTGTGGACAAAAGAAGTTAAGCCCCAATTGTCGTAAGAATAGAAATGATGTGAATATGCACGCAGCCACCGGTACTGCTCCCAGTACCGGTGGTCTCATAGTACTGAAGATTGCATGTACAGGGATGCCAATCATATCAGTACATTCATATCCTACGTTAATTATTTACAGAAATTATGACGTTTTATAAGACTGCACAACAAAATAAGAGGACTTTGAATATAGCAATTAACACATGGAGTCAACAATTATGTTCTACAGAATATTCACACAAGTTTTCATGTGTCTGTAAAAACTGCACAACAGTTAAACATTAGTGTTTAGGGATTAATGTCTCTTGTCCACCATGAAAGTGATGTCAAAGATGAGGCACCGAATAAAAGCAACTGGATTTACTAAACGCGCGAAATGTACAAGCGAAAGAATGTACATGACATGTAATGTTCTGTGGCCCTAAACTTCCTGTGCGTTCCCATCACTGATGACAGTCCCATTTCAATTTACATTAATTGTGCCAGGGGCGGGAGCATCTAAATGTTGGACACTGTTGCGCCATATAACAATGAACACAAATGCTTGATGACTCGGACTACTGCACACACACACACACACACAAATTCAATATGCAATCAAGAACAAAAATGATGCAACATTAAAACAAACAAGAAAGGCAAAGCCCTTATGGCTCACGTGTATGACTGATGCACTTATGTGTGACCTTTGTGACAATAAGTAAAGGGTTGGCTTCATGTTTTCTCAAATTTTAAGCATTTCTCACACATCCATCAAACCCCTGTGACCCTTGACCTGTGCGATGAGTCAAATGAATTAGTATGCAAAGAAAGGTCTTATCATCAGCTATCTTTTTGCCAGAAAAGTTTGCAAAAATGTTGATAATAACTACAATTCTATGCACGAATTGGCCTTTTACACACATTTGCCAACCTCTTGTGACCCTTGACCTGTCCGAGGGATTATCCAAATTTGCATGCATAGATAGGTCTTATCTTTGTACCAAGTTTGTGTTTGCAGTTGTGAATAGTTTTTGAGAAAAAACAATTTTGACAAAATATGGCTATTTTTCAAATATTCCCTGATCTTTTGTTACCCTTGACCTTTGAGAGAGGTTACCCATATTGGTATGTTTAGAAAGGTCGTGCCATAAAGTATCCTTGGACGAAGTCTGAAGACTGGCTTGATCCGTCTCAGAGAAAATGCCAATGTTAAAGTTTACCACGGACGACAGATGAATGGCCACTGGCCCAGAACATAGAATCCTCACTTTTGCTGCACAAGTGAGCAAAAAAAGGCAAAGTCCTTAAGGCTGAAGTACATAACTGATCCACCGAATTTATGTATAATCTGACTTTGTGCCTTGACCGGAAATGACAATGCACATGTTTAAGTGTCGTAAAAGAAGTAAACAGCCAGCCTTTGTACATAGGTAACTCACGTTTCGCCAAAATTAACACATTTTTTGCACATCTGTCAACGCCTCGTGACCCTCATGTTTTACAAGCATCAACCAGTTAGACAATTCAAACAGAAGTAAATAATAATAAGAGGGGAAAATCCCTTATGGCTCACATGTATCGTCCGATCCACACGTCTGACGAAAAAAGTTTCTTCTCAAAATATGGCTATTGTTTTACCTATTTCCTTAGCTCTTGAGACCCTTGACCTTTCCAAGAGGTCATCCAAATTAGTATGCATAGATAGATCTTACCATCAGATATATCTGTAGCAAGTTTGCTTTTGAAGTTGTGAATAGTATTTGAGAAAAAACATTTTTGTACAAATATGGTCATTTTGGACCTATTTCTTGAGCTCTTGTGACCCTTGACCTTTCCAAGAGATCAATCAAATTAGTGTGCGTGTAAAGGTCGTACGATTAGGTATCTTTGTACCAAGTTTTGGTTTGAAGCTGTGAATAATATTTGAGAAAAAATGATTTATGTCCCAAAATAGCTATTTTTGATATATATCCTGATCCCCTGTGACCTTGACCTTGTTAGAGGTCACTGAAATTGGTATGTTTAGAAAGGTCTTGCCACAAAGTATCCTTGGGCAAAGTATGAAGCATGTAGCCTGAATAGTCTCTGAGAAACTACCAATGTTAAAGTTTACCACTGACAGACGACGGATGGACGACCACTGGCCCAGAACATACTCACATTTGCTTCGCATGTGCGCCAAAAATATGTATCTTTTGACGCAAACAACAGATCAAAACTCCAGACAAACCTACTAACTGCGCTTCTTTTGAGAGAAAGACTCCGCCTAAATTGCAATATCACATTTTTTGGGGTCCAGACTTATTAATCCACTGTTAGCGTCTGAAGATGCAGTTGTTCACCAACCTCTGATTTCCAGAAATCGTCGATTAGCAAAACAAAAATGGCAAACCTTTGTGACGTTGACCTTTGCAAAAGGTCAATGAAATAAGCAAGTGTTTAATGTTGTAACAGCAATACAGGGTTGGCTTTTGTACCTGTAAAGTATCCTTGGACCAAGTTTGAAGACTGTAGCTTGAATAGTCTCTGAGAAAATGCCAACGTTCAAGTTTACCACGGACGACGGACGGACGACAACTGGCCCAGAACATAGACTCACTTTTGCTTCGCACGTGAGCCACAAAAAGAATTTATCCCTGCACCTTTCAAGTCAGCGATGGTCTGTAACAGATTTTAGTCATGCTGATCATCCTGATATAGAGAGTTTTAAATCCCGATGGAAAGCCTGAATGTCTTAACGACAGGTATCTTTGTACCAATTTGGGGACTAAATGTGTGAATAGTATTTGAGAAAGACATTGTCAAAATGTGGCTTTTTTAAACCTAGTTCCTGCTCCCCTATGACCTTGACCTAAAAGACAGGGCACTGAAATTGCTATGTTTAGAAAAGTATTGCCCAAAAGTATCCTTGGGCTACGTATGAAAGCTGGCTTGAAAGACTCGCTTGTGCAATCGCATGTGCCCCCCCCCCCCCCCCCCAATAGGTCTTGTCATAAGCAACGTTTGTGCCAAATTGTACTACTCAGTTTCCAGAAATAATTATATTGTACCTAGTTAGGCATCTCTTGTACATAACCGCCGACCTCTTGCGGCCTTTGACCTTTCCAAGCAATCATCAAATTAATGATTGGTGTCACGGACTGGCGGAAAGAATGGTGGTTTAATTGTTTGTGATGTGGGTGTAGGTTATATATAATCTTTTTAACAGGGGGATCTCCACTCACACTCTCATACTCTCATCATTGTAGCTATCAACATTACGTTCATCACATTTCTCTCACTCTGGAGAGGGACGTCTCGCATGCGTTCCCCACACACGCATACATAATAATAATAATAATACCTGTAATTATATAGGCGCTTTTTCCCAATTCGGTGAATGGGCTCAAAGCGCCGCGAACTGAACCCCACACGCACGCTCACGTGACACACACGCATTCACTCTGAAGACACAGTGCAAGACAGACACAGGACATTCACGTGGTGCGGAGGGTCAGCTCAGCTACTGAGGTTTCGGAAATTTTGATCGCTTGTATTTGAAATTTATAAAGTGGCCTGAAACCGGTAACAAAGTGGAGGGGGTGGAAGAACCGGAGTACCCGGAGAAAGAACCCCCGACGGTCCGCCCGAATTAACGGTGACACTTACTAGAGGAGAAAAATCCATCGCCGAAAACCGGTATCGAACCAGGCACCTTTAGCATTGGTGGCAGGCGTCTTAACCACTGCACCATAACTGATTCATTACGAACTCAGTTGCTGAATTGCTAACTATGTTAATTATTAAAAATTTACATACAAGCATATAAACATGTCTCACTTAACTACTGCCCAAAGTATCTTATCATCACGCTCTCTTCATCTGCAATCTACCTAGTTCTGTGCACAGAAACAATAAAGTCACCTTACCTGGCCAGGTTTTCTATACACTACTTATGTGACTATCTCAGTGGTCCTCGGCGTCGGCACTGCGTCTGTCGACCCGCTACCTGGTCCTCGTCGGCGCTGCGTCTCAGTGTCGACCCTCTGGTAAAGGTGATCTAATAATGTTCTCTGTCACCTAGGCTCGTTCACAATTGTCACTGCTGCACTCATGTACTGATCACATATCTTGGGCTAATTACCCTTCTGATGAATCTGAAGTAGAAACGTTCTTCTCCGCTTTGCTTACACTATAATCGTCCACCCAGTTCCATCTTCTTCTCTTGGGTGTAACTAATCATCTTCCGTTGAATCTATAATGACCGGTTATTTTTTACCACACCGCAAGTGAACACCACTTTCCATCTTTCCCGTCCGACCTCACGGTTTTTGCTTCTCTCTCGCTCAACGCCCCGTGTCCAAGTCTGTTTTAAGTGTCCTCCACTCCATATGTATACACAAGTCTCTCTCCCTTTCTCATTCTGTATTACTACGCGCTGTCATGAATATTCAGTCATTCACATCTCTACATCAACTTCAACTAACTTCAATAACTATATAAAATATACTAAACATGCATTTCACATCCAATCCATGCATGAAATTTAGCCTAACACCCGTATCACAACATTAATTTAATTATTTGTGAACGGACTATTTGCTTCCAAATGCTGAAATTTAATCAGACACTACTGAGAATACTCTGTTATTAGAATCAGCCGGGAACAGTACAGACCCCTTTCTCACACTAAATGGGTGAGGGCCCTTTACTTCCGCACGTACACACTTCCTCTCATCGGTAAAAATAAATCACTACTGACCCCCTTTCCCGGCAATTAGTCTAGATATTCTTATTTCGGCACGTACACACTTCTCTTTTCCCTGCAAGGAGTCGTGCGTACTGTCACGTAAACCACTTAGTCCCGTCTGCACTCCGTGACTTAGTCGCAGTCTGCGATATAAATTTCCCTCATTCAATAATTTCACTAGCAACTTTACTTCTTAACCTTCCACTTAATTCTGAACATAATTTTGGTCCCTTGACAATTGGATTGTACATTGATTAACGTCCCGACAGCAACAAGACTTTTACAGGACGTGCCTGCACTGCTTGTGAAAAAAACTCAACAGAATATTGAATGTATGTCGCCATGTATGTGTTAAATAAACCTGCGACATGGGGCCTAAATAAAGCTAAGACCATTTAGCAACACACATCCAATATCAAGAGCGACAGGCAGCGCAGACAGTAGGGAGAGTTTAAAAAAGGAAAATGCAGGTGAATGGACCAAGGGTTGACAGAAACATATGCCACAGAATAGAGAGACGATGGGCGCCATCTTGTTTGTGCGACCACCACGTGTTTGTGAGCTCTCAGTGTTTCAGTGCTTTTCGTAGAATGTACTGTGTTTATATGTGCTGAAAGTATGCTGATTATAGCATAAGAGTGTGCTGATGAGGATTGTATGCTTGTTTTCCGTCGGATCTGCTTGCTGCTGATTTGGTATCGTATTGAATAGTGTCTGTCGTTTGAAACTTTGTTTACGTCGCCATTTTGCCTCCCTCGTGTGTTGTGCTCCCAGTGTTGTGATTAGCGCTTTTCGTTGGATGTACTGTGTTTATGTGTGCTGAAAGTATGCCGATTATCGCATAAGAGTGTGCTTATAAGGATTGTATGCTTGTTTTCCGTCGGATCTGCTTGCTGCTGATTTCGGGTATCGTATTGAATAGTGTCTGTTGTTTGAAACTCTGTTTACGTCGCCATTTTGCCTCCCTCGTGTGTTGTGCTCCCAGTGTTGTGATTAGCACTTTTCGTGGGATGTACTGTGTTTATGTGTGCTGAACGTATGCTGAGTATCGCATAAGAGTGTGCTGATGAGGATTGTAGGCTTGTTTTCCGTCGGATCTGCTTGCTGCCGATTTGTGTCGTATTGAATAGTGTCTATCGTTTGAACTTCGTCTACGTCGCCATTTTGCCTCCCTCGTGTGTTGTGCTCCCAGTGTTGTAATTAGCGCTTTTCGTTGGATGTACTGTGTTTATGTGTGCTGAAATTATGCTGAGTATCGCATAAGAGTGTGCTGATGAGGATTGTATGCTTTTTTCCGTTGGATCTGCTTGCTGCTGATTTGGTATCGTATTGAATAGTGTCTATCGTTTGAACTTTGTTTACGCCGCCATTTCTGCCTTTTCAGTGTTGGTTTTGCGTACGATCAGAGTTGCTCCCCCACCGCACTCACACACACACACACACACACACACACACACACACACACACACACACACACACACCTACTGTACTTTTTCTCCCTTGCATTTTATCAGGTCGCTCCCCTACCATACCGCTCACACACACACACACACACACACACACACACACACACACACACACACACACACACACACACACACACACACACACACACCCTACTGCACCCTCGTCCCGTCTTTCTTTTTCCTGTCCTCACAAACAATCATGCTCATCAGATAAACACGCCAACAACTGCTATCTCTGCGTCGCCACGCCACCTACTGCGCAGCCAGTGCCGCCGACAGTGTTGCAAATACCCTACATGGCATCCGACCGCGAAAGAGAGGCCGCAGTGGGGGGGGGGGGGGGATTAGCAGAGGGCACGACTCACCATCACTCCCGCAAACACACATTTCTTCACCTTTTCCTATGTCCTTCCACCCCTTCCGCCTCCCCCCGTCTCACCGTCTTCCCCCTATCCCTTCCTTCTTCTCCCATTTCTTCTCCTCTCTTCTTCACCTACCGCTCCCGGCTCTCCTCGGCCTCCTCCCCCACCCTCCTCTCCCTCCTTCCCCTCACCCCCTCTTTCTTCGCCTGCTTTTTCCTCCTCGTCCCTACCCACCCTTTCTCCTCCCCTTCACCCTCCCCCTCCCCTCTTCCTCATCTTTTCCTACTTTACTTCCTCCCCTTTTCCCCTCACCCTTCTCTAGCATCCTCTTTCTTGCCCAGTTCTCCTTCCCCGTCCCTTCCTCCTCCCCCCTCTTTCCCTCCCTCATCTTCCCCCCCCCCCTCCATCCTCTTTCCCCCCTCCCCTCCCTCCTCCTCCTTTGTCATCTTCTTCGCCCGTCTCTTCTTCCTCCTCCTCTTCTGTCTCACCCAACCTAAAACTGTGTCTATTCAATGCACAGTCTGTCTGCAAAGATGACAAAGCCGACGTGATCTCAGATTTCATTCTAGACAACGACCTAGACGTTGTCGTGATCACCGAAACGTGGCTCCGCTTAGTTGGCAATGAACCCATCATTGCCAGCGTCACTCCGAGTGGCTACCGCCTTGCCTCCTTCCCGCGTGCCTCCAGAGGGGGTGGCATTGCCATCATCTACAGGGACTGTCTTTCCGCTCACCTCTCCTTCTCTCAGTCTCTCCCTTTTGCTCATCCCTCCTTTGAATCTGTCGAGGCCGTAGCAACACTCCCTGGCCAGTCCCTCATCTTCTCATGTATCTACCGCCCCCCTTCAAGCCCTCAAAACAAACTCACAAACTCCATGTTCCTCACCGAGTTTGACCTCCTCCTCGACCACTACAGCACACGGCCCGGAAAACATATCCTTCTTGGCGACTTTAACTTCCACTTCGACAAACCAGACCACCCTGACACAAGACGCCTTTGCACATCAATTTCGAACAACAATCTTACACAACACATCACCAAACCCACCCACCGACTCGGCCACACCCTCGACTGGATCATCACCCGCACCTCCAATCAACTCTTTCTCGACTCTGACACCTCCTCTGTGCTTCCCTCTGACCACCTCGCCATTCTCGTCTCCCTCAACCTACCTCCCCCGAAAAAAAAAACAACCAAGCTCCTTGTCACTCGCCGCAAACTGAAATCTGTCAACCGAGAGAGCTTCTTCGATGAAGCTGTCGACCTTCTCTTGGACCCCGCCTCCTCTCCTGATCTTGCATCCCATTTCGACTCCTCCCTTCGAAAACTTCTAGACACCCATGCACCTGTCACCACCTGCTCCATACCCAACCGACCCCCCTCCCCCTGGCTCACTGACGACATAGCTGAGGCCAAGCGCGAGCGCCGACAAGCGGAACGCCTCTGGCGCTCATCTGACCTCACCGTTCACAGACAGATCTTCCAAGCAACTAGATCCAAAGTCTGCAGAATGATCTCCGACTCCAAACGTAAACACCCTCAAAACAAAATCCTGGAATCTACTTCTTCCAAAACCCTCTACGCTACCATGAACACACTCCTAGGCACTCCTAAAGACACTCCTCTCCCCAACACACACAGCAGAGAAGAACTCCCGTCCGCTTTTTCCACCTACTTTTCCGACAAAATTCAAACTCTGCGCAACACACTCGACTCTCTGCCTTCTCCTCCTTGCCCTCCCGACACCCCCTTTTCCGGCACCCCCCTCTCGTCCTTCCGCCCCGTCTCTCAGGAAGAAGTTCTCAAGACCATAAAGTCCATGCCTCTCAAAACCTGCGAACTAGACCCCCTCCCAGCTTCTCTCTACCGGGACGGCCTTCCAAAACTTCTGCCCTTCATTACCGACATCATCAACACATCTCTAGAGAACGGTTCAGTCCCTGATATCTTCAAGTCCGCCATCGTCCGTCCTCTCCTCAAAAAACACAACCTCGACCCAAACGAACTCAAAAACTATCGCCCAGTCTCCAATCTCTCTTTCCTGTCCAAGCTTCTTGAGAAGATTGTTCTCAACCAGCTCAACCTCCACCTTGCAGACAACAACCTGCTCAGTCCCTTCCAGTCTGTCTATCGCAAACACCACAGCACTGAAACAGCCCTTCTACACATCTTAAACGACCTGCTTTTCTCCACCGACTCGGGCAACATATCCCTTCTTACGCTACTCGACCTCTCTGCCGCCTTTGACACCATAGACCACTCTATCCTCCTCCACCGCCTTCGTCACTCCTTTGGCATCACTGACTCTGCTCACTCCTGGTTTCTCTCCTACCTCTCCGACAGACAGCAGTCCGTCACCATTGACGGCGTCTCCTCCAACCCAGTCACGCTCTCCTGCGGAGTACCACAGGGGTCCGTCCTGGTCCCGGTCCTTTTCACACTCTACACCTCCCCCCTGTCCAACATCATACAGTCTCACCACAAACGCCACCACCTCTACGCTGACGACTCACAACTACTAGACAAAGACAAACTCGACAACACTCAGTCACTGCTGACTCGCACGGCTGACTGCTATGAAGACGTGAAAAACTGGATGACAGCAAACAAGCTTAAACTGAACGACGACAAAACGGAAGCCATGCTGGTAAGCACTCGCCAGAAACTTTCCCAGCTCCCTCCCTCTCTCCACCTTCAACTCGACAGCACCCCGATCTCCCTCAGTGACTCGGCCAAAAACCTTGGCGTTATCCTTGATTCCTCTCTTACCATGACCAGCTTCGTCTCCGCCACTGCCCAGGCATGCTACTTCCATCTCCGCCGCATCAGTCAGATCAGAAAATACCTCACCACCGAAGCTGCCACCAAACTTGCTGTCTCTCTCATCCTATCTCGCATCGACTACTGCAACTCTCTCCTTTCCGGCCTCCCTCACTCCACCACTTCCACTCTCCAGCGCGTCCAGAACTATGCTGTCCGCCTCGTCCTCAGAAAGGAAAAATCCGACCACATCATTCCCCTGCTCAAACTCCTTCACTGGCTTCCCATCCCGCAACGCATCCAATACAAGATTCTGTCTCTCTGCTACAAATCCCTGAACAACTGCGCTCCTGCCTATCTCTCCAACTTACTTCACCCCTACACTCCTTCCCGCTCCCTCCGCTCCGCCTCCGACCCTCTCCGTCTCCACATTCCCCGCACCAAACTCAGCACTTTCGGCCCCCGCTCCTTCTCAGTTTATGGTCCATCCACCTGGAACACTCTCCCACTCTCTCTCCGTCAGAAAGACTCTCTCTCCTCCTTTTAGTCCGCCCTCAAAACTCACCTCTTTCAACAGTTCTAGCACGATATCACCACACACCCCACAAAAGCTGACTGTCGCAATGTATTTCACCATTTGTTGTACGTTGAGTCGTTGTCTAAAGCGTGCGCATGCGTGCGCGAGTTGTGAGTGCGCGCTTAGAGTTATAATTATTATAAGATAAGCGCATTATAAATACCGTAATTATTATTTTATTATTAGAGGACAACCCACCCTGTGGGGCTGACCAGGGTGACCCTGGGAACTAAAAAGTAGTTAACCAAGTGTCCCCCAGGGCAGATCCGGGTGGGGGTATCAAATTAATAAGCATAGTAGGTGCTACAGTCACTTACCTCCGGGGGGGGGGGGGGGGGGGTTTCTAACATTTTGTTTAGGACTTTCATTACAAGACATGAGTCCTCCCTAACAGTAGAATGTCTTCCAGGGGCCGACAAATTTAACAGGGGGTGGGAGGGGGTGGAAGGGTGGGGTTAGTAACACCCCGAAAAGGACCTTTGGACCCCCACCACCACCGATACGATACGCAGATCTAACCATCAGGTATTTCGGGTGTGAGGTTGACAATAGTTTTTCAGAATGTATCGACATACGGCCTTTTTGACAAAGTCGCTGAAACGTGTACATGTTTGTTTACACAGGTCCCGCCACAAAGTATTGTTAGGTCAATTATGAAGATTGTGGATTGAGTAGTCTCGGAATAAATGTCAACATTACAGTTTACCAGACAGAAAGTGTGGGGGTGGGGGGGGGGAGGGAGGGGTGGTGCGTCTGTAAGAATTCGCTCACCCCACAAAAGAACTTATAGTGTCCGAAAAATCTAACACGAGAGGGGGGTGGGGTGGGTGGGGGTGGTAACACCCCAAAAAGAGCCCCCCCCCCCCTCCCCCCTGCATAGGAAGGAAGGTTTAACCATCGGGTATTTTGGATGTGTGGTTGACAATGTTTTTCACAATTTATCAAAATACAGCCTTTTGATAAAGTCGCTGAAACGGGTACATGTTTATTTACACAGGTCCTACCACAATGTATTGTTAGGGTCAATTATGAAGATTGTGGCTTAAGTAGTCTCGGACAAAATGTCAACATTACAGTTTACAATAGAGAAAGACAGCCACTGACCCAGCAAATAGACTCTCCTTTGCTATCACATGAGTCAACAACAATGGCCATCGGGGGTCGGGGGTTCTTTCTCCGGGTACTCCGGTTCTTCCACCCCCCCCCCCCCCCACACACACTTTGGTACCGGTTTCAGGCCACTTTACAAATTTCAAATACAAGCGATCAAAAATCTCTGTAACTTCAGTAGCTGAATTGGCCCTTCGTCTGTCTTGTACTGTGTTTGTCTTAAATGGCCGTGTCTGTTACGTGAGTGTGCGTGTTGGGTTTCAGTTAGCGGCGCTTTGAGTCGATTCCCAAAAAAAATTGAGAAAAAGCGCCTGTATAATAACGGTATTATTATTATTATTATTATTATTATTACATGAGTCAACAACATTGGCCATCTACATGTTCATAATATAACTGACACAGTTAAATAATATAAACACACAGTTTAAAATAGTAGTAAAATACCTTGGCTCCTCACTGATTTTAGGCTGAGCACGATGCCCCCTAGTCACAGGTGACAGCAGCTCCAGGGACCTGGCTATATAATTGACATCACCAATGCTCTGAAAACAAACATACGCTGCTATTTATTGATTTATTACTGATATTATGATATTAATGAAGCATTAGCACACAATAAAATGTGACACAGGCCTCTAATATATTTGGTTTCAACAGTGGATCACACGATCCTTGCAACTGTGGTTCCCCTCTCTATTGCACTTTACATCTATTGTTTACAGGGCTCTGTAAAACAAATATTGACAGCACTACCCTCTTTCCTCCATTCATCACCCACCATCACCACCCTCCTCCCTCTTGCCAGTCAGTGTGTGTAAGCAGGGGTGGATCTGGGACACAAAAATGCCATAACAAAATTCCTTTTGGGGGAGTTTTGACCCCCCCCCCCCTCCCTGCCCCCAATCTAGGGAAAAAATATTTGAAATGCTGTAACAAATTCCCCTTTGGGGGAATTTAGACCACCCCCCCCCACCATCCCCCGCTCCACCCCCCCCCCCCCCAAGTCATTGTTTGATATTTTGGTTAGTGGTGAGAGTCTTGACACACACACGCCTACACCCCCCCCCCCACCCCATCCCCCCACCCCACCCCCAACCACTCCCACCCCAAGTTGTTTGATTTTTCGGTCACTGGAATAACATGGAAGAGGTCTTTTGTGACAGGTTGGAGGTCCCAAACAAAAATTGACCCCCCCCCCCCCCAATGCCAAATGTCCAACAGCAGTGCATATCAATACTGATGTGAGACTATTTACACTAATTACAGGCTCACTGTTTTTATCACTGTAGTGTTAGCAAACCCACAAACACTTGCTGCATAAAAAACACCAACAATCACTGGCCGCATAAAAATATCCAGTCAGCAATTCTCCAAGGAACAAACTAACCGACTGCATTGTGGTGTGAGGGGTATCCACCAACTCTCAGTCTGATTTGTGGACTTGTGACTGAACATCTTTCAATAGATTTGTTTCACCAATTTGCTGCACCTGTGATCTCAACCCACTGCAGTGCTGCAGAACAGTGAACATTGTTCTAAAATGAAAAGAATAGGAGAATAAATCCGAGGTAGCTTAACTGGTATCCATGCTGTAATGCCAGATGCTGTACTGCTGATACTTTTATGACTGCAATGAAAATTCAGACCCATCAGACCCTGGCAGAAATGTTCTTTTCACAAAGGGTGGCCTGGGGAGGTGGGGTGGGGTGGGGGGGTGGGGGGTGGGGGCAGAACCCCTAGGACCACCCCCACCCTGGATGCACCCCGCATTGATGATTAAAAGGCAATGTGTTGCTGGCCTTTGGGTCAAGAACTATTGGATAAATCAGTAAATGAAGCTCCAGCCATCCATTTAAAACATGTAATGCAGTATGTGACCTCTGCATTATCACCAGTTACACTGTTTGTCCTGAGTTTCAGTATAAATGTGGTAACATTGCCACACTTGTACTAAATCATACTGTAGTGCTTCCACCTCCTGCATAATAACCACAGGCAAGCCCTCTACGCATACTTAACTCATTGTACCCCAGACACACGAAAGCAAGATGGGGATCGACCATGATAGTTTAAAGCCTATGGGCGCCAAGCTATTTTGCAATCACCCTTGAAATATCATGGTCGATCTGTGTCCTGCACTGCAATGCAGTCTTCAGAGAACGACAAAATATGGGGATTTCTGTGTTGGGGTAGAATGAGTTAAAGTACATTTTAAATTTTAACTGAATGACCATGTATTGTTAAACAATTTTGCAATAAGCAAGTAATAAAAAACAACAACTACCCAACAGCAGTACACATAAGAAATGATGGGCAATTATTAGTAGGTTCAGATTTTTTAAACTTTAACACTAACCGAGTGCATTGCGGTGTGGTGGGATATCAAATGGATACCCAAATCGCAGTATGTATGATCATTGTGATACCTGGAGGGCACGCGAACTTGGTTCTGAAATTAAACACATATTCATCATACTGTTCATGATGATGACCTCACCTGCAATGCAGTCAGTTTCAAATTATTGTACACGAATAAATCTGGTAGTTGGCAAAGAATATGCTGTACTCCTCTTACTTTTATCACTGAAATGAAATTGACAGTATTTTAAAAACTACAAGTACAACTATTGAAACCTACCAAACTGGTTATAACTAGATAATGTATTTAGAATAAGTATACAACAAAGCACATAACATACACAACAAATACCAAAAAAAAATAACAAATAGCAAAAAGGACGAGCAACTGTTTGTAGGCTCAACACTGTTATAACAGTATAAATAATTAAAACAGAGGATGGAAATGATTGTCTTATTCTATACCTGCGTATTTCTCTGTGGGCTGGCGATTGGGTGCCTGATAGGCGGGGGCAGGGGATCTAACTGTTGTCTGTCCAGCGCTGTGATTCCCCTTGGTTTGAGTATTAAAACACAGGCTGCATGCATACCCTACAAGAGTGTCTAAGAACAAACAAATTGACCGCTTTGTGTAGGTATCCACATGGATCTGCATTACAAGTATAGCATCTATATGCATCGTGATGATGTGACAATGCAGTCATATTATAACAGGAAAACACATTTGGTGTAATTGGCATAGAAAACTGGTAAGTGGCATGCTTGATCATACAAGTTACCACTGAAATTCAAATGGCATCCTTCTTGAATCTAATACTAACAAACCTTATCATATCTACATGCAGTTGGATTATGTGATTGTTTTGTTTTTGAAACTGAACTATTAAAACTTACAAAATTAATGTAACATGATCATGTATTTAGATCAGATTTGCAACAAGCATATCACATAAACAAAATAATACCCAAGAACATCAAACACACAACACAAACACAAAAGTGGGGTATGGGTGGTAGTTAAAAGCGGTGACAGATAGGCATTATTTTGATACTTGACATGATTCGTTATGCAGTCGGTACATGCTAATATTATCATCATACGGACAGGAGATAAATTTCAGATAGTGGCAAACACACAGGTGCTGTGGTGAATGTACTACATCAATCTGAAGCGTGCTTATTGTGAGAAATGCACATCAACGAAGTACATACTGAACACATTCTTCGATATCGTTTCGTCTATCGTCCTCTGATTTGAAGTATCAAAAGAACTAAGCGATTCAACCGTGCTCCTGGCAAGCCTTTTTTCCAGATGTTTACATACGGAAACAGCGGGCTTTGTAGTCATGCGCAGAGATCTGTAACCGCCAGTATTGTCTACTCATAAACCAGATAGGTGAGGCTTGCGCTGGCAGAATTGTACACAAACCAAGGGGAATCACTCAGCGTTGGACAGACAGATGATCGTATTGTTCTATACCTGCGTATTTCTCTGTGGGCTGGCGATTGGGTGCCTGATAGACGGGGGCAGGGGATCTAACTGTTTGTCTGTCCAGCGCTGAGTGATTCCCCTTGGTTTGTGTACAATGCGCCAGTATTGTCTGCTACTGTTTCCAATGTAAACATTCACTTTTACTCAGTTACTTTCAACTGTTTCGCGAAATTTAAAAATATATGTATCACATACCTTCACCGACTCGATCTTGTCTGTCTGTGCGGCGGTTCATTTTCAGTCGAAGTACTTCTTGTTCTTCCCGTCAAGTAGAACACCATCAGGCAACGGACAACTGATAAGCACGTTTACAACACAATTCATTTGTATTTTTTCTAAAGCAGACCAGCAAATAAGTTCTATCTACACCGTTGATACTGGATGCTACTGTTGAATGTGTGTGTGTGTGTGTGTGTGTGTGTGTGTGTGTGTGTGTGTGTGTGTGTGTGTGTGTGTGTGCACAAAAGCCCCAAAATGGGTGACTGTCTTTACCATCCTTATGGAAAATGGGTGTGTGTAAAATTCTGGGTGCCCAAGTCAGACATCCATTTTTTCTGAGGGTTGTTTCTGCTAGTGTTTGAACTTGTCCCAGCAGTTTGTGTGTGTGTGCACAAAACCCCATAAATGGGTGTATGTGTGCGACATCACCCTTCTCAGCTATAAATAACTTAATACCTGATTGGTCGACTGCATCGGTGAGCTGAAGTGAAAAGGAAAGATGCGAAAGGTAGTAGGGGGAGGGGGTGGGGGTGGTATTGTAGTTGTGTGAGGGAGTAAATTGTTTATGTTGCTGCAAAATGAGGTTTGTTATTTGAGGGTGTGGTTGTTTCGTTAAATAAAAGTGTTGAGTTGTGTTGTGTTTCCAGGGTCATGTGGTGGGAGGTCATGTCTAGTGGCAAATTTGAGAACAATATATCTGTACGCCAGTGACTTGGGCAATGTCAGTATTTGTGCACCAGCAACTTGCTATGGAGTGAAGTGATCGTATGAGTGCGCAGTGTGAGATAGGCCGTGCACTTCGGGGGATGCTGCTGTTGTCTTGTGTCCTGCCCGATGTTTTGGTTCATACTGTTGCTTTGTTTGTAGGTTTGTCGGTGTTATGAATGCTTTCGTTTTGGCAGCATCTCCTCTTGGATTGTATGCACAAATTGATGGAATGCAAATGACGTCACACAGTCAACGTCGTTACATGCGTCGTCTGATACAGTCGTCGTTTAGTGCAGTAAAAAGAGTGCAGCTTGGATGGGCCACTTTCGGATGTAATTCTAATGTTGCCAAAAGGTGTAATAGTGAAGTATTGTTTGTGTGAAGGCTGTCCGTTTGAGGGAAGGACTGGAAAGTCGAGTATTGAGCAAAGAGAGAAGACGACAATGGGAAAAATTTCCAGCACTATACATTGGAACAAATGCATAACAGTTACGACACGCTTGTAAATTAAAACACTTTTAACATTAACAAAGTTGAGTTAAAAGAAGTTTTAAAACAGTTATAATAAAAAAACTTTTGCTGACACGCTTCTAAAAACAACAGTTTCTTAGTTTTAAACCGTGTACTCCGCCATAAACGCCGCGATTGCTTCTCAGTCTTAGCTGTCCTATAGTGTGGAATGTGGGACTTGGCCAATTGGATCCATCTGGTGCACTCCAAAAGTGTATTTGTTAGTGGTTCGACGTGCAACTCGGTTCGCGCCTCTGAAATGACCTACTGATTCCACTGAAAATAAAAATCTTTCATTCATAAGAGAGCATTCAACAGCTCTATAAAACCAAAAGTGATGGACCCCCCCCCCCCACACACACACACACACACACACAACCCCACCCAAACAATTATAATAAAATCAAACAGAGGTATGTTTCGTGAGATATTTTGATCACTGCATGTTCTGTCACTGTGCTTGACAATTTTAATGCAGGGGGAAAAATATGAATACACATTAAGTTGAAAAAAGAATGACAACAATCAAATAAATGTGGAAAAGAAGCATTAAATATTCCATGAACTTTACCTTATTACAGACGCCTAATTTTATTAAAATAGTCCATGCTAAAATGAATGATTTGAAGAGGTCATCCATTTTCACTGTAATGCCAGTGTTTGTGTGAGAGGAACACACTTTATTGGTAGAAACCCTTTTTTTTTTTACTGGATCCAGTGGCTCTGTTTTTAGAAAATGTCTATTTTATTTTAAGTTGTAGAGCTTAGTTATAATGTGAGTTCTAAACATTCGCATCAACTCCAAAGCCCTAGAATAAATAGAAATATGGGAACCCATTTTCACATAAAATGGTAGGTAACCAACTCTGAGGCTTTTGTCTCCATGTGTGTGTGTGTGTGTGTGTGTGTGTGTGTGTGTGTGTGTGTGTGTGTGTGTGTGTGTGTGTGTGTGTGTGTGTGTGTGTGCAGCGCCGGATCAATCAGTTTTCAAGGGGTGGGGGTCAGGGGTGCTCAACGACAATGTAAAAACTGTACAGTTTTAATTCTGACGGTACAGTAGAGGGGGGGGTGAGAGGAAAGGGGGGGGGTGCTGCAATAGCATTAAACCAGCACCCCCTCCCCCCCCCCCCCTCTATCTCCGACCATGTTGTGGCAGTGAATGTCTTTGCGTTTAAGCCGAGGGGGGTTTGGGGTTGTTGGGGGTGTTGTACTATCAATGAGTCCCCTTGAGTCCGGCACTGGTGTGTGTGTGTGTGTGTGTGTGTGTGTGTGTGTGTGTGTGTGTGTGTGTGTGTGTGTGTGTGTGTGTGTGTGTGTGTAGACACGAGTTTGTCCTGTGTTTGTGTACGTACAGGTCTGACACATTAGGAATTGTTTCCGTCAAGATGTATCTCGGAGTACTTTTCAGCATATTTAATTTAGATTACTCATCAAAAAGAAAAATATGAGTTTATAGAAAGTAGGTTGACCCGAATTTGAATCCGTAATTTGTGTTGTATTTATAATACAGCTAGCTTCGAAAAAGATATTGCATGAGTTTGTAACAAACTTTGTACATAATCATTGTTTTTGTAAAAAAAAAAAAAATTCATCACTGAAAAAAATGTCGAAACAAAGAACTCTTGACTTCAGACAGTGACGATGACATAAAAGCGCTTGACAATACATTTTATTACCAGCTTAGACGTATTTTGTCAGAACTCCATACACCACTACCAACTGAATCCAGTTTCAACAGGTTTAACAACCCCATGGATATGAAAGCATTTGAGCGCATCTGTAATGAATTTAACATCAGCCCCAGGTATGACTTTACACAAAAACTTGATGATCACAATGGCATGGGTACATTGTATTACGCTATGAGTCACAGACAATACCCTCAAGATTATTACCCCTGTTACACTTCATTCTCATCAAAATCACAAGTCTGGTTAGGCTCAATAGAACAGAAACAGTCTAATGCCTGGACCACATTTATCTTAGACAAGAGTGACGGGTTTACTCAAGCGGGAGTTGAGCGTGTAAATGAGTCAATCAGAACATATGTCTGTGTTTACTAGGTGCACAATCATTAACAAAATCAAATATTTTAAATGGGAGTGGAAAATTTGAAGCACAAAAACAGTTTCTTGCAAACCTAGAAGATTCGATTAATTCAGTGGTTGATCTCCCATCAAGCATACAGCGCTACCAAGATGTTCTCAGATATGCCAGATCAAAAGTTGACTTTGTAGTAGGCATCGGGTTATACATGTTACCATCTGAGCTTCAACTCCAAATGGGGATAATAACAAATTATAATAATGAAATAGTTGTCGCAGGCGTTGGTCATAAATTAGGACTCAATCAATCTGTAAACTTGAGGGCCACAACCACACATGTACATTTGTTAAAACCATTACAGATGGTATCAGCCCCGGCCCCAACACCAGCACCCATACAGACAGTACAGTCAACCCCTGACACACATGAGTCAGAGAGAACAGCATTGGTAATAGGCCTCACTGGATTAGGGGTATTACTTCTTTATCTGTTTCATTAAATAACCCACCATTAACCCTCCTACTGTAACCAAAAAGACCCAAACATGCTCTGCCATAAATCCAACTACCTTCGCTGCAGTAGTGATAAGCCAACTGACAACTGTGCCTATAATACCGGGTAATGAATCCATTGCTTTCAGAGCCAATTTCTTAAGCAGGTCTGAAATATGAGACAACCGTTTCTTTACCCATGACTGTAAATCTTTTGGGTCTGTTGGAGGTGCTGGTGGTGCTGGCGGTGCTGGACCCCCACCACCCCCACCCCCGGAGACAGCCAACACAACAGTACTGATAATAAATACAAGAGCAGTAATTAAACTAGCGATTGTAATACCCTGTTCTCTGAAATGTGTTTTAAGTCTCTTAGCTAGAGTTGTGTCTTCGAGAAGTATTTTCTGAATAGTTTCTCTAATCCTGTTGACCTGTGTTTTTAGTTTTTGTCTTCCAATACTAATCACTTCTAACCTTCCAGATCTTTCTATCTGCAAATCATTTAATCTGTGTTGTATTCTTTCTTTCATTTCCGTGTCAAGATTCCCATTGTCTGGTGTCGCCAGTTTTTCTTTTTCACGTTCTATGTGTTTATCAAGATCACCCAGTTTGGCTACATTGTTTACCATCTCACCTCTTATTGTCTGTAATGATTTATCCAACCATATAATCTCCCTCATTGACAAAGGTGGGTCGTCTATTGTTTTCATAGCGTCATTTATTTGCCCTTCGGTAAATGAGTCTTCTTGTATTACTGTGTTTGCTATTTCTGGTAGGCTTGTTACTGCTGCCATTTCAATTTGTTGTGCCGTTGGTAACTTTGTTTGCATGTCGTGAAGGGCACTAACAAGATGCGGCGTGACAGGAGACCCTTCGATTCCAAGTTGACGCAAGGCACCAACACCACCTTCATTTTTGATTGTACTTAAAGCCCTAAACTTACCAGGGTCTTTTTTGTTAGTCAATAGTACTTTTCCTTTGTCAACAGTATTTAAATATAAATGACCCTTGCCATCAAGTTCAAACTGATTAGGATCTATGTTGTCTGGGCGATTACCAACATGACCATAAAACGAGTTCACTTTGGTTTCTTAAAGTTCGTGAGGTAAACTGTAAATATTTCTTGTACCAGTCATATCTGTCATATCTGTCATATCTGTTGTATTACCAAAATCATACATGTCATCCATTTCAAAATCTTCATGACCAAATCCTCCCGCTGCCATTGTTTTATTAATTTAATATTTTTTATTGTGCATAATAAAAATGACACAGTCTTACGGATCAAAGTTAGACCCAAACAGAAAACTAGGTGAGCTTCATGGTGTTAAGGGCATTAGGCAATCAATCATCATTACAAACAATCCAAGTACCATAGACCAGAACCAAACACTTACAGTCAAGTTTCCAAACCTAGGTCCCAGTGACATTATTCTCCCTGGCACTGCACGCATTGCATTTAATATTGAACTATCATCAGACGCAGACGTGAACAGAACACTAGTTAACAATCTTGGCAGAGCAATTGTTAGAATTATTAAGGTAAAACTTGAAGGACAGGAAGTGTTTAGTCTTGACGATGCTGATGTGTTCTACTGTTATAAAGATTTGTGGCTTCCAATAGAAGAACGAGAATACCGTATTTATCAAGGGATACAGTCAGATAACATTGGTAAACTTAGAATCAACTCAGCAGATAAATCAACGTCAGCAGCCAAGGAAGTTATTATAGCTGAAACATATAGAACCAGGTTTAACATTCCACCTGAATTTGAAATCCTCACAGCACATTTGCCTTATTACTAAGGAGCATTAAATGACTGTCTGAGTTTTGAACTAACTTTTAATGACTACTCCAAAGTTATTAAATCATCTGATCTCAGTGCAATGTATAAGATTTCTAACATCTCCTTGGAATATGAAATTGTCACACATGATTATTTAGCTACTCTCATTCAAAATCAGTACAAGACAAAACTGCCGATTTATTATGACAGTGTGATTAGACATAGTTTAATGCATAAAGACAAGAGTGACCCAATGTGGAACATAAACTTGAACACACCTGCCAGATCACTGAAAGGCATTCTTATGTTGTTTGTTGAACCGGCAGGCCCATACAAAAGGGATTCAGAAAAATTATATAATCCTAAGATTACACATTTATCTTGCGCAATTGAAGGCCGCCCTAATCAAGTGTACGCTTCAGGTTTGTTACCATACCAGCACTACCATGAGATCACAAAGTATTTTGCGGGAGGAAGGATTAGAGATAAACCGGCAAACATAGCGTGTAAAGATTTACATCTGTATGACGTTAGGATTGGACAATACCTTACAAATAAGTATGCACTTTGGTTAGACCTTCGCAGTACAGATGATGACTACCTATATGGGTCAGGTCGAAAAGTTGAGAACGGCAGTGACGGAATTGCAATCCAGATACAAAAAAGGTTGAAACCGCTGTAGCCATTAACATATATTTGTATCTGATTTATGATGCACAACTGAACATACAAGAGTGCAGACTGAGTGGACACATATATTAAAATTATATTGTGTATTAAAATGAACCGGAGCTTAATGACCCTCGACCCACACTGTGGATTGTTTTGTGGGGCCACAGGGATTGGGAAAACTGAATTTGTACTTAACCTCTTACAAACAAGATACATACACCATTTCGAAAACATTGTAATTTTTTGTCCTACAATCAAACACAACAAAGCTTATCACAACTGTTTATTCATTTGGACTGACAACAACATTTACTTAGTTGACCCTGAGAAAAAACTGAATAACTACCTACAATATTTTACAAAGCAATATGAAGGACAGCCAACATTGTTTATTGTTGATGATTGTTCTGCAGTAAAAGACATTGTCATGAAGAGAAACACATTAGCAGAACTTGCCTTTAGTGGCAGACATGGAAACATCAGTGTATGGATTGTCACTCAAAAATATAATGCTGTACTGATAGATTTTTTAGAACAGTTAAAGTTTATTTGTTTGTTTTACTGTAAAGATCGTGACAGCTTCGAAGACTGTCTCAGAGAAAATCCCAAATAAACATGAACGTGATGATGTAAAAAATAAACTGAAATCAACTAAGCATGTAAAGCTCATTTTAAAGACAGATCAGCCCACAGGGTATGGGTTAGTAAATTAATTTATACATTTGTTTGTCCAATAAAAAATAGCAGACAGACAGATCACGCAATATTGGCCTATTGGTGAAATCATAGATATTACATACTACTTTAAAGATGTTAAATATGTAAACGGGGTTTTTAATAAAGGTCCACCAGGAAATTTATTTATAACACCAGTAACACTGTACATGACAGGTAATATAACTTTAGGTGTTGATAATCCATTTAGACCAACAATAATTAAAAAAAAAATAACTGTTGATATTAAGACACAAACATTTACTGTTAATGAATATTACAGTGGATGGCTTAGTGCAGTGTGTAGTAATTTAGTGAAAGAACTAAACCAAACAAATTTGTATTTTTCCATTGTTACAGTTAGTAAAATGGTATTACACATAGAGAGCAAGCATTAATATATTTTATTTATTATTTTGTCGGTCAAATAAAAATGACAGACAATGCTCAAAGCACATCAGGCTCATCAGGTTTAAGAAACGTGTTTCACACAGCAAACTTGCCTATATCTAATACTAATAATGTCTATGAATCAATAGAAAACTCTTTTTCTGTCATACAAGATAATCTTCTTACAGGCAGTGTGAAGATACAAATTGTTGCTAAAATAAAATTTATTAGAGTAGATGGTGAAGTGATTGTATCGTATATATCAACAAGACAACACACAGTTAACACAAGAAGGGAATTAGAGAACGTGTTTAGAGACAGACTATTACCTGACTTCCTCCAAGCAATTAACAGTGCAAAAATGATGGGGTCTGGTTGGCACGAAGGACATGTACATGAACTACAACTAAAACAGTCAAGGTATCATCCTATATTAGGTAAATCATGGATACCACTCCCAACAGAGGTTGCAAACAAAAAGGCTGTAGTTAATATACAGAACAATGACCACCATTGTTTTATGTGGTGTGTGCTTGCTAAACTACACTTTGTAAAATCAAAACCTGAACGTGTATCTAACTACACCAAATTTGTAAACGAACTCAACTTCAGTGGCATTGATTTCCCTGTTAAAATAGAAGACATAGACTTGTTTGAAAAACTAAATCCTGGTATATCTGTGAATGTGTTTGTGTGGGATAATAAGTCTGTTGACAAGTTACAACCCATTAGAGTATCACCATTGGCTTCAACCTACAGACAGCCAGAAAATAAACATGTTGACATGATATTAATTGGCCCTGTCGGTGATAATGATAACTTTCACTACACAATTATCAGAAATATGTCACGACTAATTCATGGGCATACAACAAATCACAATGGTAAACAGGAAGTGTGTAAAAGATGTTTACAAAGGTTTTCCTCCATAAACGTAGCGCACAAACATGTACTGCATTGTAGGTCAGCTGATGACATGCAAACTGTACTTAAGTATCCAGATCCTGGTAGTCAAGTATGTTTTAAGAACTATGGGAATCAGCAAAAGCTGCCATTTGTAGTGTTTGCTGATTTTGAATCACTGGTAGTACCATATGAGGGTCCTGTTCCAGAATCATTACCAAAGACTATAAAGTTGAGTGACCAAGTGGTGTGTTCTTTTGGATACATTATTGTTAGGTCAGACGGTTTGCATTCAGAACCTGTTATCTACAGGGGTGAAAATGCAGCATGTTTGTTTTTAAACAGAAATGAGGCATCTGTATAGTCAGGTAGTGCAGTATCTCACAAAATGTCAGATGCCTTTGGTGATGACAGAAGAAGACAAATTGAAATTTGATACAGTTGAGACGTGTTGGATTTGTGAACAACCCCTCCAGGGTGATAAAGTTCGTGACCATGATCACATAACTGGACGTTACAGAGGTGCTGCACATAACAATTGTAACTTATTATTAAAAACAGATCCAAAGACATATAAGTTACCAATCTTTTTTCACAATCTCAAAGGTTATGATTTGCATATTATCATGCAGGCTGTAGATGAGTCTTACAAAAACAGTAATTGTATTGCCCAGACAACTGAGAAATACTTGACCTTTAGGTTAGACAAATTAGCATTTTATGACACGATGCAACATTTGTCTTTAGGTCTTGCTAGTTTGGCAGAAGGACTGACTGAGTATCCGATAACAAGTAAATATTTTGAGCCAGACTTGATTAAGAAAGGAGTATATCCGTACGAGTACATCAGTGAGTGGGTTGTGTTTGAGGAAACAAGACTGCCACCAAAAGAAAAAAATTATTCTACACTTAATGGTAAAGGTATTTCTGACTCTGAATACCAGCATGCTCTTGATGCATAGGATAAATTAGGGTGTCAGACGATTGGTGACTACCATGACCAGTACTTGAAAGCTGACGTTTGTTTGCTAGCAGACGTATTTGAAAGTTACCGTGAAAAGGGTTTGTTACACTACAGTCTTGACCCAGCTTGCTACATAACTAGTCCTGGCATGACATGGGATGCATTTTTGAAATCCAGTAAGATATTTATTAACTTGTTGTCTGATCGTACGATGGGTGAAATTGTGGAACGTGGATTGAGGGGTGGGATTAGTATTGCAGCGAACAATTATGCCAGTGCAAATAATAAATATCTGGATGACCCGGACCAGGGCTTTGACCCCGAGGGGTCAAGGTCATTCATTACGTACCTTGATGCTAATAACCTTTACGGATATGCGATGTGTGAGTTATTGCCCTTGAAAAACTTTTGTCTGTATGATTTGTCACAGTATGACATAACAGAGTAAGGGTTAACAAACAATATTATGAATCTTGATCGAAACGACGTGAAGGGTTGGATCTTTGAAGTAGACCTAGAGTACCCACACCATCTACACGATTACCATAATGATTATCCCTTAGCTGTTGAGAAAATGAGTATGACAGGGAAAAAAAGAAGACACTAAACTTGTACAAAATTTGAATGACAAATTCAATTACGTTTGCCACTATCGCTTGTTGCAGTTTTACATCAGACACGGGTTAGTACTAAAAAAAGTTCACAGAGGTATTCAATTTGATTATAGTGCTTTCATGAAAAATTACATAATGAAAAACACAACCCTGCGTGCCAGAGACGGCAACACTGCATTTGACAAAGACTTCTTTAAGCTTATGAACAATTCCTGTTTTGGCAAGACTATGGAAAATTCTCATCACCGCAAAGATGTGAGACTTGTCACAACTGAATCAGGTGCAATTAAACTCACAGGTAAGCCACAGTACACAGGGTACAAAGAGTTTCATTCATCATTGTATGCTGTGTCACTCAAAAAAAAGATTGTCAAACTGGACAAGCCAGTATTCATTGGTATTGCAATTCTTGAGTTATCAAAACTTTTGATGCTTAAATTTTATTATGATTACTTCAAACCAAAATATCCTGAGTGTCGTCTGCTATACACTGACACTGACTCTATGATCATTGATGTGTGTACTGAAGACTTTTATGAAGACATGAAAACAGAGTTACACATGTATGACACGTCTGACTACCCTAAAGAACATCCGCTGTTTAGCACACAAAACAAGAAAGTGCCTGGTAAGTTTAAGGATGAACTAAATGGTGTGCCAATAGTTGAGTACATTGGACTGAATTGGACTGAGATCAAAAATGTATTCTATACTGCACCAGAAGGGAAGTCAGTCGAAAGCCAAAGGAATAAAAAAAAAACAGCGATAAAAAATAAAGACATATGTCATGAACATTACAAGCAAGTATTAGATGGAGCATTTAATGCCTGATTATCCAAACAAGTCAATGAGATCAAACAAACATAATCTTGAAATGATCCAAACACATAAAAAGTCACTGGCAGTTGGGGACACAAAACGTGTGTTTCACAGTAAGGAAAAGGCTTATGCACCTGGACATTACAGGCTCAGGTTATCTGAAAAAATAGCTGATGAACTAGTTGAAGAATTAATTGATGAGTTAGTTACTGAAATGAGTAACGGTGTCTGGTGGAATAATCTGTAATTCTTCTCTGACAAATGCCGTTTGTGGCGAAGGCTCGTACAGGTAATATATTGTTGCGTCAGGACTGTGGACTATTTTTTTTTTATGTTGTGTACAGACGTAGACCAGATGGGGTCTGTCGCTCTGCGCTTTACGTTGTTCTCGGCCTCCCCTGGTTGATATAAATATCTCACCTGTTTAGTAAACAAACTTGTGTCTGGTGCTGGGGTTGGTCCTGTTTTTGGCTCTGTAATTGTTTTCAATTTAACAGCATTAGCAGGCTTTACGTAGCCTTCATTATTCATTGCTTTTATCACAGATGGTAATCTTTTTACCCACTCAGTGTTCCGGGTGTCATGCATGAGTTCCTTAGAATACTGGTAACTAAAAAGTCTCTCTGATAACTGTTTGTTAAAGTTCTCTACAATTGCCTGTGATCTTTGCACACCTGGAATGCCTCGTCTGACTATTACACCATGCTTCGCAAATAACTGATTAACAGCACCTTTGAATTCTGATCCGTCATCAACTTGAACAAGTTTGGGGTATCTTAAAGGGCCTCGACTATATATTTTTGTTAATGCTGTAGCAACTGTGGTAGCTGTTTTGTCAGATATGGGTTCAGCATCCTTGTATCTTGAAGCTATATCAACTACAGTTAATGCGTACTTGTATCGTTTTTTTCTTATTGTGTCATGTGGAAGAAACAGAAGGTCCATTTGATGTGTGTCATTTGGGGTTGTGTTTTCAAAATGGGGTCTTGTTATTTTTTTTGGAGCATGGAGGTATATCTGCCATATTGCTTGTCTTTGTAACCATTGTTTGACTTGATTGAGTGATACATCTCCACCCACAGCAGCATGTAATTTTTCTATTGCAGTGTTTCCTTTCCAGTAGCCAATTGGGGAGAAATATATTTTTGATAGTTTATTTTCGGCTGTCATTTTTTCTAGCAATAAAAACTCCTGTAAAATAAACTAATCTCATTCCCACTAGAACAAACATTATTTCTCCATTTCTTTGTTCTGGACTGGGTTGATAGTAGTCACTTAGTTTTGCTTTTGGAATGGTCATGTCTTCACCCATGACAAGAAAATATTCCCTGATTTCGTCATCGACATTAGAAAATGTATGCTCTGCGTGACCCTCTAGTCTAAGTTTTTCATTGATGAAATCAAGTTTTTTAATTCTTTGTTTTTCTTACGCCTGCTGGGCTTGTGCAAGTTTTTCTGATGCCTCATTGTGACGCTTCATTTCTTCTGCAGATTCCTCTCTACCCATTTTTGAAAAGAGGTAGTTTGATCCACCAAATGCCAATGCATTAACAACTGCCCCACCAATCATAATAGCTATTGTTGCCATATTTTTATTTACATAGAAACATTTTCGGGAATAATTCCTTGCTTAACGAGAAAGTCTTTCATAGCAATTGTCGCTGTGACAACTACAATTAGCTTTGCACTGTCTTCGAAGTCTAATCTACTCAAGTCTGCTGATTTCATTTAGAATAAGCTACTGCTTGTCCACTTATCATGGCAGAGTGATATACAAGGTTCATTAAGTTCTCTGTGTTGCTTATTTCTTAGGCAATAAAAATAAAAATAATATTTTTATTTACTTCATATAAAATGGGTCAACGACTTTGGGTGTTACTGGTAATGTGGAGACTTCTGGTTTTGTTTTTGGAGTGTCTGATTTTTTGGTCACTGTACGAGTTTGTGGTTTGTATTTTTTCTATAATTGATAACCTATGTAACCAAATCTGACAACAAATCCGGCAACTATATATTTTGTTGTTTGAGGTTCGGGGTCAGGGTTAGACTGGGCTGTTTGTCACTCACTATGTTGTGGGTGTGATAGTAGTGACTGTGTGGGTACTGACACTGGTCCTGATGGTCCTGACGTTGGGTCAGATATATGAGTCTTTTCTGTTTGTGTTTGAAGCTGTAATTTTTTTTGTCTGTTATATTCGGCTAATCTTTTTCCAGCCTTTACCCTTCCTGGACTTTTAGTCTTAGTCACCGTTTGAACCTGCGTCAAGACCGGACTGGGGTTCAGTTGTGGAGTCGTCTGGGTTTTGTCCATTTTCTTCTGCAGTAAAATTTAATTTTGAAAAATCAATATGACTCCCAGTAACAAGTAAGGTTACCACAGGTGCAAGGTAATTTCCAAACTTGTAAAACATGATGCATGCTAATTTACCAATTGAACTTGAAACAATAGGATTGCTTTCAAGGTCGTGTGATAGACTGTCAGTGTCTAAAGGTAGAAAGTGACTCACTGCTTTTGTGTATAGGCAAACAAGAGATCGACTCAAATCACGAGTCATTAGTGAAGCAATGTGGTTTTCATATTTAGAATGAAGTTTAAATAGTTCGTCAGAGGTTAGAGATTCAATATCCTCTGTCATGTATTGTTTTCCTAAATACGCCTTTGACTTCACTGAAACAATTACAGACAAAAGACGCTGTTTTTTTCGAGTCTAAATCTTTGTTTTCTACAGCATTGATATCATTTAAAAGAAGTAATTTGTCTTGATTCATTTTATAATAAAAAATATTAATTTTAATGTCATTGATTTTGGAAACCTTTATTTTACCAAAAAAAAAAAATAAGGGGAAACCAAGAAAAATGGACGGCGTAAAGGTGTGGAAGTATGTGGTCAAAAACAATGGAATTATGAGGTCTATAGAAATTGTCCGAAACCACCCATAGTTACTCTCTCTCTCCTTGGGAAGGCTCTTTACGGGAAGAAAAAGAAAAATACCAAGTAATTCTGCATTACCAGCTAATACCTTTACCAAGTCAACTCTGCGGCGAAGAGACAAGCATCACATGTTCAAAATTGGAGATTTCTTTCCGTCTAACGATGAAAACAACCTACCCCAAGCAACGCATCTCCTCCGATAGTAGTGTGCTCCATGACAACTACAGTCAATTTATAACTTCTGTTACGATTGTGGTTGTGTTGTTCTGTGAGAGCATGCATGTGTTATCGTAGGAAACGATCCGATATTTATTTGAGCTATCATGGTTACAAATCACATACCTTATCAGTAAGATTCTCTATCGTTCGTGCAGATAGCGGAATTGGCTTTGTTATGATACGCTAAGTTTAGTCCCGAAGTTTCTAGCAAAGTCGCGCGGAGAATAGCTGTCGATTTTTGTTATGCGTAGATTCGCTGAGAATAAACCAGAACGTTCGAGCAAGGTCGCGCTGTCTAGTGACCTCGTAGGTGTGACATCAAAGTGACATCAAAATGTAGAGCCGCTCTATTTTTATTTTTAGTCATAGTTTTCAGTGCGTGTGAATTTAGCAGCCAGTCAGTGTGTTTTATGAAAGGTCGTGAATGGTCCGCCATACTCTTGTGTGGCGTCATTACACACTGGGATTTGGGGCTGAAATTAGCAGTCGAATTTTTGTAGACTATTTTAGTTTATTCTAGAAAGTTCTTTTTACTTAATATTTATGAGTTCCAGTTATGTGTTCCGTTCTGATTGGTTGCGTTGTGTGTATTCCTTGGATTATTCTGGAAAGTTGTTTTACTATAAAAGATGGTGCTGGGAAGCACGTACGTACATTGGCATGCATTGTCAGTTGTAGGGACACACAGTTTATCGTAGGTAGGTGGCCCGTAGAGGGTGTACATTGTGAGAGACGCAGCGTAACGGTGGTGTACGTTGTAGGGGAAACGCATTGTGTCGCCAGTGTTGACATTTTTCAGAGGAGACATTGTATCAGTGTTGGTGCATTTGGGAATGCATTGTTTGGAGATCGCATCGCTGAAATAAAATATTGTTGGAATTGTTACTCCAGTATTGTCTACAACCTTAAGCCACGTGTGACGGGTTGCAGCTAAATGAAGTTTCTTTAAAAGAACCTTACGTGCGTGCGTCTGGTGTGATATCATACTACGACTACGACTACGACTCCACACGTAACACCTTCCGAGAGCGTGTAGATCCAAAATATCTGGTGCGCTGTTACCACCTTATCAGCTAAGTTAGTGCGCTACTGATTTCTAGGGGTTGGCGTCGTGGCCTCCGTTCTAGAGCCCCCCAAATAACTGAGGCCCCGGCCGGGGTTAACTAATGGCGGGAAGTGCTGTGTGTCCATCTTTATTTCTGTGCGCCGGCGTGTGTGTTGATCAGTGGTTGGCTTAGAGAGGAGGGAAATGGATCAGAAGGATAAGCTGAAAATAATGAACAACTCTGAATGTTCCTAAAAGAAAAGCGGGGGTGGGGGGGTCGGGGGGGGGGGTGCGTGGGGGGGGGGGGGGGTTCTCTCGCAGACATTTTGATTCGGGTCTCGTCATCATATCTGCCTGTTATCCGCACTATATCAATAAAAAGCAAAAATGCTGGTCAATATAATGTATGTATCCATTCCAAAACAAAAATTTACCAGAATCCTTCTGATTACCGCCATTGGTCCTGAAGGAATCAATTTTGCTATATTTGGGCATAGAACGTTCCAGCTTGAAACTACAGACTGAGTCTATTTATGAACCTCGGTGTGATATTTCCGATGTGTGTTTGTCTCTGTTCAAATTGTGACCCTGTTGTGTGCCCCGTATTGGATTGTCGACTGACTCAGCGTGGGTGCTTTCTATAATTGTACGTGCTGTTGAGTGAAGTCTACTTGTAATTAGAACACTGATAATGGCGGAAAATGCTAGCAGCTTTGTTTATTTAGTCCTTTTCTAAGGTTGTCACGATCACTAGCGGACATATGTGTCGTCAATCTCAGTAGTATGGCGATTCGATTCGTGTGTTCGATGCTGTCTATGCTCCGTTTATGTGTGTGCACGGGAAAGTAATTTCAAGTGTGCGTACACACTAAGAAGTATTTAATTACTAGTGAGCATAAGGAGCTTGATTATGTGACAGTATCAATGGCGGATCCAGGGGTGTCTCGACGAGGGGTGGGGGGGGGATGGGAGGGAGGGAGGGTGGGGAGGGGGGGCCCGACAGCCCTCCCTTCCCGCCTTCCCTGCCCCCTCCCCGTTTTCCACACTGTCACAAAAAACAAATCCAGATCAAAACAGTGACTATCACGCGAGCATAAATTTATTACAAAGAAATAAATGCGCTTAAAAAAAAACCAATTACAAATAATTTGTGTTGAAATTATTCTTTCTTGGTGCTTTTCTTTTTCGGATTTTCTTTAAAATTGTACTATAGTGTTATAACCGTTATCTCTACGCGTGTTTCTTTCCTTTTTTTTTTCTTTTTTTTTTGCGTGTTTTTGTTTTGTTGGGGTTTTCTGAGACATATTTAGAGTTTGCAGAGGTTACGATTTTTATTTGTTAAAACTTTTTTTCTTTCATTTCGGGACACAGCACTGCTTTTGGCACTTTTTGAAAAGTTTAAAAGGAAGGGCTGATCATATCTACATGCACTTGTCCTCCTCCCCGTCTCCATCCCACCTCCCTAACAAAACAAGATTAATCTGGCACTTCTGATTCTTAAATGGTGTTAATTTTCTTATTGAAAAGAATGTTCTACCAGGAGTTTCTGCAGGAGCAAACACCTTGTGTTTGACAACAACACTAGACTACCAAGTATTCCTCCGTCTAAGGAACAACATCCATTTGTGAAAATTGTGATACTGCTCTATATACCCACAAACCTCCTCCATATGATGAACACAGGATCAGAACACAGAAATAGTCATTATCACTCATGATGTATACCTATTACTTTGACTGACGATTACTTAAAGGTTAGTTCAGGGTTGCTCAAAATCAAGACATTTCACACCTCCCCTCTGGTGACACGCATCAATGACCACATTGCTACTCTGATGGGCACTTGTGCATGTCCACGGAAGACAAAGATATGCAATCTGTGTGAGGCTGGAGGCTGGAGACCCACTGTGCTCAGAGAGTGTTGCATGACAGGATTAGCGGATTAGCAATTACCTGTGACATCCGGGCCAGTCGGCTGCTCATCCTGGGGGAGACACTCACAGCGCAATTGATTTCTCGCTTTCTGATCACAATTGGAGTGTACACAGGCGTCGACTTAAACCTAGTTGACTGCCACGCATTAGGATGCAATGCCATTCGTATGGTACAAAAAGAGGTAATGCTTTTCGTGAGCCCCCGTGATGATTTTTTTTGTTTTTTTGGCATCCTGTCTCGGAAGACAATGGGTATATGCGCTTGCTGGGTCAGTCACTGGAGTGACCTCTCCAGGGCGCAAGCCTGGGCGAAGTGTATGGAGATCCTGGGGTGCCCAGTCGTCAAGATCCCCCTCTCGGCATCGCTGATGTATCCAAAGGAATGCAAAGCAGTACGTTTGGCACCAGTTTGGCTGCAGGAGCTGCCAGAACAGTGCGTGAATACAGGCAGCTGTCTGCCTTCGGGGCTCCACTCCTGATTTGAAGGGTTTACTCCCCCACATTTGGCCGTTGGATCCAACCTGATCTCCTCCGTCCTCTAGCCGTTGGCTGCCAGAAACAGCTCATCCGCCTAGTGGTGCAATGTGAACACCACCCCCTCACGTGGTTTAGCCCACCAGCTGAGGTGGTTTGCCAGGGTGTGGCGCTTGGAGCCAGCACGTGAGAGATTAAGGAGATGGATGAGGACCAGTGATGCCCGTCCGTCCTATGTAGGACGCAGCTGCCGAACAGCAAAGGAGCTACCTCTATCCAGAGCCCCCTGCACCCTGTGATGAAGGGGCACATAAAACTCTATGCCTGACTGAAGGATTGAGTTGGGCCCCAGTTCAGCAATGATCGGACACTTTTCTACCAGCAGTCAGAGGTTTATTACCTCAGTCTGAGGATGCAATGAGGATTGTATCGCACAGCAAGAGGCACTGATTTACATGAGCCCCTGTGAGTGCAGGGCACATGGCACTCTATGTCTGCGTGAAGTACTGTGACAGGTTCAGATAAGGAGTGCCAAGTGAGCATATTTGACTATAGGCCAATGAACACACTATGCGCACCCCACCGATCCCGTGAGATAATTGTAAAATACGCCGTACAAGAAAAGAAGAACTATCGAATAGTAAAACACAACTTCCACAAATAACAACCCCCAATTTTTTTTTTTTTTTTTTTTTGTCAGGGCTGACGTGGGGACCAGGGCCCCCTGGACCACCCCCCCCTGGATCCGCCACTGAATATGCACATATTTAGCGTTTTTGGATTGCGGAGAGAGGCAAGCATCAAGATTGAATCTTTCTGGTCTGCAAAGGATTATGCGATGGAAAGCATATCGAGCAAGCTAATGAATATTAATTTGCTTGTTATATCCATGTGTCAGAGAAGGGGAAATTTTATGGAGTGGATATATATATATATATATATATATATATATATATATATATATATATATAATATATATATATATATATATATATATATATATATATATATATATATATATATATATATATATATATCCAGCTCTCTCTCTCTCTCTCTCTCTCTCTCTCTCTCTCTCTCTCTCTCTCTCTATATATATATATATATATATATATATATTATATATATATATATATATATATATATATATATATATATATATTATATATATATATATATATATATATATATATATATATATAATATATATGACTAAATAACATCTGTCCAAGATTGCTGGCACCACACACTCCAATATGGATCAAAGCAGCAGTGAAATACTTAGAATTTGAAGAAATAATCCACATACACCAAGTAGTATAGTAGGAGTTACACGTTTAGTTCCACAAATTTTTGCTCTCTCAGCGATGGCTTCATCAAGGAAATGCCCAGGTAACAGGTAACTTGGTAACAAAACAGGCACACAACATAATTTACGCGTTAGAATGTATATAAATAAATAAATTTATATATATATATATATATATATATATATATATATATATATATATATATATATATATATATATATATATATATATATATAATATATATATATATATATATATATATATATATTCTGCTTTTGTTTGTTTGTTTTAATTATTTATCTATTTATTTATCTCCCCCCACCCCCCTCATCCCTAGGTCTAACAATCCATGGCTGCACAGATGGCTGGGTTACTATGGCGGAGAACTCTTGTCAACCCATACTTTGTATGGGAGACTTTGCGTCAGCACCTGCAGCTTGGAGAATTGCACAAGCTGACAACTTCACGCTCGTTTACAATGACTCCTGTGGTGTGGGACCGCAGTGCACATTAAATGGAATTACTCTCGCAACAACCGCAAGCACAAGTGATCTGACAATACTGAATAATCGCCGAACATACGATGGCTTTTACGTTCTTTGCAAACAAACAAACCCTAATTCAGAGTACGGATGTCGAATAAGGGTTTGGGGTAAGAATGTATCTTAAATATAACGGAAATATATTCTGGTCTATTCTGTTCTATTTTATTCTTCCTATTAGTATTTTTTTTTACAAAGAAACAAACCCTAATTCAGAGTACGGATGTCGAATAAGGTTGGACGTAAGAATGTATCTCAAATATAACGGACAACAATCTATTCTATTCTGCCTGTTCTGCTCTGTTCTTTCATATTCTGTTTTATTAATAACACAATTTCCAAATGAATTTATATGCTAAAGCGTTATTGTTTAGCTGTGTATCGGACGCAAAATCAATAAAATAGTTTCACCACGCCAGATTTTTGTTCAGCTAACTGAACCATCTTCGACCCTCACTCCCCCCCCCTCCCCCTCCTCCCTCCTCCCCCCCGCACCTCCCATACTCCCCCTCCCCATCCTCACTCTCTTTCGCAAACAAAGACACACACACACACACACACACACACACACACACACACACACACACACACACACACTCACACACGCGCGCGCGCACACACACACACACAAGCACCAACAATCAATATTGATAACAATATTGTCTTCATAGATATCGCCAATTCCACTGCGGCTCTTGTGGAGGAAAGCACAGCTCCTGGTGAACAGACAACACATAGACAGCCTATCCATGCAGGTACCAACCATTTCAGTAAAGCGCTGGTGCGTGTACACTTTCTCTTGGAAGACAGTTGAATTATAATTTCCAGATATTTCTGCGAACGTCCGCAAACATGACCAGTTGTTTTTGCGAGTTAATTTTTGAAAGCTGACATATTCATATTCTACAGCTTCTACAGGACAAACATTAATGTCTTCACTGATAGGTTTTATATGTGCCTACGTTATGACACTTCATAACACACACAATTCGAAGTTTTAAATCACATCATTGAACGTGGACGCCAACTGTGTTTTAAAAATTACTGTATATTTAACGGCAAAGAAAGGTTTACCCGCCAAAGGAACATGGAAGCAAATTTGTTTCAGGAAGAGGCATAGATCTTCATGAGCCTCCGCAACTGCTGGAGCACATGAGGATCTATACCTATTGCAATATTTCGGGGTAATGAAGAGGTAAAAATAGACTATCTCTCTCTCTTTTCGCTTTTGCCGGGGCAGGGACCTCATCCTCCGCTGGAACCTCATTTCACACTACGAGTGCAGGTAGAGTGAACACGACGCAATTGCAGGGTTCGACTACGGGCAAGACCACTACGGTTGATGCAGCCTCAACAACAATTGGCAAGTCATTGCCATGGGCTGCAATCGGTGGTGGTGTGGCAGCGGCTGTTGTGATTATAATTGTCATCGTCGTCGTCATTGTTATCGTCATGCGCCGTATAGGTTAGTATTTTAAAATTATTGTGTATTGATAATAATTGATAATAATTAACCTGTACTATTCACTTCCCCATTCCATTTGGGGTACTCAGTGATAGTTTTCGGTTTAAACGTCGTGCACAAAGAAACATATATTTATCTAGACGACGTCGGAGAATGTAATTCACGAAAAGTATTTTTTTTATATAGACCTTTTTGGCTCCTGGCAAAGCATGTAAGTTATACGCAGCTTTAAGCACCAGACATGAAGGGCAGAGCTAATTGCTTCTTGGGATTTAGCGCGAAATAAATGCTATTTTTAAAATTATTATTATTATTATTATTGTTATTATTATTATTATTATTATTATTATTATTATTATTATTATTATTATTATTATTATTATTATTATTATTATTATTATTATCATTATTATTATTAGTTGTAATAGTAGTAGTAGTAGTAGTAGTAGTAGTAGTAGTATTTAAATCATCATCATTATCACCATTACCATTATTAGTTCACCCCCCGAAACTAGTTACCTATGGAAAAACAAAATATGTATTACATTGTCTGATGATCATATCTTCTCACACCTTATGATGCCAGAAAATATAATGAAATAAAATCCGTTGTACTTAAAAATAATGATATCGATCTAGCTATAGTATTAAACTTTTGTTCTGAGTGTTATATTAACGCTTGCTAAAATATTCTGTAATTGCAGTATCCAGAAACAGTGGTGGAGTCAACAGAAACGATGGTACGTACAAATATGGTACGCCTTTAGCAACTGTATTAACTCCTTCAGCCCACGCACGTATTTCCCAAGTTTTGGAGGCTTTATTTAACGACTATGCGCCTCTTGAAGGAGATAGATCGACCATGATAATACAAGGGTAGTGCCAGATTAGTTTGGAGTCGACAGGCGCCAAACTAATCTGGCATTACCTTTGAATTATTATGGTCGACCCATCTCCTGCTGTAGTGCGTCAGGGCTGAATTTGTTAATTACAAAATACGCCTTTCTTATTGTCACGACACGCCTGACGGAGTCAGGGCGCCGTGGACAATATGATTGCAGACACTCGAGAAAACCCACCCACTCTAAATAAATAACACAACGCCAGCGATAAACAACAAACAAATCCTTTATTACCTACTCTAACACCCACCCCAACCCACTAACGCCCCACACACTCACACATACCCACACATGCACTCATAACGTATTAACACTTAAAAAAGATTAACATATAAAAAATGACTAACAAGTGTAAATGACTAACAGGTGAATATGACTAACAGACGAATATGACTAACAGGTGATAATGACTAACAGGTGAATATGACTAACAGACGAATATGACTAACAGGTGATAATGACTAACATGGCCAACGGCTATACAAGGCGGGTAACTTTGTCTCTGTACAGTGTCCTCTGTCCCACACTAGACAGGGTGGCTCGTAACGTAAGAGTACTACCCCTACACCACAGAGCACCGTAGCCGCGCTTGCCCACGCACGCCTGTGACCGACGCTCAGAACGTAGAATCAGCCTGCTGTAGCCCAACGTACTTGTCCAACAGGACCGGCTAGCGAAGGCGTTCCGACTCCCGATGATGCGTCACCGTTGGTCGTGGATGAGATCGAAGAACGACGAAATCTTCGAAGCCACCCTTCGAAGCCAATCTTCGAAGCCACCCTTCGAAGCCAATCTTCGAAGCCAGTGCACTGGAAAAGGGCGCATTGTCAGTCAAAGTGCCAACACAGTTAATTCTGGCCTATTTGACACGCACCTACTCACAAACCACGTGAGTTGTGTCTCGTCTCACCCTAATACCCGCCTTGGCCATATTAAATATACAATCACGGATATGAAAGATTCCTATGTACATTCAACATTCGCCAGGTCTGCACTATTCCATTACACTAACATTAAGCTAGCACAACCACTTTTGTATAATAACATTGCCACTGCTAAAACCAACATTATCAAAATATCCCGATGTACATACAAAGATATGAAATAATCACCAGCAACCACCCAACGTGACAATCTTATTACATTACATCTAGGACTTAATACCAATATATTTGAAAGGATACCCACTTTAATTCGTTTTACAACATGGCCCTTTAAATATACTCACTCGGCGACAGCCGAACATAAACAACTAAATTCGACACCCATCACATTACAACCCAACCTAAAAAACATGGTTAAAGACTCGATTAAAACATCACTAAAAAACTAGACGAACATACCCTTCCGCACTTATATACACATTCACACACCCGAGAGCACAGCAGCTAACTGAGGAAAATGGCATGAATTTACCTGTCACTGGTGAGTCCTCCGGCAGGACGAGACAAAACAAGACGAAGACGAACCGGAGGGGTCTTCTGGTGAGTAGCAGCCGTGGTCACAAGTCTCTCGGGACACCCACACCCAGGAACACTGGCCGTGGTCTTGCAGGGAGGGTAAAACAACCCTCACACAGCTTGTCAAGGGCTCCAAACGAGGCCGCACCCTGACCCAGACTCTCACTTCGCTGGCTAACTCCGCTGACTGACTGTAATATCCTTCTGCTACCTTGCAGTTTAACTTTACTTCTGAACACTGTTCGGTTAAAGCTACTTGGCTAAAGCGTGCAACCGCTGTACTCGCTCACTGTTAAGCTTGCTGCACGGGCTTTACGATTACGCTCACACTACATTTATTAACTTCCCTAAACTAAGGCTATTTACAGAAGTCGGCGACCTACATTTATTAACAAGAAAACGACTTGACGAAAAAATGAAACAACATGTCACATCCGTTACGTGACACTTATGAATCGAATACAATATACAGGAAATGTTTTCTGCCATGTTATCTATAGCAGTGTGGAAATGTCCTGAAGAAAACGGTAATAATAAATGCTCTAACTGAATCACAAATGGACACCGCATCTTGCTATAGTTTATATTTTTTAACTGCTTTTTTGTCGAACAAATTGAATGCGATATACTGCAAGAGGCATAGATCTTCATGAGCCCCAGCGACTGCGGGAGCTCATGAGGATTTATGTTTCTTGCTAAGACCAGTTTGTATCCATGTTTCTTGGACGGCTTTAGCTTTTGGTCGTTAAATGAACACAGATGTCAGAAACAAAAATGTACGTACAGTGGCAAGGAAGGGGTTAATAGATCTTTATTTAGATGTTGGCCTATGATTAGGAATTAACTGTTTGTGGTTGTTTTTACGGTAAAACCCCTTAATGTCCAAAATCAAAGACCAGCACACATACTTGGTCGTACTATCCCTATCTTCATTGCGAACGCTCGCTTGTTGGTGTTCAATACATTTTGTTAATTTCAACTTCTCTAGCAAGAGTATCCTAGAGACAGGAACATAATTATTGTAAAGCTCAGTTAACACATTCTACCTGAGGACCGAAATCTCCAAATTTTGAAGTTGCCCTCTGACGGACTGTATTACAAATCTAGAGACAGATCGAGCATGATATTTCAAGTGTGATGCCAGAATAGCTTGGCGCCGACAGGCGCCAAGCTATTCTGACACCACCCTTGAACTATCATGCTCGATCCATGTCTTGCTGTAATGTGTCGGGACTAAATGAGTTAACAGATTCTATTATATTTACGCCCCTTCACTGCCGATGAAAAGTAATATCTTACAAATTTAAAGGGTGTAGACCCTCGTGAGAATCCCCATCTTGCAGTCTTTGAGGGTCATGAGGTTCTATACCTTTTGCTTATCATATTCTTATCAGTGTTCTTTGGACGGCTTAAGTTTCTTGTGTTCTTTCTACTAAGATTCAGAAACGCAGTGGTGGCTATTGGCGGTCTTTTCTTCAGGCCGCTAAGAGTGGATGGCTGCTGATTTTGAGTATGGTCACTGTCAGCTTCAGATGCTAATACCTTTCACATGTCAGTAACTTGTATTATTACTGTGTCTTTCTCTCAGCTGTTAAGGAACATATCAACGTTGTGTACGAGCCTGGAGGCCAAAAAGACAACCACATATCAACCGCGCGACACCAGCCAGCCATCAACACCGCCACTGCCGCTTCATACGACGACTATCACTTGGATGATGGCGAGGTGAGCATGGGGTACACGACGGTTAACCTTAACCCCCTTGCGTACAAGGGGGTTAACAGATCTACTCCGGGAACCGTTGGTATGACACACACTAATTCTGTACCGTCAATAGGACATGATTTGGCTCTAGATGAGACTGAACTGACAGATGAATTTGATCCCAATTACTCAGCAGTGAATGCCCCAATACCTACAACCTTCGCTGCGCCTTCCCTGACAAGAACTCATGGAGATGAGTATGCTGTGGTCAACAAGACAACGAAAGGCAAGAATAGCGCAATATTTCAACCAGAAGTCTACGCCCAGGTCAACAAACCTAAACCAAATACTGCTGAAGATGTCTTTGCAGAAGTGGACAAGTCGTCCAATAGAGGGAACTCCCAAGCCGTGCTGCAAAACGTTGATTCGTCTGATGGCGGTTATTACGCAGAAGTGCGGAAGCCCATACCACGCAACAAACCTACTCTGGCAGTCAAACCAGTTCTGAAACCAAAGCCCATCCTGCCGCCCAACAGTGCAGCAAACCCGGGCGATGGCCAAGCTGAACCAGATGAATACAATGCGCTACATTTTGGATCACCAGCGCAGAATCCTTCCCCTGGTGAAGCTGAGCAGCAGTACAGCCACATTTCAATGGTTTGAATCATTTAGCCCCAACTCCTTACACCAGGAAGTGAATTGACCATGATAATTCAAGGGG